>OZ022501.1:26015264-26617764 GCA_963989385.1 Ctena decussata | reverse complement strand
GTTTTATCAATTTATAACATTTTATTTTATATATATTTTGCATGGCTTGATCATTTATCCACTCTCTCTCTCTTTCACCCCGCTGTAAGCGCATCGTAATGGTAATCATTTGCTTTATCTCTATTATTCTGCGATGCAGTTTTTCGTTTAAGGTTGACCCACTATTCCTCATTTTTACTCTCTCTCTCTCTCTCTCTCTCTCTCTCTCTCTCTCTCTCTCCCTCTCACTGACCAGAAAAAATGGTTATAGCTCGCTTATCTTCATTCTGCTGTGTTTAATCAATTTATAAAATTTTATTTCATATATATATTTTGCATGGCTTGATCATTTATCCCCCCTCTCCCTCTCTCTCTCTCTCTCTCTCTCTCTCTCTCTCTCTCTCTCTCCACTTTAGTGCAGAAGCTAGTCCTGGAATGTATAACTCTGTGCAGATAACACGTGTGACATCTGACATGGCGTGAGAATACGCGTCTTTGGCAACTTGAAATATACACAGTCTAGCTCAGGGGAATAATCCAGATTAGAATGTTGCTGAAAAACCGGCCTGAATGAGAAATGAGAAAGCAAAGTATACTTTCCATGCGAATGAAAAAAGAGATGAGGTTGGTACTATCCTCTAATTTTTAGAGTGAATGGCCCAATATTAAGAGCAAATATTTGTCAACGGTAAAGCAGAGGCCCCAAATGGGGAAATTGCATTCCATATTGGTCGTTGTGTCACATTAACTTGATAAGGTGTACAAAAATATGTGTGTGTGTGTGTGTGTGTGTGTGTGTGTGTGTGTGTGTAGCATCGGCCAGTGAGGGGTGGGGGGGCCGGGGAGGGGCTGGCTAGCTTGAAAAGCATATCTGGAGACGGGAGCAGGAAGGGGCTGGGGTTTGAGGCGTTTTCAGGGTCGTTGTGTGTCAAGCGTATTGAAAGTTAGTTCTTTATCCTACAATATACAAAACTATGCTCCGCATCCCGTCGCGTCTGTTCTTTACGATGGCCCAATTGGCTCACTTTTCATTTCCATACTATTTCAAAATTCCGAATTCCGAATTCCGAAATTCGCAGAACATACTAAACGCTTGATTGTAATGACTCTTTACATTTTGTAAAACTTCTGCATGATATGGATGATTACTTAAATATGAGCCGCGACACAAGGAAACAAACAAAGTGGTTGTGCGCCCAGCGCAGACTCAGATCAGCTAGGCATGCGCCCATTCCGATCAGACTCTTTGCTAAACACTTAAAGGGTAGCTAAGGGTCTAAGCTACCTCCATGCAGATAGCGAAGACTCTGATCAGACTGGGTGAATGCCCAGGCTGATCTGAGTCTGCACTGGGCGCACATGCCACTTTGTTGGTTTTGTCATGTCGCGGCTCATATGTTAATCCTTAAATGTGACATAGACTAAATCAAGAAGATATATCAGATAAATGGCTACGCACTATAGAGAGAGAGACAGACAGACAGAGACAGAGAGACAGACAGACAGACAGAGACAGACTCTCTGTCCTGCACAATCCACAGTTTTGGAAGCGGTCCTTTCAGTATAAGTGACCTTGCTTGAGTACAGGCATTACTCAGATTAGCCTGCGCATCTTCACAATCAAAGTCTTCCCTTTTCGCATATACATATATATTTATATGATCGAAGATGCGCAGGCTGATCTGAGTAATCCCTGTACTCAAGCAAGATCACTTATACTGAAAGGACCGCTTCCTAAACTGTGGATTGTGATAGGACAGAGAGTCTCTCTCTCTCTCTCTCTCTCTCTCTCTCTCTCTCTCTCTCTCTCTCTCTATAGTACGTAGCCTTTTAGCTGATATATCTTCTTCTTTTAGTCAAAGTAACATTATATGAGCCGCGACACGACAAAACCAACAAAGAGGCATGTGCGCCCAGTGCAGACTCATATCAGCCTGGGCATCAGCCAAATCTGATCTGAGCCTTCACTATCCGCATGGAGGTAGCTTAGACCCTTAGCTATCCTTTAAATGCTTAGCAAAGAGTCTGATCAGCATGGGCGCATGCCCAGCTGATCTGAGTCTGCGCTGGGCGTACAACCACTTTGTTGGTTTTCTCGTGTCGCGGCTCATATTTAAGCAACCATCCATATCATGCAGAGGTTTGACAAAATGTAAAGAGTCAGTATAATCAGGCGTTTAATATATTCTACGAATTTCGGAATTCAGAATTCGGAATTCGGAATTGTGAAATAGTATGGAAATGAAAAGTGAGCCAATTGGGCCATCGTAGTTCTTGTTTTACATTACAGAATCTTTACTTTTCTATAATTTTTATAAAGATGTTCCTCAGAAGGCTCAATGTAACAAATCCGTAGCAAAAATGCCCTGGCACCCAGTCTGTCCGTGTCGTGGTTTTAGTTTGCTGGTGCTCACACATTTAGCAGTCTGAGCAGTGTCATTTATGTTCACTGTACATTTCTTATGACCCGATTGAATGATGTTTCGAACTTGTCAAACAGTATAGACGCGCGGACTGATTACGGTCTTTACTGTTGGCACATATGCAAGAAGACCCCTTAATTGTGCAGTCAGAGAACCATTGCTTCTCATATTTTTTTTAAATAGCCATTTAGATTTAAACTAATCCCTTTAGAGCACTTACATTCTGCGTTTAATTTTGTTTGTTTGTTTAATGCAGCAAGGCTGGATTAAGGTAAATGGGTACATTTTCACGGGCAGATAACTCTACTATTTTAACTCTCAAAGCAAAGAATTTGCACCCATAGTAGCAAATTCTGTCCAGGAATAGACACCCTTTGGAAAGGAGTCCTCCTCCAGGAAAAAGGAAGGAAGACTGGATGTTGCTCCCTAGTATGAAAATGATGGAAAACATGAGGCTGTACCCATACACCTATTAATGTGTTTATACCTCACTTTAGTGTCACGTAAATGTCTGCCTCAAGGCCTGACGCTGCATTTATCAAGTTTCAAATCTCTGCATTCCCTGAGACAGTTTCCTTAGAAAATGCAAGGAAACTACCGTAGTAAACTGGCCAAAGCTAAGACTGCATCGCGCTATCGAACGGCCTACGCAGATTGCCTAGGTATTGAAAATTGCACATGACCTGATCAGACACTGCACACGACTGAGATGGGAATAAACAGTTAACCCTGATGGAAAGCAGACATTTTCTACAACCGATTTAAGTCATGGCCAGAATATATGCGCTGACCAGACTGCATGTGCGAGTCGATTTTTTTCATATACTGAATGCGCATGCGCTGGCCATACAGTATGTTATTTGTCGACAACCAAAGACTGCGCATGCGTTGACCGTATAGCGCATGTGTGGGTGCATGCGCTTTTTAAGTCATGGCCTGAACAAACTATTATACGCTGGCCAGGATACGTGCAATGTCTAACAAAAAACATTTTCTACAGTCGATTTCAGTCATGGCCTAGACAGATTCAGCATGTGCTGACCAGACTGCATGTGCAGTCCGAACTGCGCATACGCTAAATAGACTGCGCATGCACTGGCTACATTCATGCCGCTTATCTACAGCTACAGACTGCGCATGCGTTGACCATCCTACGCCTGCGCGGCCTGCATGGTACATTTTCATTAGTATATTCATTCGTTCATGCAGACTTCCTGACGCACACGCAGCGTTGAAGCGCTTTAACGTAGTATCTACGTTAGTTTAACCACATGAGGGCGAATCAAAATTGATTCAAAATTGATTCAAGAAAACCAACGATGGATTAAAGTTGTTTCAACATTGTTTCAAGACTGAATCTCCTACTACACATACCCACTCCCCCCCCCACACACACACAAACGACTCCCCCTATCGACAAAGTGCATATTGAAGTGAACCGAGGCTCACGTATGTTTCGGAGACACCTTGAAACAAAATGCTTAGGCAATCGTCAACCTATCCGCTTCCACATACGAGTTATCTGGCGATATTATCATTGCTGCGCACTTGCACGACTAATTTTCTATCGTGCAGATAATGCAGGGAACTCTAAAAAACACTTATAATCTCCAACATCTTGTACTCAGACTTTACATGTGAGGTTTAAATTCTTCAAATTCTCAGATTATCTCTCTTTGAATTAAAAATATGGCGTTTTTAAGGCATTATTATACATGTAAGTCTTTTCCAAAACAGTTTTGTTATGTCAGTTGTTTTCTTTGCATGGTAACAAAACTGGAAGATTTATTACGCACCCACTAACCGTTATGATTTCCAATTTCTATTGAAATCCCATTGATAGTGGCATTTAAAACAGTCTTTGAAAATAGGATGGATGACTTGTGATTTTACTTCCTTTTCAACAGTATTTCAGTTATACCAGGACAATGGGAGGATGATAATGAAAGGCTGTGTGCAATGGAACCCCGTTAACGGTAGGAAAGATCCTCGCCTCGAGCCGGGCTCGAACCCAGTCCGCTAGTTCAGTAGGCCAGCGCTTAACCCACTGAGCTACCGGGGCTCCTAACAGTCTTTGAAGGAATCACAGTTCCCCGAGTTGTGGTTCAAATTGTGTCAATTTTCGATTTCTTGGCAGCTCTAGTGAAAGTTCGTAACTCCGGTAGTTGTCACGGCAACAAATGGAATTTCATGTGTAGTACCTTTTTAACACACACAGTATATTAACACATACGGGTGTGTTTCAAGCAGTGACCTATATAGGTCACTGTTTCAAGAAGACAACAGTTGATAGGGTTGAGTTAAATGTTGGGACACCAAATATCGATTTTTACGTATTTATTTCAAAAGTTTACCATCCGCCGTTTATCACTACAGTGCAAACCCTGATAAGACCGCTTCTACAAACTGGGTACAAACTGATTTATTAGTTCTGTTCAGAATTTTAGGGTATTACGGCACACTACGATCATGCCGCAGTGTGTCCGTATTTTCTCGTAAACTTCCAATGCCGTTCTGGCCCATTTCTGGCCCGAATTAAACCAGTCGTTGTTGAAAAGGACCGTCAATGCCTTTTATAGTAAAACAAATTGGCCCCCACGCATCCCCGAAAAAACGAAAAAAAGTTAGCAAGACTATTATTGAAAATTCTATTGCAAAGCAGTCTCGTGTTGGCCGTGGGCCGAAAGGGAATAAAGCTCTCCGCATGATTCATAGGTCACGGGTTCGATTCACGAAGTTCAATTCCGGTCGAGTTCAGCACCTGGGTTTTTCTTAATTTATCACCATCTCACTCATTCCCTCATCGGCCCGAAGCGTGCGGGCGGAGCCTCGGTAGCTCAGTGGGATTGGCGCTGGCCTACTAATCTCGCGGACCGGGTTCGAGTCCCGCTTGAGGCGAAAATCTTTCCTACCGTAAACGGGGTTCCATTGCACACAGCCTTTCATTATCATCCTCACGTCGTCCTGATATGACTGAAATACTGTTGAAAAGGACGTAAAATCGCAAGTCATCCATCCATCCGAAGCGTGCGCATGACCGAGTCATTCGTGCCTTCGAATTCGGATAACAGGGCCACACCACGGGGGGGTCACTTCCATTATAAAGCATGGTACATATGTGCCGCTGGAATAGCCCTCCTTTTTGATCTCCCAGATACATCAATAGGTATAATTTAATTGGCCAATATATACAGGAATAGGTCTTATTTCTCCAGGCTCTTTAATAAATAGTTAGCATATCTGATTTAGTACGAGAGAGAAACAAATATCAATTACCAAATCAACAGGTGCACCAGCTGAAATACTCTCAGCACGCTGTCTCAGCATGCATGAGCTCTGAATTATCTTAATGGCTCAATAACTCACAGAATTCTGACCTAATGATCTGTTATTATAAACAAATTGCCAAGAATGTTTACACATGATGTTTTGACAGCAGGACTGGTCCACTGCAAAATCAAGAGTTCAGAAAATAAAAACAATCATTTATGATCATTTTGATTCCTGTTACATGTTTTTATTCTGTGTCACTTGCTGCTTTATTTGCAATTCATTTTACAGCGAAATACAGTGACTATGTTATGAAAAAAAAAAAAAAACAATAAGAATTTGTGCATAGATGATTAAAAATCCCATGCCACGTCCCCCCCCCCTCCTCCTCCCCCACCCCTCCCACCAAGTAATGAAAATATCCTTTCGGAATCGTCCAGTTTCCAGTATTATTTTCTCACATGTTCTATCAAAACTTAGTCCGAAGTAACTTTACAATTTAACTGTATTGTTTAGTATATTCTACAATGAAGAACATTCGAGGCATCAAGGCTTAATGGCAAATTCATGAGCTTAACTAAACACTTTTTCTGCACTATACATGAATAGGGCCCAAATTTGATACAAAATACTTGAATAGGTGTATGTTTTGTTATTTGGATTATACATGAATAGGGTGGGTTTCCAGAGTTCCAGCGGCACATCTGTACCCCTTTAAAGACCGAGTGACCCCCCGTGGGCCACACGTTCGAATCTAAATGTTGCTTCTTCATAGCACTCTGCCTTCGTCTTGAAATGACTGAAAACTGATAAAAAGGGTGTCAAACCCGCCTGCGCAGTACTGAAAAAAAAACATAATGAAGTGCTGGAAAGATTCGAATTGTACAAACCCAGACCGACCTGTACATATGTGCAGTCTGGATCAGAGCTTTGCAATATTTGCCAGTCACCAATCATATTTTTCTAGAAGCATCTTTAATTTGCTCGAATGTTAGGACCAGCCCGGTATCACACTCGACCTGGTCATCTAGCGGTCCCGGGTTCGAATCTGGCTGGAAGCGGAATTCTGTCCAACCGTAAACGGATTCCTTTGCAAACAGCTTTTCGTGGTCACCCTCTCATCGTTCTGATACGAGTCGAATAAGTTAAAAAAAGTTAAATCATGTCATTCATCCAGCATTGGATTTCAGGGCAAATATGTCCTAGTAGTAGTATTTCAATTCTCATATCGACGTCCCCCCCCCTCCCCCCCCCCCCCGCTCCCTCGGCACCTCAGCGGAACGAATCCACAGCCGCAGTAACGGGGCGCCGATCTTCCATCCATAAAAATATGTCCCAATATTTAGAGTAAAGATTGATACTAGATAATCCCGTAAATTTGACAGAATTGAGCCGTGCCATCACACAAACTGAGTAGAAAATGCGCCAAGCGAAGATTCAGATCAGCCGCGGAATCCGTCCAGTCTGATCAGAGTCTTCACTGTCGGCATTGAGATAGCTTTGACCCTTAGCTACCGTTAAAGTTCACAGCGAAATCTCTGATCAGACTGGAATGATGCTTAGGCTGATCTGATTCTTCCCTTGGCGAACATGCCTTTTTCTCGTGTCGCGGCTGACTGACAATTATTGTCCGTTACACAATGGGGCTCCATTCGGGGAACTGTGTCCGTTATGAATTGGGGTTCTCTTCGGGGAACTGTGAATATGTCCTGGATAAACTTGGAGCCTTGGTTGGTTGGTTGGTTGGTTTGAGTTTAATTGCTCTTTGAGATAGTATTTCAGTCTATATCAAGCCGTCTCGATAAAGATGAAAGGAGGCAGGAGAAAGAACATGAAAACGAGACGTGGTAGATGAGAGAAAAACTACAGAAACAGCCAACACCCGCACCTACTGCAAGCACAGTAGGCCCTTGTCCTACTATTTATCCAAATCAGTAGGACGCTCCTGCAATGAGAGTTATCTAGCACCATCACCCAACCACATCACCTCTCAGTGGCAACAGGTTGATGGTAGGTTATTGCCACGGTGATTGCAGTTACCCAACGTCGTCGGCGGTGCCAGCTTCACCAAACCGGCAAAGCTGTACATTTTCAAGTTTTACACAACATACGTGAAGTAGTGTACCTGATATGCTTTCAGGGACTGTTGTCTCCTTAAACAAGCACGACTTAACAAACAACGGTTTGATGTTACCTTTTATCTACATGTATTTATTTATGTGTTTATTTATTTGAGTTGTTGTTGTTGATGTTTTGTTGCTTTACGTCCACGGTAAACAAATATGTTCATATCGGGACGGTCAGTAACCTAACCACACTATTTCTGGGCAGGCTTAGACCTCCTAATTTAAGCGGTTAACCAGTGCAAAGTGCACATACTTTCGCCAGTAACTGGCAATTGCCCTTTTTGAGTCAGCGGAAGAAGGAACGAAAGTATGTGGCAAGACCGGGTATCGAACCCGGGACCTCTGGCTCTTGAGTCAGACGCGCTACCGAATGCGCTACACGGCTTGCCCTTTGCACCATTGGCCAAATGAATATAAATGTAAGGACTGTGATCAGTCAGCCATCCAGCAAGCACACCACATTGAATCAGGGTTGATTCAACGTTGTGACGTCGAAGTATGTGGCCCGACCGGGTATCGAACCCGGGACCTCTGGCCTTTGAGTCAGACGCGCTATCGACTGTGCTACGCGACCTGCCCCTTGCCCCCATTTGCCAGATAAATACAAATGAAAGGACTGTGATCAATCAGCCATCCAGCATGCACACCACATTGAATCAACATTGAATCAACGTTGATTTAACAACTTCGTGACGTAGAATAAACGCCATGACGTTGAATCAATGTTGATTCAATGTTATGTGCCTAGTTGAATGCATGATCTAATTTGTATTTATAGTATGCGGATACTGAGTATGCAATGCCTGAAGGCAACTTTTTTTCGTGACTCGACAATAATGTAACACAGTTGAAACACGTTTGCACCTGCGCACTGGGAGTCATAAATTGATTGATTGATTGATTTGGATTTGAGACAGTATTTCAGTCTATATCGAGCCGTCTCCGAGAGAGAGAGAGAGAGAGAGAGAGAGAGAAAGGGGAGAAATGATAGATGAGAGAAAAATTTCCAAACAACCCCTACCCGCACCTACTGCAAGCACAGTAGGTCCTTGCCCTACAATGTTCCAAACCAGCAGGACGCCCCGGCACTGGAAGTTACACGCAGCATCATCGCATCGAAGGGCTCTGTGCACTGAAACGCCTTGTAGGCTCGGACAAAATCTTGCCTCCGGCGAGACTCGAACACGCAACCCCGTGGTCTGGAGAGCTAACCACTCGGTCGCTGCATGACAAGTAGGAAATGTGTAAGAGAGATGAGAGATATGCGAACTACGCATTTCTAGGCCAGCATGTGGACAATACCATGTGTATTCAGGATCAGTTTAGGGGACTCAATGAAGACACCACACTTTAGCAGACTGATCTTGGTGTGCAAAGTTTACAGTGAAGAACCTGGTCCTAACGGCATGGTCTGATCCAGGCCTGCAAAGTTTGTTATTTTCCTAACAAAGTTTCATACCCGTTTCTTTGCTCTAAGAGGTTATAGTGTGCCAATATTTAGAGTTGCTATTGATCACAGCACCCGTTATTATTGTTGAATGCTGTATGAAAAGAAACGAGGAAAAAATAAAAATAACAAAAATATATTTTATCGCAACTTCTGTAAATACCGCACCCAAGGTCCCAAAAGGAAATATCCTCACCCCAGCTTCCCCCATCCAAGAAAGACAAACAAAACCATATATAACATTCCATTGGCAAAACACTTTAAAACAACCCCATCTGTGTGCTCCATTTAAGGTCCCAATATTTAGAGTAAAATTGACCGGGTAACACAAGAGGCCAATAAACAATAATTAGTGCATTGCTTTCATAAGACTTCGACGGTATATGTGTACCAATATCGATAGTGTAAGATATTGGAACACCTTAACGACTTCACCCTAAAAATTAGAGCAAATGGGGTGGGAGCGGGGGGCAAAGACGCAGTTGTCAGTTTAGTGACATAAACGTACTGTTTTTTAAGTTTATCGATGGACGGTTCGATTGTGAGACTCTTAATTTGGATAGTGATAGTGTTTTGGAAATTTGGATGTAAATACAATGACCCTTACTATTCCATATACATCTTCACTACCTTCCCAACTTTCTGATTTAAAATTTAACTCGTTGATGCCTAGCGTCCCATAACAAAAAATAACAAAAACAAAAAAAAGAGCGCAAGCAATGAAGACGCCTCACAGCAGATGTCTCTGATCTTAGCGTCTTATCAGGGCGCACACATTTTGCATTCAACATAGAAAATTCGAGAGAGTAAACGTCAAATTAAGCACTCCTGATGTTGGAAATGGTTGGTTGGTTGGTTGATTTGATGCTTAACGTCCACGGTAAACAACTAAAGTCATGTCGGGACGGTCAGTTAACCTAACCACACTATTCCTGGGCAGGCTTAGACCTCCTAAGCGGTTAACCAGTACTAAGTGCACATACTTTCGCCAGTAACTGACAACTGCCCTTCTTGAATCAGCGGAAGGAGAAACGAAAGTATGTGGCCAGACCGGGATTCGAACCCAGGACCTCTGACTTACGAGTCAGGTGCCCTACCGATTGCGCTACCCGGCCCGGCTATGTTGGAAATGGACCCGCCCGTCTGTGAGGTAGAGGAGTACCCTAGGCACCAACGAATCCACTCTGTAGCCTCTCACCTTTCTGTAAAACAAAGCCATTTTATGTTTTTATTACCGTATTTTTTCTGCTATCATAAAGTCTCTGAACAGTCTGCGCATATGCAGAGCTAGACTTAACATGCCGTGTTCGTGTATACCGTTAGACCGACTTTCCTCGACACGGCGCAGATTTAAACTCTGATTGCGCGCTTCCGCACTGGGAACACTCGGCGCCAGGTGTGTGTAACTATGGTTACGTACCTCTGGGCCACTTGGGTAACGTCGTTACGAGAATTGAAACAGAACAGAAATGAAATTTTCCCCTGGGCGGATATGATGCTCTCGTGGTTGTTAGCCCTGATGGACTATCCGTGACGATAAATCGAAGAAACAACAACACAGGGCGGATATGATGCTCTCGTGGCTGTTAGTCCTGATGGACTATCCGTGACGATAAATCGAGGAAACAACAACACTGGGAAATTAATATGACATACATACTCACAGACCAGCCTGTGCCCCCACCCAATCCTCATTCCCCGCCCCACGCCCCTCCCTCCTCCAAAAGAAAAAAAAATGGGCATAGATGCAGTCTGCCAATCTAGCGTCAAATGAATGTTATAAACCAAATGCAGTATCTATTTTATTGTACCTTTGAAGCCTAGACAGCTCTTCATGGTTTATATTTCTTGATCAGATGTGTCCGTCCCAGGATTATGGTATATTTTTAACACCACGATCAGACAGCTCGGTCGAATCTCTTCTGTCTGTCGCAGTATGTAGAACTTTACGGTACAAAAAATGTCACCGTTTTGCCCGATGTCTGTCCTGTTGTCACAATACTTTTTACGGAGCTTTAGATCCATCAAATTAGACTGCTTCTTTTATTTTATACATTTAAAGTCTCCATAGTCCTACCAGTGGTAAAAATAGTCGAAATACAAATCATTATAAAAACCTGTACAGCCTTCAGAATTGATGATAATATGTCGGTTAATGTGCTTTTTTTATATCATATAAATGGCAAAAAAGAAGGAAAAGGGTATTTTGAAAAAAAGATATGTCTCTCCATAAAAATACTGTTTTCATCTCTGGTTCCCCATTAAGCAATGAAATAATGCAACAGCGGCACAATCAATGGGATCCTTGCCTTACATTTTTGTACATTGTATTTTATCACCTGCTAAACTCCTGTACCTTGTATTTTTATCTCTTGTACTTGTGTTTTTACCATGAAACAAAGCGTGTGAAATCGAAAGTAGGTCATTTAGTTGGCAACTAAAATGACCTAGTTATTTTTAAAAATCTTAATTATGAGAAACTCACAGACGTTTTGATTTTTCAAAGCCGGCCAATCACGATCATTATCACTGACGAAACTGCAGTGAGAAACTTGCAGCGATACCTCACGATTTTATATTTTATGCCGATAGAGCAATGGGGCCTTTAAGGTTAACGTTTCGGAAGCTTTATATCATTGTGGACCACCAAAATCAAACTGTTCCTGTACGTCTGTTCTCTTCAAGGCATGCCAGTCCCAATGCTCGGGGTTTACCGGTCATATATACCGTCCATACAGCTCAGCTCTAAATAGTTTAATCTATATGGTTTGTTCCGATATATCTTAATCGTTTCAACTTATCGGTACTTTGGAAGCCATAATCAGACCGCTTCTTTAGGTCTATTATGTTACAGCAAGCATAATTTTACACTTGAAAAACACATAGTCTATGTCAATTACACATGCCCTTTCCCAAATCTTACACCTGATCACATGATTCTCTCATCGCAATGATTATGATCGCGCTATGTCGAAAAATGTGTTCAGTGTCGCCTTTACCTGTATGAAAGATGTGAATTCTTATCTCAAATCTGAAAATTCCAATAATTGGTCTTTAGGGTGCTGTGTAATCAAAATTAAAAGATGTGTGGTAATATTGAAATACCTTGTCAGACTGTTCCTGAGTCTATACAGTTTATTCCTGCATGTCTTTCCCATTTTTTTGCATTTTACGGTAATTTGAAGACCCTGACGAGACTGCTAATAGGGCAAGGCTTTACTCCACAACCGGATTTTTATTTCGGACGAAACGAAAAATGGAATTAACCGGAATGGCGTTCCCAGAACAATATGGAATGATGGAATGGCGTGGAATGGAATGGTGTGGAATGGTGGAATGGCGTGGAATGGTAATGCCGCGGTAATGGCGTGGGAACGATGGCTGATCGGGACCGCCCCTACCGGTGAATGGCACTATGGGAAGCTTGAATGTTGTCTGTACTGTATAATAAACTATTATATTGAACATATTAAAGCCCTAAGCACTGAAACGCGTTTATAAACAGTTATAAAAATAAATATGGCTGGGGGTAGGGGAGAGCGCGGGTTGGGGAGGGAGCGCTATAAGATACCCTTCATCCCCACCCAATATCTTTGAACTTTCGTGAACTATGTTCATTAAATTGATAAACTGAATCAGTAATTAAATGAAACCATTATTTTATAGTCCGTTTGCTCCCAAATGCAAACGGGGTTTTGCTTATTTGCTCGAAAACAATGAAACTTCCATCATATGTTCTAATGTCCTTATGATTCCTATAAACAAGAGGTCCATAATGGACCTATATCGCTCACCTGAGTTATGATGAAATAACACGGGAGATCATCTATTTGATGATGATTCAACGGGAGCAATTATTCACTTTCCAATATATTATTCTGACAAAGTTTCATGAAGACTGGATCAAAACTGTGCCCTCTAGAGTGTACACAATGTTTTTCTAAGATTTTACCAAGTGAACTTGTTATTGACCAGGCATATTCAGTTTCCAACTTCTTTTCATGGAGATAAACATTGTTACAAATTTCACAACGGTGCAATGGAAAATGAAGCCTCTATTGCGTACGCAAGTCTTTTTTCTAAGATTTGACCTAGTGACCTAGTTTTTGATGATTCATTGACGAGTTAGAGGGTTATCATGCGAACCAAACAACCAACTAAATGTTTTGTACCACTTCAGAAACTGAGGGTGAGGTTGGGCCTGTAAAATCGATTTAAGCCTCCCAGTAATTCATTACTGACCGTTCCAAGGCGGTAGTTCTGTTGTGGTTCTCTGTTGCCTGTTTTTGGTGTCAGAGTTTCTGTGATGTTTTACCTTATGTATGTTCTTATTATTTTTGGTTCGGTTTGGGTTGCTGAGTGGCCACCTTTTGGGAACAAGCTGCTCACTCGGTTGGCCATATGTTCTCTGTATCTTGATTATTTGTAATCTTAGTTGTTTCCAACTATGGTTTGAGGGCTGGATTTGGATTTTGATTGTTTCAGTTCCTGGTCTTTGCATACTTTTTACTTTGATACAACATGACCCATTTTAAAACATGGCCAATATTTCATGGAGATAAACACGCTGACAAGGTTTCACGAAGATAGGACCAAAACTGTGCCCTCTAGAGTGTATACAATGTTTTTTCTAAGATCTGATCTAGTGACCTAACTTTTGATCTTACATTATTCAGTTTCAAACTTGGCCTAGATTTCATGAAGATAAACATTCTGACAAAGTTTCATGAAGATTCAATGCAAAATGAAGCCACTATTGTGAACACAAGGTTTTTCTAAGATTTGACCTATTGACCTAGTTTTTGACCCAACAAACTGTGCCCTATAGAGTGTACACAAGGTTTTACTAAGATTTGACCTAGTGACCTAGTGATTGATTCGACCTGACCTAGTTTCATAACTGGCCTAGATTTCATGACAATAATCATTCTGAAAAAGTTTCATGAAGATTGGACCAAAACTGTGACCTCTAGAGTGTCCACAAGGTTTTTCTAAGATTTGACCTAATGACCTAGTATTTGACTCGACATAATCGTTTTTCAACTTTGACCTAGATTTAAAGTATATAAACATTCTGACCCAATTTTATGAAGATTGGATCAAAACTGTGCCCTCTAGAGTGTACGCAAGGTTTTACTAAGGTTTGACCTGGTGACCTAGTTTTGACCCGACATGACCTAGTTTCATACTTGGCCTAGATTTAATAAAGATAATCATTCTGACAAAGTTTAATGAAGATAGGACCAACGCTTTGACCTCTAGAGTATTCACAAGGTTTTTCTAAGATTTGACCTAGTGATCTTATTTGTGACCCGACATAATCCTTGTTCAAATTCGGCCTGGATTGCAAGAAGATAAACATTTTTTATACAAAGCCTTCATTTCTACAAAATTAAGATTTTGTTATGTATAGGATGAAAATTAAGAATGAGCAATTTGAAAATCTTCTACCTCTCACCAATTGTGAGAAAATATTGGAGGGAAAACGGACTATAAACAGTTTAGCTCTTCTTTGACACAGAAATGGTTTTTACAGATTTGCAAGTGACGTTTAAAATAAGGTGACTTTTGGTCATTATAAATGTATCGCGCATGTGACCGAGGCACCCTCCACAGGCTCGCTATTATTTACGCGGCCCTTAGAACAACATCATCTAAAAATATTAACTTGTTGGTTGCGACCGCAAACCGATTAAGCCCCCGCCCCCTATCCCGCCCCCAATAATTTCGTTACTGGCCGTCCCAAGGCGGCACTTCTGTTTTTGTTCTTCTTGGTTGTTTTATGTGCTGTGTGTTGCTATTTCTGTTATTGATATATTGTTTTTGATGATAAGGCTGGCCCGGTGACCATCTACAGAGGAAATGGCTGTTCATGGCTGCCGCTGATTATGTCTCTGGTGCTGACTAATTTTGTGTTGTAATTTTATATTGTAGAGTTCCGCTTAAGGGGGGGGGGGAGGTGATGTCTCACATTTCATTACTAGTCATGAAAAGACTCAATTTAACCGAGTCTGCTATGTTCTCTTCTTTGGTCTGTTTCTTGCTTCCAAAGGATCTTACATTTCAGAACATATTTATCTTCACTGCAGTTGGTGTTCGTGCCGCGGTGCGGCCTCAATACTTCTCCCCGTACATCATCATAGTGCAGATTATATTTTCAGCTCCTTTGGGATCATCGAGTTCATTTGAGTAAGTTTGAAACTAGAGTTCTGCTTAAGCCGGTGCTAGGGGGCGTAGCTAGTGTCGCATATTTCATTACTAGTCATCAACAGACTCAGTTAAACCGAGTCTGCTTTATTCTATTCTTTAACTGTATATATAGTCAGAAAATTCGATAAACCGAAGCACCTACGTAACGTGTGTAAACCGGTTCGCCATCTTTGGTGGTCTGTTCCGTTTCCTAAAAAGGATGTTCCGGATCACGATCCAGACGGTGATTGTTAGTAATTTTTGCATGTCTTCAAAACCCGATCAAAGCTCTATACAGGTATCTGTTCAAAATGTGCTTCATGGAATGACCACTGTCGGTTAATTGGTTGGTTGGTTGCTTTGGGTTTAACGGCTCTTTGAGACAGTATTTCAGTCTATATCTAGCCAGAGAGAGGGACAAAGAAGAGAGATAAGATAGGTAAAAGAAACCAGAGGACCATTTGTCCAGTAGCTCACCTGAGCACTGAGGTTATGCTGAAAACACTTTAAGTTGACACAGCAACAAAACAATATGCACAACAGCAATGAAACACCCATTTATGTAGAGGATAATATCACAAACATTCATGCAAAAAAGATTCAGCTTTATCACCCTTTATGGATTCTGAGAATAATAAATAGAAAATTTCGCCTTTCGGTTGCGATGGCAACCAACCAAACTCAGAGATTTAGACAAAATCCATATGGCTGGTAGAGGACTACTCCAGGAACATTTCTGTAGAGGTCATATCAAAATATCTGCAGTATCACAGAAATAAATGCCAAATTTCCACTTTCCTTATCGTAAGGTGTGGAAAATACAAGTTTCCAGAGCAATGAATTCACATGGGCAACGATAATATAAATCATAATTTAGGAACAGTCTAATGTCATTAGTATGTATGCAAAGTATCAGCTTCATCCCTATTATGGCTTCTGAGGAAAAGACTTTTTTGAATATTTTTTTCAAAAATTTACCCTTTATTTTGCCATGGCAACCAATCAAATTTAGCAATTTGGACAAAAATCATATGAATCATAAAGGACTACTCAAGAAACATTTCTATAGAAACAAATTCTAAACTAGAAATATTTTTCAGACAAAACTGATGTCCCCCCACCGGCCCATTTCCCATCCCCTGTAATGATTAAAAAGCCTGCATAAGTAAAATATCTAGGCAAGTGTGGGAAAAAAACATCCGCTGGTTCAAAATATATCCTACAAAGATGACTATGTCCTTTAAAATTGGGTCAAGGTCACCGAATACTGAACATGTCTAAACGTGTCACAACAATATATTAATTGTCAGTTTTTAAGAGAAAAAAATAAACAAAATATTAAGTAAGCTTTTGATCTGAAAATGGGGTCAAGGTAGTCAAAACAAAGTAAACTCTTAAGATTGTCCCAAAGGTATATCTATGAAAGTAAAGTGGAAATCAAGCCAAAGGCTAATGAGATATATCAACTTCAGTGAAATTTTCACATATCTAAGTCATCCTGTTACCTTGAAAATGAAGTCAAGGTCACCAAAATCTGATCAGCTCTTAAAGTAGTCCCAGTGATGTATCCATGCAAGTTTAGTGAAATTCCATCTATTCGTGCGTGAGATATTATGGGTACAAGAAATTGCCATCTAAGTCCTCCAGTGACCTTGAAAAGAAAATCAAGTTCCCCAAAATCTAATCAGCTCTTAAGCTAGTCTCATTAATGTATGCAAGCAAGTTTGGTGAAATTCCATCCATTGGTTCATGAGATATTGTGGTAATAGGAAATTGTCAACTCAGTCCTCCAGTGACATTGAAAATGAGGTCAAGGTCATCAAAATCTAATCAGCTATTAAGCTTTTCCCAATGTCATATCCATTGAAGTTTGGTAAAATTCCATCTTTTTGTTCAAGAGATATCGTGGGTACAAGAAAATGTAATCTAAGTCATCCAGTGACCTTGAAAAAAATGTCAAGGTCACCAAAATATAATCAGCTCTTAAATTTGTCCCAATGATGTATCCATGAAAGTTCGGTTAAATTCCATTCATTGGTTCAAGAGATATCGCGCATACAACAAATGGTCATCTTAGTCCTCCAGAGACCTTGAAAATGAGGTAAAGGTCATCAAAATCTAATCAGCTCTTAAGTTTGTCTTAATAATATCTCCATGCAAGTTTGGTGAAATTCCATTCATTGGTACAAGAGATAAATTGTCATCTAAGTCCTCTAGTGACCTTGAAAATGAGGTCAAGGTCTCTAAATTCTTCTTTTTTGAGAAGAAGATTTTTTCAAATTTTTTCGAAAATTGACTTTTAATTTTGTCCTGGCAACCAATCCATTTCAGCGATTTGAACAAAATTCATATCAATCGTAGAGGACTACTCCAGAAACATTTCTGTAGGAAAAAAATCTAAATAACTGCAGTAAGGCAGCAAAATTGCCAATTTCCTCTTTCCCATTATAAGTCAATGGAAACTATAAGCTGCCATAGCAACCAGAGTTCTTGAGCCAATGGAACAAAAACACAATTATTCATTCCCCCCATCTATAGATGCTATATGTGAAATATGGAAAAATCCGCCTCATGGCTTCAGAGGAGAAGTCATTTGAAAATGTTGACGACGGACGACGGATGCCTGCCTATACTATAAGCTCACCTATGAGCCTTCGGCTCAGGTTAAATAAAAACTAAAAATGTCCAAACCACCCCTACCCGCACCTACGGCAAGTACAGTAGACACTTGTCCTACTATTCTTCAAATTGGACACCCAGGCACTGGAAGTTACCGGCTTCATCGCCGGACCGGAGCCATTCCCTGGAATGACCATTGTCATCAATTTGCCTGCCGTAGAGTGTAAAACAGTTTTGGTCACACGTCTTGTAAAAATAACAATTTTAAAACCGACGCCTGCATAATTGACCGCGTCATTATTAAAAGAGTGTCTTGAGGGACGATACATCAAAGACACAGCACCTGAATGCTCAGACGTCCTTATGCCCGCCTGGCCACGCTTCTGATGTATCCTATGTATTAAATTATGATATTCTTATAACAAAGACAAAATGAAAAAAACATATATACCGTATATCCTAATAAAAGCCCCTGCTCTAATAAACGCCTCCACCCCACGCTGCATTGTTTCCCAAGAATAATGTTATATTAACTTGTATGAATTCATGTAAGCTTCTCTGGATGGGATAACATTTTGACATGGTGTCTACTCTTAAAAGAAAGTATTTGCTTTTAGAGGAGCAAATTCTTTCATTTAAGAATTGACCCCTACTGAAGAAAAGGGAGGCAAAAATAGTAGAGCTACTTCCTCTAAAAGTATCTCCATTCATCTTAATTCAGAATGTTTATTGGGGTTCTTTTGGCAAAGATTGATTTACTACAGTCTATGCTCTAAATAACACCCGCAGCTTTCGTTAGAATGCAACTGCCCAAGAGTGTTAATACGGTATTAAATAAAAAGAACACACACAAAACACACACACACAAAAAAAAAAAAGATGCAACGGGATATCTGTATCAAGCTTAACCGTTGCATCTAGCAGCTTTTAAAATTTAGGCCACTGCTTCAGGAGACTCACTGAGGGGTCGAAATAGTTGTGGCTTTGTTTGATTGGTTTATCATATTCCCAAAAAATGTTCTCTACCAAACTGAGATAAAATCTAAAGTAAAGACGCATTCAAAATCAAATGTAATTGCACCTACAGGCGTTCTGAATCCAAACATTTTCTCGGGGTAGCCCCAGACCCCCCTAAATAGAGGGAGCAACCCCCTCTTCTGCTCTCCTAACTCGTTTCTCCGGCACTTCGGCGTCCCAATGGCCGGACCACTTTTAAATGGCTGACGACGCCCCTGTCATGCAATAACAGCAGACAACCGTATAAAACGAAGGAAATAGCCCATGCTCTTGTAAAGCTCGTTGTCATGGCAACGTTCATTAGATAACAAAACAATGCCAGTAATGCTAATGGCCCAAATGAATGTTCAATAATTTGTTAGCGTAAAACTAGTTTCGAACATGAGGCCAAAAACATCCCTTATTGACCTTACGCTATTGTTCAAAAGGTATGAGTCACATGACCAGCATGGCCACCCTGCCCATACATGGTAAAAATCTTTAGAAATCTACCTCTCCTGAACCCATTGACCGATGACCTTGAAGCTTGGTATGTATCATCGGGTACTCAAGTTCCATCAAGGTTTTTCAAATGATCACCTGGGTTGACTCTGACCTCATGCTGTGTACATGCTCCTAGAGAGTTGACCTCGACCGACCCCCAAAATATTGTTATATAAACTCGGGTTGCTCGAGTTATCGATTTCACATGTGCTTCTGATGAAACCGGTCGTATAACCCTCTGATTAGCAATAAATGAAACTGACTTATGCAGTTTCGCAGCAGTGCCCCAGTTGGTGAAGAAAATGCTGTGAACCGATATTTCTCTTAATGTTAAAAGTAACCTTTAAAAATACTGCATCCTTATATTGATATTATCTCGAAAATCGAAATCCTCGTTAAAAGGTATCTAGTTTAAGCGTTTTGTACGGGTTTTACGATAAAAAAATAAGCGCTTGGTAATAGTTTTATATTGGGGCGGTTACCAGGAAAACAATTTGCAAATAGCTGTGCTTCCTGGTTACAGCCTATATAAAGATAGTTCCGGTAGTATAGCTAACAGATTTTCGTGTGGTACTACAAAAATTTGTCTGCAAACACACTTACGGTATTTAGTATAAAAGTAGACAAAACTTTATAATTGGATATGCGATTGTCTAGAGTATTTTATGAGAGTGTTCTTTAAGCGGTGCACTAATACCGTGTACCAGGTTTTACTAGCACGGCTGATGAAAACACAATAAGCTTGAATTACCTAGGTATTGACCAGGGAATCAATTATCAGAAAAAGCAGTTCACAGAGCATGTAAAGCTGCTACCTGCAGTGAAATGGTAATTAGGGGATGGCTAAAACATCTGGTCTGATTATCAGTTAGGCATAATTTTAAGTTATTTTTCTCTAAGAAGATGTTCACATTATGTTTTACGACAAGGTCAAATACTGAAAAATGCTAAAACATAAGATTTCAAGGAAAGTTTAAATGATTTGGACCTAAAAATTGGTGTATTGGGCCAAAATAATGAGTTCATGAAGATTTATGAATACAAGACTTCAAGATCATTCGTTGACGTCACATATTTTGAAAGTTTCAAACTTCACCTCAAAAGTCACTGGGCCAATTGTATCCAAATATCATACAGAGCCTCCAAAAGTTAAGAGAACGAAAATTTCTTCACATGGTCTGGTTCACATGCCCAACATGGCTGCCACACTCATATATGGTAAAGTTTGAAAATATCTTCTCCTCCAGAACTAATTAACCGATGGCCTTCAAACATGGTATGTAGCATTGGGTACTAACGTTCTATCATGATTATTCAAGTGATGACCTTGGGTTGACCTTGACCTTTTCTACAGCATAGTCAGTATGAGAAATTCTAGAACACAATACTTTTTTGTAAATTTCAAAGATTTAGGCCTAATAACTGGTACATACAGTCATCTTAATGAGTACATGAGAATTACTGAGTACAAGAAGTCAAGGTCATTCTTTGACCTTGACCCAGGACTCTCATATTTTGACAATTTTAAATTTCTCCTCAAAAGCCACTAGGCAAATTGTAACGAAAGTTCATGGAGAGCCTCCAGGGTTTGAGCGACTTTGATAATTTTTTGGCGGGGTCAAATTTGCTCTCTGGTGGAATTATATGAAAAAATGGTTAAATATAAGAGTTCATGAAACTTCTAAAAATTTTGACAGAAATTAATAAATATAGTCAAATAGATGAGTACTTGATCATTTGAGCAATAAAAGTCAAGGTCAGTTTTAAGCTTTAACCACTGTCACATATTTTGACAGTTCCAAACTATTAGGTTTGTTCAACTGATGCTCCTAGTTTGATCATTGATCCTTTTTACTCAGGTGAGCAATTCAGGGCCTCATGGATGAGGCCCTCTTGTTTTAAGTCACAAAACAAAAGAAAACAAAAAGCATAATGAAGAACCACCAGCCTAGAGCTTCTGGAATTCAAAACATAGAACCCGTATTTTTTCCACTGTGGGACTCGTACTTAACGAGTTACCTACTCATCAAAATTATAATGAAATCATGTTACCACAATATCTCAAGAAGCATTTGAGCATGGGCAATGATACAAAAACAATGATATTCTATAAATGGCTGATGAATAAGATGTGCCTAAACTCATTAATTTTAGACGATTTCCGATCAAAAAGATTGAGATTTTAATCTTGAATACGTTTGGCAGGGATTTTGTATTTGCTTTGTGTTTATTTCATTTTTTTTATTTACTTTCTTCCTGGTATGAACTTCTTTACCTAGGGCTGACTTTAAGTATACATATAGCTGTAGTTACTTCCCCTGACAGTCATAGCCAGTGTCAGACTTAGACATTGTGAAGTTTAATACATTTAGTTGCAAGTATATGGTTGAAGGCATAGTGTTTAACAAACACAGTGTTAGTTGACCTCATCAAGCTATGTGAACTTGCAATTAAAGCACCACAGAGTCCAGCTCATCTGGCCCATACTTTGATTATAAACTCTATCTGGACAAAGGAAAACCTGTTAATAATCTTTACGACAAGGGGAACGAATTCAATTTTCCCATCATTAACTTTCCCCTTTTGTAGCCTTGTTCCTTCGGCAGCTGCATACGGACTTTATGTCTCTAGTTAGTCTCCTATGCTAGAGCCTGCTTCAACTATCAAGACTTTGTTGAAAGTGGGAAGTTGCTCACCATTTCATTGTTGTCACAGGGTTATCACAGAGCATGCGCCTTCACATTAAGAATTTCACGAAAGCATCAGTTTGATACATATTTGGTTAAAATCTATTTGGAAGTTCATGAGATATTGTCCGTTTCATACTTTTCCTATTTTTAGTAACAGCGAATGGCATCCATTTTGGATGATCAACTTGCAAAAAGTTGAAATAGCTTCATGCAAGGATCATTCTGACATAAATTTGGTCCAAATTTATTTAGAGGTGCTTGAGAAATGTCATTTTCCATGTATTTGCTATTTTAAGTAACAGCAGCCGATGGCCACCTCAGACTGCCCAGTCACATAAATTTGAAGGAACTCTATTTGTGGATCATTCCGATAGAGTTTGACTGATATCTGTTCAGCTTTTCTTGAGATATTGGTATTTTAGCAAAACTTGACTCGTAAAAAGAAAGTAGGTCACTGTCACCTAACTCTGTTATAGATTTTGTTCACTTTAATAATTCAGAATACCAAGGGCTTACTAATGCTTCATACAAAATGGCACCCAAATATACCAAGTGCTTCTGGAGAAAAAGTTGATTTTATTGGTTTTGCCATTTTTAGTAACAGCGGCCAACTTGGATTCTCGACCCAGCTGCATTTTGTCATTCTAAAGCCGTGCAGTCTGTTTATGCTGCACATGAAATTTAAGCGTCATAGATGGATAAGCCATTTGAGTGGACTAAAATGATAGGGTCGACGTAAATTTTGCTAGGCTCGACGTCAGGTAACTGTGACCTTATTCCGATAACCTAATTCCGCTACATTGTTTTTTTAATTTTAATAATTCTAAATACCAAGGTCCCACTTATGCTTCATGCAAAATTTCAGCCAAATATACTAAGAGGTTTTGGAGAAAAAGTTGATTTTATTGTTTTTTTCTTTTTTTTAGTGACAGCGGCCATCTTCGATTCTCGACCCGGCTGAATTTTATCATTCTGAAGCCCTGCAGCCTGTTCATGCTTCATGTGAAATTTGAGAACCACGGTTGCAGTGGTTTCAGAGAAAAAGTCATTTAAATGGACTTAATTGCTAGGGTCGACATAAATTGTGAAAGGACGGGCGGACGGACAACCGGACGCTAAAGTATATCGCGCCTTGCTAAAGCCTTGATAAAAATAAAAACAGAAACGGGTCATACTTTCTTTTCTTTGACTCCTTTGTAAAATTCAAAGCTTTCAACCATCTAAAAAACAGCGTTTAGAAAAGCACTTGTTGGTGAAAATTTCACTTCACACACGCAAAATTACAATGACAAGCTTAAAATAGATGATCGTTTAGCTAACTTTAGAGTTGCAAGTGTTCTAGATTAAACTAGATGGTCAAACATGTTTAGGTGACAATAATTCAGTAGCAAAAATGTGCCCTAAAATAATCTGTAGCAAATGCCGGCTTGTTTAAACTATCCTGAAAAACAAATAAATACCCGACAAATAGCCTCAGTCGACTGGGTCAGACAACATCTCATGCATTTTAAGAGCACAGTGTTCTTTAGCGTGATGTATTGGTGCACTTTTCAGTTAAAGCATTGTGCTGTTAGACAGCATTTTGTTGTTTTCTTTGACCCATTCATCATGGGTACCTGTGATTATACTTTTTGCGCTAAAGAAAGTTCTGTTCATCAGCCTACATAAAATATCTTTCAAATTCTGCTAGTATCAAAGGACTACATGTTTGGGTTGACAATTGATATGAGTTTTATCCACCTCACATGACGTATTTCTAAAATGGGAGCAGGCACAGTAGCTCATTAGGTTAAGCGCTGTCCTACTGATCTAGCAGTACCGAGTCCAAATTCGAGTTCTGGAAGCGACATTGTTTGCAGTAACTGTTTTAAGCCAAGTTCCATTGCACACAGCCTTTCTTTTTTTATTAATTTATTTTCAAAGCTTATCAGAAAGGTTAATAAAATTTCGTGTATATTTCGATGTACGATAAGATAACTCTTACCTTTTCAATCAAGCCTTTTATGATCACCCTCTTATCATCCTTATATGATTGAAATACTGTTGAAAAGGACGTTTATTCGTATATCATCCATCCTTCTGAAATGGATCAAACGGCAAAACATGTATTAATGCACTTTTCTGTTAAAATATTGTGCTGTAAGATAGTCTTTTGTTGTTTTCTTTTGCTCAAGTATTACGGACATACGCAATAATACTTTTTGTGTCAAAGAAGTGTATAATTCCGTCCATTGCCTGTCCAATTGTCACGTCATCTTAAGTACGTCCATTCAACGCGTTATCATTCGTCAGTTAATGACACATCTCTTTGTTGGACACACACACACACACACACACACACACACACACACAAAAATCTGTGCTCTCATTTTTGAGCCAAATAAGCATAGCGAGTGTTCTAAGTCCATTCGCAGAGTAAATTATTATGAATCTTTCTGAATCATTCTGTACCCCGTTTGTCCTCTGAGACAATGACACTTTGTGATTGTAGTTTAATTTAGCTACAATATAATATTTGATTTCGTCTTCAAGATTTTAAGCAGGTCTTCGACTGAACTATACGTAACCAATTACGAGAAAAAGCATAAACAATAAAAAAAAAGTCATCAAAGAATCGTTGTAAATCAGATCAGATCAGGTTTCAATTACCGTGGGTGTTGTATAGATGAAAAACACGAAACGAAATAATATTACGTGGGTACTTTCCTGTTACTTTTAATAACAAAAGTACACATTAGAAAATGACTACATATAATGACGTTGGTGTTGCTTTATATGAAAAGTAATAAAGCAGCAACATAGTATCACCTTTTTATAGCTTTTCTAAAAGTTATCTATGTGCCATATCATTTGCTACGTTATGTGCCGCGATATTTGCCATGCGTCTAGACTAGTCTAGTCTAGTCTATCCAATAGCCTTGCGAGGCCGTTGCTGCACCACAGATGACTTAGAAAATCTCTTTCCACTTAGTCCTGTCTGAGATCTCTTGTTGAGCTAGCAAAGTTCATCCCTGTCTACTCTTTAATATTGTCGTCCAACCTCTTTTTCTGTCTATCTCCTCTTCCTGGTTTTTCCTTTTACTGAGCCCTAGGATGTGTCTTCTTTGACATAGTGCTGAAACAATACAACGAGCAAACAGCACCAATGAACAGGCATTCGAAGAAACATTTAAACATACACTTAACATATGCATGTCCACACGTATTTGCCTTTTAAATGATTTCTTTTGTTTATCTTTGCCCCTGTTTAACAGTGGTAATAGATGTTTTTTCTTCGAAAACTCACGATCAAAGTTCGCTATATTTTTGGACTGGATTATTAATCCAATATGCTCACAACTGTATAATAACTGTATAATATCTCCATCATAGAATATAGCCCTTTAGGGTTGCCAAGTCGAAGACACACTACAACGCATAAAATATGTACGTAACAGACGTACCAAAGCAGTGCCTCAACGCGATCACCACTAAACTGGAAGGACTTTAGGAAAACAAGAAAGAATCAGACATGACGCCCTAAATACATGTCAACAATGTAGGTCAAACGACCACAACTAGATGAAACAAATTCAGAACGACCGCCTTAGAACGGTCAAAAGTAAATGAGCAACTGGAGAGGACGTTTAAATCGATTTTACTGGTGCCAAATCTGGTACCGAATCTTAACCCTAGGCTCCTGCAGTGTGCAAACAACACAAAACACAGGGGTTTGGATACCGTATAATGGGAAATTTTCGCGTCGCCTATTTTCGCGGAATTTCGCGGTCGGTAGCGATCCCCGAAAATTAAACTCCGCAAAATAGTTTCCAAGTTTGTACAAAATAATAATAAGAAATGTGAATCGTCAAAACATATGGCTTGCGATATTCAAAGCGCCCCTCAAAACCTTAAAAGTAGTTAGCTATAGAGCTATTATTTTCGGCGCATGTATATTAGCTGGTATAATCAGGTATTTACACTTTGAAGAAGCTGTCATTTTTTTTCGCTTGAGTAACGGTCACTTGTATCTGATTATGCAAGTACAATGAATTTCTTTTAACTGACTTTTAATTGAGTGAGTTCTGTTTACTTTTATCCTGAACAAAAGCCATTATCGCAATTGCTCGCATTGTTCAGTTGACTGCACTACACATTGATTTGTACATATGTCTATCTTACGTTGTTTTTTCGTGAAAAAAAAGGATGGTTATTCTCCCAAACTCACAAGAAGCCAATTCCATCTAAAAAATGTGTTCAGTATAAAGTGATTACAGATTCTTTACGTTTCTTTCTACTTGTACGTATTGATTTTTCAGTCAATCCAATGTTTTCTAGGACAAACACAATTCTCTATTTTCGTGGATATTCACATCCGCGAAAATTAAAAACCGTGAAAAATAATCCTCATATTTTTGGGGCAAATCAGCGAAAACTTGGCGACGCGAAAATTTCCCATTATAAGGTATTGAAATAAAAACAGGTAATCTTAGCCAACCTATTTTTATTTTTCACAAACTAGCAAAGTAGGAAACAGAGTGGATAGCTTTGCAGGTCAGCAGTGATACATCGAGAAATGGAAGTTTTTGTTGTCCTTTCATTTAAAACTGTTAGTACAAGAAAAAGGCAAAACAATCGAATTTCTTGTGATGCATGCACGCGCGTATATTGCGTTAATCATTTTGCATATACATGGTGAAAATAGTATGGGGATTACTGTCTTAGTTTTGCGATACTAATTTTTACAAAATGTGTGTAAATACATTTATTCAAACGGCAACGTCACTTTGTGACGAATACTTCTGTCCACCTACTGTAGGTTGTTGTCTGTGATATCATTTATCTTGCACAAATGTAAGTTTAAAAAGATATACAATTGTATAGCTGCACAAATTATTGCAAATTCGTACATACTCGTTTTTTAACGAAACAGTGAAGCGAGATTTATACGATGTTTTTACGGGTTGATATTTAAATAATTGAAGTAGATTGTATCAAAGGATAGATGTTTTCTACGTTTTCCTTTCGAAATACCATATTTCGTATGTACTCGTAGTTTACTTGAAACATTTTGTTCTCTTTGTCTTTTCCAGTATGTGACAGAACTTTGAAAAAGTTCTAGTCTCATTAGTAAACGCTTGGTGCTAAAGAGCATAATTCATATACCGTCTACAAAGTGCTTTTTTCATTAAGAAATATCTGTTGATTAATATCCAGTTATTCGAAGATTGCGTCTTGGCATGTTTATGTCAAATACAGTAGGGTAGATTCGGGTAACTTCGGACAGGAGGGTAAATTCGGATATACCATTGCAAACATTGCTCATAATGAGCCGTTACATCAGGATTTTCACTGTTTGGCCAGTTATGTTTGTTTTAGTTCCAAACAACAGACATATAAAGGAACCAGTGTCACTGTCCGAATTTACCCGCTGTCCGAAGTTACCCGACTCGCCCCTAAATGAATACACAACCGATTTTCGTCTCCCTATAGGCAGGCATACTTTTTTTGAAAAATTCACTTTTTATCAATCTTCATTAGACCTCTGACAAGAAGGCAATACACGTAGTGTTAAGCATTCGCTGATATAAAGCTATCGATTTTAGTTAGTTGGTGCCAGGGCTTTTCTTGTGTTATTTGGCCTTTCGGGATTCAAGTGGTGTTTTTTTTTTCTTTCGGTAATGATTCATTGATGGTGTTTGAAACCTTCACGCAAAGTGAGCAGCTTACTAAATGTTTCCAAACATTGCATAAACTGAGAACGACGGCTTGGGTCCAGTAGGAATTTTGTTGAATACTTACTGACCGTTCTAGGACGGTACTTCCAATGTGGTTTCTTGCTGTTATTCAAGAAATGAGCCGCGACACGAGAAAAAAACGAAGTGGTTGTGCGCCCACCGCAGTCTCAGATTAACCTGAGCAGCCCAGTCTTATCAGAGTCCTCGCTTTGCGTTTAAAGGGTAGCTAAGAGTATAAGCTAGCTTTATGCGGACAGTGAACACTCTGATCTGACTGGGCAGATAACCAGGCTGATCTGAGTCTGCGCTGGGCGCACATGCCACTTTCAAACATTTGTTGGTTTTCTTGTGTCGCGGCTCAAATACGTTTCCTTTGCCCGTGAATTATTGCTGATTAACACATGTTGCTGGAGGGCAGATCGCGGAATATTAATTCACGACGGCTGCATGCTGGTGTTAGTCAATCGTCGTATTTGCCCGACAACACGTGTTAATCTGCGATAATTCACGGATAAGAAAAAAGTATTTCGATTCTAACATCATACAGAATGAAAATGCATGTATATTACGTTATCTTAAGGACTATTTTACAGCGGACGTCATCGGAAGCAAATGTTTACATGCTTAGATTTTACATCATCAGGGCGCGAAATTGGCACGTCTCAACGTTAAAAACGTGAATTAACACAATTTTATCACACGCTGCCGTTCTCACCCTGCCGCTTTCTATGCGTTAAATGGGAAGACTTTAAGGTCATGTTAGAATTGCTCCTGTTGTCCATATCGGTCTGTTCTGTCGCCTTTTGTGTAGGCGTTTTAGTAGGCGTGGCTAGAGAGGCACCTGTTGGTAGACAGCTGTGTTCGAGGTTATAAAACTTGAGAATAATCTCAAAATCAAAATAAAGCACACTGATCGGTCTGTTCTGTCGCCTTTTGTGAGTGTTTTAGTAGGCGTGGCTAGAGAGGCACCTGTGGGTAGACAGCTGTGTTCGAGGTTATAAAACTTGAGAATAATCTCAAAATCAAAATAAAGCACACTGATCGGTCTGTTCTGTCGCCTTTTGTGAGTGTTTTAGTAGGCGTGGCTAGAGAGGCACCTGTGGGTAGACACCTGTGTTCGAGGTTATAAAACTTGAGAATAATCTCAAAATCAAAATAAAGCACACTGATTGGCTGCTTCCGATCATATTTTTGAGTTTGAGAATGTACCATAGTTTTATAACCTTTAGGCCTGGTGATTCGGTTTTCCGTAAGTACCTTTCGTGAATGTTGTCAGTGGTATTTGTCCTCTATTCTTTTTCAGTTTTGAGAGAGGGATATGGGCTATGCTTCTATCAGTTCCTGATAATTGTCTATCTTTTATTTTGATTTCTTAACAGTCGATTAAAGTAATGCATCATAATGTTATTATCAGCTGTTTTTGTTGGCTTATTGATAATCATGGCAAACTTTGCAATAACTGAGCCTCGTCAATACCTCGGCGACATGATAGACAAAAATATATTGATTTATATAGGAGAAGACTTTTTAACAACCAATTTTAAAATAATTATAAAAGATAGAAACTCTGTGCTAGCGGCACAGAAAACTTCATTATTTCCCAATTACGCTGATATGTGTTTCATAAATTTATAGTTAGAACAATTTAGTCTATCTTCGGGCTATTTGTGGTGACCTGTAAAATGATTAAATATATAGCAAAATCAGCATAAATTTGAGAGATTGATACATTTCAAATTAAGATAAGTACAATATTTGAAATCTAACTGACTCTGTGCTGGCGGTTCTAGTTTTCTTAATATTAGACCTTTATACTGATATGAAATTTATAAAGCTAAACATTTGACAAATAAGTCTATTTTGCGATTTAAATTAGGAACCATAATTTCAAATTTAGTTAGAATGAAATTCCGGACGTGTACGATAAGTGCCGATGATTAACGATCAGCTGAGAGAACTAGAGAACATCTGACGAGCTGGATCAGCTGCATGCTGTAAGAGCGTAGATTAATAATTTATTTATTTATCCATTTATTTATTGCCGTAAAATGCAATCTAATTAATATGATATACTTTGTACATCAAATGATCAATTATGTAATTTAAGACAAAGAAGTTGATTCTATTTTTTTTCCTTTTCATCTACTTATTATAGCACAATTTTGTATTGCTTTAAACCAGAAGACAATATTGTGATTATATTCGGATCAACGGTACTTTAATCTTAGTAACGCTTAACTGCCAATTATGAGTTTGATCGTTTTTGCTAATTATGGCTTCAATTAGCTGCATCGATAAAGACTTTGATGGTATTGTAGGCGACAGCATGAACCGGCGACAGCATTATGGCGATAATAAAGGTGTTAATGCCAATTAATGTTATTATTATTGTTCGTCAGGCTCGGTTTACTTACTCAGTTTTGACCCAAACTAGATAAGTAAATTTTTCACAAAACGTGTGCTCGCATCATTTACCACCATGACAACCACTCTTAGACCTCATCAGAAAATTAACTATAAAGATCTAAATGATAGCGAAGCAGTTCCAACTGGTACCAGAAGAGTTGTAAAACCAAAGCCGAAAATGTGCAGGCTGATCTGAGATGCACTATTTTCATGGATATTTATTTATGCCAATCAAAGAAATTAGTAACTTTAATAATTCACAATTTGTCTCCCGACAGTTGCCCTAAGTAGTGTGAAAAACGGATTGGCCAGTTAAAGAAAAGGAGAAGATCTTAATAAGTATTTGCTTTCGTTTTGATCCTTAATTGATTGTATGTAACGTTTGTTTGGTTTAAACATATTTTATTTTAGTCAAATGTACATATATAATCACAAATTACAAACAAGCAGTTTAAGGATTTGAACGAAAGCTATTAAAGGCTTATATAGTTCATCTCCTAATGTTTGTTTCTGTTGATATTTCTGAACAAAATATGTTTAACCCAAACAAAAGAATACACATACTTAATTAATTTGCAAGTTATCTTTACTATTAGTTATTTATTTTACATTTCCCGATTTATCTTTATTTCAAGTTAGTTTCTTAATTACACGAATAAATTCGGATAGATTTGTCCAGATACTCTCTGATTTTACGATCGATAATCGATATACCACGCTTGCATGACATCTACAGATGCACAGTCCTATTTTTTCGTGCTCAGGAGAGATTGTGCGCAAGGTCAATACTGAATAAAATTTTAAATATTAGACAAGACTTGTTCTAGCATTCAATAAGACAAATTTTGTGAAAAGCACACGTTGAAAACCATTAAAATCTGAATTAGTTTGACATTTCATGTTCTGCTGAGTTGAGCATAAAAATAAATAGCCTCGAGGCCTGAGCAGTCGCATATGCGCAAACTAAGCAAAGAACCAGATAACGAATGCATATACACAGTCTGATCCAAACCTTTAATGTTCGCATACAATTGTAATATCTGATATGAGATCAGTTTGAGTAAATCAGAACAGAACAGAACAAACCTTTATTTAAGTCAGATCAGTTTGAGTAAATCGATAAGTACTTCGTGGATGTGAATACTTCGTGAAATGGCAAAATTATCAAATTTAGGACAGCACTTGGGAGCCCGAAGAATTTCTGCTGTATTTCAGGCTTGTTTAGATAAAAAAGTATATTTCCAGTGGACTTTCAATAGATGTGTTTCGTTTTGAGACGATTAGACAGTTTTGTTGACTCACGCAAGCTAACTTTTAGAAGCTGTCTCATCTGGGTCTACATTGTTTGCAGAAGTGTTTCTGTCCCAATACTAAAGGTCTTTATGGTACGGCGCAGCGGCTGTCAAGGGTTAAGGTTATCCCCTGGGTTAAGAATAATTAACTGTGTGAAAAGTAGCTTAAAATGTATGCACACCGAACTATTTGTGTTATTCGACGTTCTGGGAAAAGGCGTTTATAAGCTCCGGCTTGCTGCCTAATCCCAATAAATTCATGTGTTGTATTATTATATGTCTAGATGAAATAAAATATTGTTTAAACTAAGTAATCCCCTGTCGATTTATTGCCCAGTTATTGCCTAGTTAGCTGATGAGTGATAGACGCGTGTCATTCTAATACAAATAACATTATAAAGGGGGAGTTCCACCCTATAGGAAATTTACATAGGGTTCTGCCCACGCACCGAATTCCATAATATTATGCATAGTGATTGTCTAGGACATTACTATTGCCTTTATGAAATATTTGCTTATCCATATAGTCTAATGGTTAAATTCCAACATTTTAATTGGATTGAATGCAAAAAATAGGGGCATCCCAATTTCTAGCAGCCCAAAGCTGTAGGAGTTTTGAATTTCCGACCCGTTGCATTCTCAAAATGATTCCTAGCAATTCTTGATTATGTATGTACCACATTTGAATTCAGACGTATACCATAAAACTTTCTATATTAACTTTTGTTTGCAGATGCCCCAAAATTTCAGCTCCATAAAATTTTTTGAACAAATAAAATTTTCGATATGACTATTTTGCAGTTCTTGCCAATCTTTCAAATTAATATGAAATTAGGCCATACCTGTGTAAATTATAATTATAAATTTTCTTGAAAATTGAAAACCGGTAACATGATTTTTTGGAATGCTGAATGTCAACAGATGAAAAAAACACAAAATTTAGGCATGCATATACATGTGGTTTTGTGATTATTTTTATGGTAATTATTTTTAGTTTTAGTGAATTTTATTATCTATTTGCTTTACCAAATCCTTTATTGTTGAGCCGCTTGCGGTGAGCAAGACATAGTTGTTGCAACTTCAGCTCGGTGTATGTGCCAATGTGCGTTAGTGCGTGCATGCATGCGTTTGTGCATCCGTCCGGATTTTTCGGGGCCATAACTTTTACATTTATGGATGGATTTCAAAATCATTGGGCACAATTGTTCTCCTTGATGGGTAAAAGTGCCATTTGAAACATTTGGTCAGGTAGGTCCAAGGTCAAGGTCACACTTGAAGGTCAAATGATAAAATTGTCATAAATTGAGATTGTCCGGGCCATAACGTCTACATTTATGGATGAATTTCAAAATGATTTGGCACAATTGTTCTCCTTAATAAGGAGAAATGCCATTTGAAACATTTGGTCAGGTAGGTCCAAGGTCCAGGTCACACTTGACGGTCAAATGATAAAATTGTGATTAATTAAGCTTGTCCGGGCCATAACTTCTACATTGAATGGATAGATTTCAAAATAATTTGGCACAATTGTTTTCCTTGATGAATAAAAGTGCCAATTGAAACATTTGGTCAGGTAGGTCCAAGGTCAAGGTCACATTTGAAGGTCAAATAATAAAATTGTCATAAATTTAGCTTGACCGGGACCTAACTTCTACACTTATGGATGGATTTCAAAATCATTGGGCACAATTGTTCTCCTTGATGAGTAAAAGTGCCATTTGAAACAATTGGTCAGGTAGGTCCAAGGTCTAGTTCACACTTGAAGGTCAAATGATATGATGTCATAAATTGAGCTTGTCCGAGCCATAACTTCTACACTTATATATGTATTTCAAAATAATTGGGCACAATTGTTCTCCTTGATGACTGGAAGTGCTATTTGAAATATTTCGTCGGGTCCAAGGTCAAGGTCACACTTGAAGGTCAAATGATATAATGGTCATAAATTTAGCTTGTCCGGGGCATTTCTGCTACATTTATGCATGGATTTCAAAAGAATTGGGCACAGTTGTTCCCCTTCTTGATGAGTAGAAGTGCTATTCGAAACATTTGTTCAGGTAGGTTGAAGGTCAAGTCATTTTTGAAGGTCAAATGATACAATGGTTATAAATAGAGCTTGTCCAGACAATTTCTTTTATATTTACGGATGGATTATAAAATTATTTGGCACAGTTGTCCTCCTTGATGAGTAGAAATGTCTTGTGAAGCATTTATTCTGGTAGGTCCAAGGTCAAGGTCACAATAGAAGGTTAAATGATAAAACTGTTGAGCATGTCCCAGCTATTAATTTTACATTTATGCATGGATTTCAAAATAATTTGGCACAATTGGTCTCCTTGATGAGTAAAAATGTCATGTGAAATATTTATTCTGGTAGGTCCAATGTTGTATTCTTTTCTTTATACACTGTCGAGTGGTCGGAGTTAATTTAGTTTTCTATTTATTCCTCAGACAAAGTAGATCAATATATCTGCATATGGAGCTTTTTATTATGATTGTAGTTTAGATCACTATTAATATTACTAGAAAATGAAATGTTTCTATGAACATATTAACACTTAAATGTGACATGCATTTTGTCAAACAAATCACCTTCATCTATATCATGCACTATGTGACAATGTTACCGGTTTCCAAATTTCCTGAAATTCCTCTGGTATAAAGAGGAAACATATGGCCTATTTTTCGAGAAATTTCATAGGTTGAGACTGACTGGAACAAACATAAATTTTGGGATGCTTTTCGTTTTTTAATAGTTTTAGTGTCGCTTTTAGCCATATTTTCTGACTTAATGTTTAAAAAGAAGTTTTGTTTGCATGTTTGCATAAGCATAAACGGAATCAAAGATATCCATATGGAGCCCTTTTAGTAATTGTAGTTCACATTTTATGAAATTTAATAAAGATGAGGATTTAAGATTGATACATTTTAAGGCTGGTATCACAAAAACGGGAGTACTTCAGGGTGCTCTCCTGAGACCTTAAAATCTTTACTGAGATAGATAAATGCATATTTGTAGTTGTAAGGTTGAAGATAGTAAACATGCAAAAGAGCAAGAAAATCCATTTGTGGGCAGATTTAAACCCCCACCCCCACCCCCCTTTGCGAAAGTGGTATGGATGGACGGACGATCGGCGCCCCGTTACTGCGGCTATGGATTCGTTCCGCTGAGGTGCGGGGGCAACGTCGATATGAGAATTGAAATACTACTACTACTATGAAAGTGGTATTAGACGCTACTACACAATAAGGCCACTTTTCAAGAGATAAATCTGGTGATAAAACAGTCAATAAGATACTCGTTTTAGTAGATAATTAATATCGGTTATAAATTTTCCAATTTTAATGGACAATTTTGAACCTAATTTAATGGACAATTTAGAGCCTTTATTTGTATTGCAGTCGCGAATTAGCACTTCCGATTTCGGATGCGCATTGTTGCACAGAGCCCTTCATGTTCACCCTTCCATTGTCAATATATGACAGAAAAATTGTCTTTCTGTACTTCCAATTTTGGATCACGGGGTCGCGTGTTCGAATCCCGCTGGAAGCGAGAATCCGTTCGAGCCTAAAATGCGCATCGCTGCACAGAGCCCTTCATGTTCATCCTTCCATTGTAACCTTATCTGCCCTTTTCTTATGTTTTCAATTATTACGTTTATCAGTTAAATCCTTGTTGAAAGCTTAAATATTTGCATTTTACTTTATTTTCATCATAAACAGTTGTTTCTTGAATATACAATATGCAATTATATACATTAATAAGAGACCGTAGTTTTTAAGATGTTAAACATTTGTCGTTTCCAATAATTTGAAAAATAAAGACATATACTGAGAGAAATAAATTTAGCAATGATTCCAAAGCGTTGTGAAGTTTTCTTTAGGGATAGTATTTCCATTTCTTGATCGCATATAGTTAGTTAAAGTTAGGAGACTGCGATTACATCAAACTTGGACGAAAAAGAGGACTAACGCACGTTCGACGTTGCTTTAAATGATATCACTCTTTGCGCGGGCTTATAAACAATCAAACAAAGAAAATTGTCAAAATGCTTTTGGAAGGTTTTAACCGGGCCCTTGAATAAGAAAACCGTAAATGGGTTTGCAAATAAACGCACAAGAAGCCGGCAATGGGGCACGTTACTTTGACGTTAACTTGCCGAAAGCTTCAACCGCCGTTTCAAACATTATCAATAGACGTTTCGACACGAATCTTTTTGCGCTTTATTACCGTCAACTTGGGGAATACTATCATGCAAAAAGATAACCTCAGGTAATCCAATTGTTTTAATGCAACGACCAGAACCTTTCAAGATTTAAATGGAGGCGTCAAGTTTACGCTTTGATGGACATTGACAAAATTTGTGGATATGCAATGACCCTTATGTGCACTTAGAGACGAGAAACTTTTAGTTCAATATTGTTGATGTTCTGTGATGCTTTTAAAAGTAAAAAGTATGCAAAGACCAGGAACTGAAACAATCAAAATCCAAATCCAGCCCTCAAACCATAATTGGAAACAACTAAGATTACAAATAATCAAGATACAGAGAACATATGGCCAACCGAGTGAGCAGCTTGTTCCCAAAAGGTGGCCACTCAGCAACCCAAACCGAACCAAAAATAATAAGAACATACATAAGGTAAAACATCACAGAAACTCTGACACCAAAAACAGGCAACAGAGAACCACAACAGAACTACCGCCTTGGAACGGTCAGTAATGAATTACTGGGGGGCTTAAATCGATTTTACAGGCCCAACCTCACCCTCAGTTTCTGAAGTGGTACAAAACATTTAGTTGGTTGTTCGGTTCGCATGATAACCCTCTAACTCGTCAATGAATCATCACGGTAAACACATAAATCAAATTTCAACACCATGAAGAAGCAAAGACGAGGACTCAACAGATACAACGGGCCGTCTGACAGGTGGAGATCCCTGTCCTGCCAAACAACCCCACTGGAAATCTGAAGCAAAAGAAGGTCACCAGTTGAGCCCCGGTGGACCAAGCAACATACAAAAAGGCTCCGGTCCCAACCAACTACAATATATAGCTTTAGGTCGGGGCCATCATAGAGTCTGACGACCGATCCCCCGGTGTGCAATTAAAGAGTGCAGCAAAGTTATCAACCGTGATTGGGTTAATCACTAAGCATGCAGACTGTCGCATAACATTTAAATTATAGCCAATACGTTTGTGACGTATTATTTTTTTTCGGAATTGATCAGAAAAATCAGTCCTACCCTTAATCTTTTTGAATTTGTATACTAAGTCACCATAAAACTCTGGTTCCGATAGGCCTTGGTGTAAAAGAAATTTTAATCCGACATCAAATTTTGAAACCAATTCATGGTGTCTGCGATAGAATTTAGAAAAAGCCTTTCTAAGCTTATGATACCGATAGCCCTGTTGAAGAAGTTTAGCAGTTAAACATTTATTACGAGCATTAAAGTCATCTACATGACTACACACTCTAGCAAATCTTATAAGTTGAGAAATATACACTCCATAAGAGGGACGACGTGGAACGTCACCGTCCAAAAATGGAAAATTAACTATATCAAAGTCAAAGTCATCACGTTTATCATAAATTTTAGAAGATACAAAACCGTTAGAAATAGATAGATGTAAATCCAAAAAGGGGGCCTCGGTATCTGAAGTATTAGCTTTATTCAATTTAAGTTTAGGTGGGTAAATTTGGTTAACCATGCTTTCAAAATAAGGATTATCAATATTCAGAAGATCGTCTAAATATCTAGAGGTTGAGTTAAATGCCTCAATGATATCAGCTTGATTATCAACAGAAAGAGAAGTCATGAAATCTCTTTCATAACAAAATAAAAACAAATCGGCCACAAGAGGAGCACAATTTGTACCCATCGGAATACCAACAATTTGTCTGTATAACTTATTACCAAATCTGATGTAAATATTATCTAAGAGATATGATAAGGCGTCACATACATTCTGACATGACCAAAGACTATATCCTCTATATATTTTACGGTCAGTAGAAGTGAAAAACGCTTTCTTATCGTTACAGGCAATATAAAGGGTATCTTCATTTTTGGAGAACTTTTTGAAGGCCCTCTCAATCAAATCAACAAGTTTTTCCTTTATTAAATTATGGGGTAATGTGGTATAAAGAGTAGAAAAATCATAAGTGGACAAACTAGTCGCACGGAACCCTCTTGACTTCAAAAAAAACCTGACGTCTGAAAGACGTAACTGTCAAACATGGTATGGTTAAATTTGCGGGAATAGCGCCATTTTACAGCAAAAAATTGCTTGAAAGTGTTCTGGTCATTTTAGAGGCCACCCATTGCAGTTTGGTTCAAGATTTTTGAACAATTCGTTAATGGTGACTTTTGCTCAGTCTCAATTGCTTTGTGAATGCCAGTTTTGACGGCGTCATAAGCACATTTACGTTTATCATGGTACCAATCTTTTAGCACACAAAACTGTGTCCCTGTTAAAAAATGCCTACACCGCCGCAAATTGGCACTGGTGTGAGATTTGAAGATAAAACAGCGCCTGAAAAAGATGAGTTACATTAAGATTTATGGCATTTTTGGGTTAAACCCTTGAGTACAAATGCGACGCAAATCTGCTCTATAAATAAACTATCGACCTTAATTGTTTGGGTTTCTGGTGTCCAAAATGATACCTTACACAGCGGAAACAATATAATTTCCCACTTTTTAAATACGTCTGAATTATACGCTGATTTGTAAAAAGTTGCTAAATTGATTTTTCTCAGTATATTTACAAATAAACTACTTCAACGGTCTTTCTTTAATTTCGCTCAGGCCAGTTAAGGACGTATACTTTATATGACACTTCCCAGAGCCAGTAATCGATATTGTACCTGTTGTGATCGCTACCTGTTACCACGTATAATGCTAGGCTAGGTAACTCGTGAGTCCGGTCCTGCAGGTTCTATCGATAAATCGGCGTTAGTTCCCCTGCTTACCTGTAATTCTCCCTCGATAACAATATAAATCTAGTTGGGAATGACTTGAGCCAGATAAAAAGGCACAACATCCTTCTAGATCTACAATAATATATTAAACAAAACGTAACCCACAAAAATTGTGATCGAGGACGATTCATGGAAACGTATAAAAATAGTGTTTCATCCTTGCGTAAACACAGCTAATACAAGTACATCGGTGTGTATTTTAGCTATGGTGCGAAAATGGAGACCGGGCGAGATAACTGGTAAGTAAGGTAAGTAAGAGAGAGGCGCCGAGGTCTAGTGATTAGAGACGCTCTTTTATGGTGCTGAAACTCGCCGGAAGTTTGTGAGATCGTGCCCTGTTTTGCCATCCGACTACGTGCAAACACTGTCAACCTAGCAGTAAATGGGTAACTACTTCGAATCAGGGAAAGATAAGGCGGTGAAAGGAGAGAATGGGCTCCGCCTTTCATATGTTGTGCCCAATACCATTTAGCCTCTAATCCCCACTGCTCCTACGGCTATTAGGCTATGAGAAACCTCACCTTTTAAGGTAAGTTAAAGGGCAAAAATATCAAACACCAGCCAGAGCTGTCATACTTGCACGCAACATGCTACTCATCCCGGGTACACCCGTATCGAGAATTAATAGAATGTTTCGACGTGAATTGAAATTATCAGACACGCACGAGGAGATATTTATCAACACACTTTTTTTGCAAAGCATAAATTTATACCTAGTACTAATATCTTTATAGTATTTAAGTTATGGTTGCATACTAGCTTGATCAGGAAAGAGAAATGAAGATAAAGAAAGAGACTGTTGTCATTCTTTCATGGGAGACTCTTTCAAATCGGTACCGTTGCCCCACAGACACAGTATAAGACTTAGTACTAATCTATACTGTTTTCCTAGTGAACAATTTTTGCTGTTACTTCGCCCACAATGCATACACGGAATGTAAAACTGGTAAATTGAATAATAAAGATGCTTAACCTGTTTCTGTCTTAGATATTTAAGCTGAAACTATAAGGGCCCACGTATTCGCGAATATCATCTGGTACGACAATTCTTACCTCGGCCATGTTTCCTCACCCAGATCCAGCAAATTAGCATTCCCCGCGAATGCCACTTGTAATTAAAGTCTCCATAGTCCTACCAATGGTAAAAATCATCGAAGCACAAATCATTTTAAAACTGGTACAACCTTCAGAATTTATGATAATGTGTCGATTCATGTGCTTTTCTGTGTCATAAAACAGACCCCCCAAAAAGGAACAAGGTTTTACGAAAAATTGCGTCTCTCTTCAAAAATACTGTTTTCGTTTCTGGTTCCACGTTGGGCAATGAAAATACACAACAGCAAGACATTAAATGGGATCCTTGCCTTACGTTGCATGTTTGCTATGTATTTAAGTTGTAAAATCGAAAGTAGGTCATCTAAGTTGAGTTTTTATGAGAAACTCAATGGCATTTAAATTTGTTTAAGCTGGCCGATCACGATCATATTCAATGACGAAACTGTAGAGAGAAGCTTGCATCGAAACTTCTATGCTGATAAAGCAACGGGGCCTAATATTTGGTCGTTCATGTATCTACTTAGGCGTGTGACATCAGTTGTACGGACAAGGACGCCATGATGACGACGGATAAAATGTCAGTTCATGACACGCCGGATGTAACTGTAATAAAGTCAAACTCATGTCGTTGACAGTTTCGATAGAAACAAATGAAAAACTAAAATTATAGATACAGGATATGACATGCGGACTTACGGGTCATCATGCGGAAGTTTAATATCGGTGCAAACCTGATGCGCACCATTGAGCATCTCTATTACAAAGAACAAGACAGGCAATACTCCGGAATTAATACAATCAACACATTCCCGTCTTAAAACCAAAAAGGAAAGAAGCACACACACAAAAGCAACAAAGTTATTTTAACGAATGACAAGCACGGCAAACCGAATGAATAGCTCTTTCGTAAACAGGTGGTCTTTTAGCTACACCTAACTAAAACAGCAGCAACAACTATTTTACCTAGTTTTTTTTTTTTATATTTCAAATAACAAAACAAAACAGAAATAAAAATTGGCAGCTATGGCAGGTGCAGATGACCAGACTGCAGGTGACCAGACTGCTAGAGAGCTCTGACAAACGGACATGTAACACATGGATAGGAACCACTATAGAAGTAGCGCCTTAAAAAGTCAGCAAAAAATACTAAGGGAGCTTAAACATGTTTCTTTTAATATCAATGTTTAATGGTCACTTTGCATGAGAGATACTGCACAAATTTGGCGCAAAAAAATTAATAAGACTATTGGGTCAGAAAAGTATCTATAATCATGTAGATTGGTTTTAGATAATGTACATAGACTTTACAAAAAGACGCCTTTTCTATTTTCACTTGTTAGCAATGTACGCAGTGTATCCAGGTTTTCTGAGATGCACAATGTAAAATATTTGCAGAAGACATCAAGTAAGGCGTGTGCCATTTTGTACCCTTATGTAGATAGGCTGTATTAAATGTATATAGCCTTTTTAAAACATGCCCTCTTCTATTTTCACTTTGTACGCAGTGTAAGCAGATATTTCGAGGTATTAGATGAGAATATTATCTATAATCATCAAGTATGCGGTTGTGCCGACCTGTAACCTTTATGTAGATAGGTTGTAGACAATGTGCATAGACTTTACAAAAGGTGGCCTTTTCTATTTTCACTTGTAAGCAATGTAAGCAGTGTTCCCAGGTTTTCTGAGATGCACAATATAAAATATTGGCAGAGGACATCAACTAAGTCGTGTGCCACTTTGTAACCTTATGTAGATAGGCTGTATAAAATGTATATAGCCTTTTCAAAACATGCCTTTTTTCTATTTTCACTTTGTACGCAGTGTACGCAGTGTAAGCAAATATTTCGAGGTATTGGATAAGAGTATTATCTATTATCATCAAGTATGCGATTGTGCCGAGCTGTAACCTTTATGTAGATAGGTTGTAGACGATGTACATAGACTTTACAAAAGGTGGCCTTTTCTGATTTTACTTGTAAGCAATGTACGCAGTGTACCCAGGTTTTCTGAGATGCATAATATAAAATATTAGCAGAAGACATCAAGTAAGGCGTGTTCCACTTTGTACCCTTATGTAGATAGGATGTATTTAATGTATATAGCCTTTTTGAAACATGCCCTCTTCTATTTTCACTTTGTACGCAGTGAACGCAGTGTAAGCAAATATTTCGCGGTATTGATTAAGTATATTATCTATAATCATCAAGAATGCGATTATGCGGACAAGTAACCTTTATGTCGATAGGTTGTAGACAATGTACATAGACTTTACAAAAGGTGGCCATTTCTATTTTGACTTGTAAGCAATGTACACAGTGTACCCGGGTTTTCTGAGATGCACAATATTAAATATTGGCTGAAGACATCAACTAAGCCGTGTGCCACTTTGTACCCTTATGTAGATAGGCTGTATTAAATGTATATAGCCTTTTGAAAACATTCCCTCTTCTTTTTTCACTGTGTACGCAGTGTACGCAGTGTAAGCAAATAATTCGAGGTATTGTGTCAGAAACGTATCTATAATCATCAACTATGTGATTGTGCCGACCTGTTACCTTTATTTAGATAGGTTGTAGACAATGTACATAGACAGTACAAAAGGTGGCCTTTTCTATTTTCACTTGTAAGCAATGTACGTAGTGTACCCAGGTTTTCGGGGATGCACAATATAAAATATTAGCAAAATACATCAAGTAAGCCGTGTGCCACTTTGTACCCTTATGTAGATAGGCTGTATTAAATGTATATAGTCTTTTCAAATCATGCCCTATTCTATTTTTACTATCTATAATCATCAAGTATGTGATTGTGCCGAGCTGTAACTTTTATGTAGATAGGTTGTAGACAATGTACATAGACTTTACATTTGATGTCGGATTAAAATTTCTTTTACACCAAGGCCTATCGGAACCAGAATTTTATGGTGACTTAGTATACAAATTCAAAAAGATTAAGGGTAGGACTGATTTTTCTGATCAATTCCGAAAAATAATAATACGTCACAAACGTATTGGCTATAATTTAAATGTTATGCGACAGTCTGCATGCTTAGTGATTAACCCAATCACGGTTGATAACTTTGCTGCACTCTTTAATTGCACACCGGGGGATCGGTCGTCAGACTCTATGATGGCCCCGACCTAAAGCTATATATTGTAGTTGGTTGGGACCGGAGCCTTTTTGTCTGTTGCTTGGTCCACCGGGGCTCAACTGGTGACCTTCTTTTGCTTCAGATTTCCAGTGGGGTTGTTTGGCAGGATAGGGATCTCCACCTGTCAGACGGCCCGTTGTATCTGTTGAGTCCTCGTCTTTGCTTCTTCATGGTGTTGAAATTTGATTTATGTGTTTACCGTGATGATTCATTGACGAGTTAGAGGGTTATCATGCGAACCGAACAACCAACTAAATGTTTTGTACCACTTCAGAAACTGAGGGTGAGGTTGGGCCTGTAAAATCGATTTAAGCCCCCCAGTAATTCATTACTGACCGTTCCAAGGCGGTAGTTCTGTTGTGGTTCTCTGTTGCCTGTTTTTGGTGTCAGAGTTTCTGTGATGTTTTACCTTATGTATGTTCTTATTATTTTTGGTTCGGTTTGGGTTGCTGAGTGGCCACCTTTTGGGAACAAGCTGCTCACTCGGTTGGCCATATGTTCTCTGTATCTTGATTATTTGTAATCTTAGTTGTTTCCAACTATGGTTTGAGGGCTGGATTTGGATTTTGATTGTTTCAGTTCCTGGTCTTTGCATACTTTTTACTTTACAAAAAGTGGCCTTTTCTATTTTCACTTGTAAGCATTGTGCGCAGTGTATCCAGGTTTTCTGAGATGCACAATATAATATATAACCAGAAGACATCAAGTAAGGCGTGTTCCACTTTGTACCCTTATGTAGATAGGCTGTATTAAATGTATATAGCCTTTTTGAAACATGCCCTCTTCTATTTTCACTTTGTACGCAGTGTACGCAGTGTAAGCAAATATTTTTAGGTATTGTGTCAGAAACGTATCTATAATCATAATGTATGTGATTGTGCCGACCTGTAACATTTATTTAGATAGGTTGTAGACAATGTACATAGACAGTACAAAAGGTGGCCCTTTCTATTTTCGCTTGTAAACAATGTACGCAGTGTACCCAGGTTTTCGGAGATGCACAATATAAAATATTAGCAAAAGACATCAAGTAAGCCGTGTGCCACTTTGTACCTTTATGTAGATAGGCTGTATAATATGTTTATAGCCTTTCCAAAACATGCCCTCTTCTATTTTGCACTTTGTATGCATTGTACGCAGTGTAATCACATATTTCGAGGTATGTTTTCTGAGATGCACAATAATACATATTAGGCATCAAATATGGCGTGTGCCAATTTGTTTATATGTAACAGTTATGTATATAGGTTGTTGATATACTTATAAATCAGCTGTAGGAACTATATCGCCTGTACTAGTCCATTGAATAGTCTATTGATTGGCACGTGTGTTATTTTGTACCCATGTATCCAAATGTTTATAGCTTACAAAAATGGTCTCGTTAATTTTTTGCGCCAAATTCGTGCAGTAAATGTTGCATGATATTTATCATGCCCATGAAACAAAATCTTATCTGGTTCAAGAGGCCTTTTCATTGTTAATGCTCATTAGAAGCACACTTAATTGCCATCATGTAGTTTTAATGGTACAAATTTACAAGTTTTCTTCATTTTATAGGTCATAAATCTTATGAGTTTTAGCTCACCAGAGCCGAAGGCTCACAGGTGAGTTCATATATGCAGGCCTCCGTCGCCCGTCGTCGTCGTCCGCCGTCGACGTCCGTCGTCGTCGTCGTCCACACTCTTTAAACAGCTTCTTCTCAGAAACTACTGGGCTAATTGACGCAAAATTTCATATGGAGCTTTTAAAGAATATCCAAATTTTACGGCATATGCGAACAGTGCATGCTAATTTATGTTAGCCTTTGTAAATGAGCACTCAGATCAGAAAATACGTAGAACGCTATATACTGTGCAACTTAATAAACTCATGTGGGCATAGTTTATGTTCATATCAATACCGGTAGTTTTTATTTTATGGACATTATAGGTTTTCTGCTAAGACTGTAATTACCATTATTAAAATGCTATTTTTAAGAAATGCTAAAACAAGAAGTAATGGCCGATGAAATTTTAATGTCATAAGTTTAATGTGACAATACTAAATTCTGGAGTAATCCAGAGAAGAAAAGCTGTGTTTTGAGTCGCGACATAGCCTTGACCAGGATTCTTGTGAGTAGTTTGGATAATGTGTGAAGTGCAGTTGCAGTGCTTCATAATTATGATCACAATTTGTTTTCTTCAATCAGGTGTCCAACATATATAAATGTCCCTGCTCATTGTACAATGGAGAAGAAGCCTGGAGAATGTTGTTCGCATCCAGTGTGTCACGGAACAGGGATAACTATGACCAACTACACCTCATCCACGCTCACCAGTTAATGTATTTGTTTTGTCTTACAATTTTGTTTTACATATCAGTGCATACTCACTGGTCACACAACGTGGATTCAATATAGAAGTAACGTTGTTTCAACGAACGTGATAACTTTAAAGCAACATTTATTCTATATTGATTCAACGTTGTACAAATGTATGCCTGCTGGGTAGTGTTTCATTAAGTATCTTTTGCAAACGATGTAGCCCCATAGCAGATGCTGCTAAAACGCGTCTTATCATAGCCTTTATATTTGCATTAAGGCAATAACTAAATTCCAGTAATACATCTCTTATACTCGACAAGGACCTGTCAAATCTATGATGTGGAAGAGCCAACTATGCATTTATGGGTTAATTCAAGACTAGAAAAAAAGTTACACTAGTAATTTCACAATCGCGAAGCACAACTCTTTCAAGGCATCGTTGCCTTTGGCGACTTGTGCTCCGTGATTGTGGAAATATTGACTAAACCTGGGGACGGCTTGTCGTTTTTACGTCCTTTTAAACTGTATTTCAGTCACCTCAGAACAATGTGGGATGACTATGAAGGGTTCTGTGTAAAGAAGCGCCATTTTGAATTTATATTCAACTCCAAGTTCCAAAACAGTATAGTTTTCTTCCGTTTTATTGGCCTTATTATGTGATCGTCCTTTAAGACGGGATATTAAGGACCAGTATGATTTGGGCCATATTTGGCCCCCTATCAAAATTTATTCAAATATTAATTTTGTCCATTAGTCATCTTGTCAACAATATAAATCCAGAAAATGGAGATGTTACGGCATGTACAAGGAAAGTAATAGGCATTTCTTTGTTCATGCATTTCTGCCCTGCTTTTTAGCAAAGTTTAGGTGGTGGGGATACATTTTGCCCTATATAACAAGGAAAGGAATTTAAGAATAAATGATAAGTATCAGATCACATAATGTATGTTATTTTTATACTAAATCTCTTTCAAAGTTACTCGTCTGCATTTAATCACGTGCATGAGTGGCGATAACTCTTGATAGATCACTGAAATTGTCGAATTACAGGAACGCTATATTAAACAGTTTTTCAGTCGAAAATTAACGTTTTAAGAGCTAGCCACAATTGCAGTATTTTCTCTTTCAAGAGAATTTAGATAAACCATTCATTTCAAGATCAATTCATGTGCAGCAGTCACTTTTTCTCGGAGTAGGACGTATTAGTCTGAAAGAAATCGGAAGAAAAAAAATATTTAAAAATATGGGGGTATGGATAAAATTTTCATTATTCTGGAGAGTTGATCAGATGAAAATAATAGGAAATGGCTATAAAACAACAAGGGGATAAAGAAAATAAACATGTTTTGCATTCAAAGGAAAAAAATATTTCTAAGAAAGAAAAAAAAAGGGAGATAACTTATGACTTACATTGAAACTGCATAGCAGTTTATGGTAATGAACTCATATCTTTTTATAACTGCTGACTTGGTTCTGCAACAATGGTCATATTTTATGAGCTTCCTTTATATACGTTGTTATATAAACAAAATGAAAAATAATTATTTTTCCCTACCCGTTTCCATGGCAACGATTTTCAAAGAAATAGAGGAAGCGAAACAAGAAATTAGATATCTTTCATACATGTTTTATACTTTTTTTTATGGTGTGGTTCATTGTTTTTATAAAGAAGACAAAAATTAACACCAAAGTGGTATATTCACGACTGGTGAAAACAATCTTTTGGTGTTCATCCGGTGAAATAAAATTTGACCTTAAACGAAAAAAAAAGTGATCGAAGCATGTGGTAGGTTGGTTGAAATCAGTTCGTGAAGACTCACTTTTTTCTTTGCTCAGGATGTAGAACTAGGGAAAGTGCGTTGCTTATTAGCAGACTGACGCACGTGGCTGAAGACTGAAGTATCATTTCGTATTTTTTTCATCAATTTGTTCTATAATAAAACAAGAAAAGATAATTTGTTGGTTTAAGATAAAAACTTGCCATCTACAACAATTCTTTTTTTTATTACTATATATAAGCCGTGACAGCTTTATTTCCTTAACGTTTTCTGAGTGTAAAACACCCAATGCATTAGAACATTAAAATACGTATGATATCGTATATATGTGTTTAGTTGTTTTCAAATAGCTTTTGTAATGTTTTCACTTACGTTTTCCGGAGCAAATATAAACTGCAATGAACTCCATAATAACAATTTTATAGTTTATTGCTATTGAGTCTCAATCACGATGGACAGCAGCGTAAGTCACGAGCTTGCGGTTCTTGCGTAATTCACACAGATTAAGAAAAAATAGTTTTATATCGGTAGAAAATATTTTATATCTCTGTTCTTATAAGTATAAAGCGGTGTTAACGGTCATAAACATGACGCAATGAGGTTCTCGCATACTACATGTAATGTCCCCGATTCTAGAAAATGTCACCGCTTTATGAAGCAACAACAGCTACCCGAGCACATGTTCTTGAAATCTCTTATAGTGCCCTCACAGTGGGAAAAGACCTCTGTTTCGAAAGGCCCTAGTAAATGGATTCATTACATAAAATTATGAAATATGTTTTAGACAAAGGACACTAGCATGGGGTAGTTTACAACGTTGACATTTGCTCTGTAAGACCCGTGATATAAATGATTTTGTTATCCGGCTTAAGATTATATTATTTTCGTTTCGTCAGCATTGGTAGCCCAAGCTAATCCTGTACGCGTCAGTTGATATTGTATGCATTGTTTCTTTTATTGAAACCCTTGGTTGATAAGTTAATTTCAGTAGGATATCCTCCAAACGTGACGATGTTATTACAGAGCGTCAGATAATGCAAGGCTTGTGGTATAAGCGCTATATTTTCTTATTTCTCATCGAAACCATATGTTGGGATCCCTTATTAGAACCGCGTTGGCTAGACGGTTCTAATGAGGAGTCGAAACATATACTATTATGGCGAAATATAGAAAATTATCCCTGAATTATCCCTGTTACCCCTTCTTCTCTGGAGCACTGTATTTCTCTATTATCATCACAAAAAGCTCTTTTCAGATGAGTGTTTTTACAAAGGAAAGAGATACCACCAAGGTGAAAACTGGAGAGATGGGTGTCAGTATGACTGCGAGTGCACAGACGCCTCAAGGGGCTATTATCATTGTAAATCCTTGTAAGTTGTCATTTACTCATCCTTATATTTTGTCCAGCGTTTTGGTTTTAAATATTGGATGATATATCCTAAACCCTGACTTTGGATAGGTTAAAGGATACAGTTTAAGGATAGCAGCTCTGCATCTTCTTACCTTTCATCTCTGTGGGGGTTATCTCTTAAAGGAAAGAATTTGCTCCTCTAGGCGCTACTTCTTTTCCTTTCATAGCAGACCCATTTTGGAAAGGCTTTGTCTTCCAGAGAAGCAACCCGGAAGATATGAAAACTGATCCTCTTCTTAGAATTGGCAGAAAGACAACAAGGTGTATCTATAAACCTTAAGGAAAATAACATTGTATCCAAAAGCATGTGGTTGGGTTTACAGCGTACGTTTGCGATTCTATAGTTTAGTCGCCAATTAAATAAGGGAAATATTACTTGTTTCCCGTACGAATGAATTCGCTCTTAGATGAGGATTACTTCTTCTCTCTTAGATAGCAAATTGGTCCATTTAAGTGTAGCCCAGTGTTATAAGGGTAACACCTACTTTCACATCAGAGTGATCTCCCTTGGATAGATATTAATAATCAGTGAGAAAACTCGCGTTTCTTACTAGTATGATAATTTAATTTATGATGCAAGATGAATAGAAAACCGCGTACATGTATTACTAAGTGTCTTTTGATATCAAGTTTATCAGGATCGACCAGAAACAGGTTGGACTGGCTCGGCAAGCCTCGCCATTCCTACGCTGTTTCTGGTCTTGCCTGATAAACTTGATATCAAAAGACACTAACATGGTATTCTCTATAGATACCCAAGCATTCGTTTTGCTTTTGAGTAACGAAACGTTCATTCATGAGTAGGAAAGTATACGGACTGACTCGGTGTCATGAGGTATGAGTTGTGGATCAGGAGCCGTATTTATAAAACGACTTAAGTGGTTGCTATGTTGTTGCTAGGGCTGAATTTCTATGAAGGAGATTCCGTACAACTACGAAATTTGCTCCGGAAGAACAGTCTAAAAAGACTGTTCCTCCAGAGCAAATTTCATAGTTGCAGGGACTCTCCTTCATAGAAACATAGCCTTAGCAACAGCATAGCAACCACTTAAGTCGTTTTATAAATACGGCCCAAGTTCGCTAAGCATCCTCAGAAAATCGTTATGAATAATTGCAAAAAGTAAAGAAAAACGTAAGTAGCATCGAATGCAGAACATTACGCCATAAGCGTACAGCAATGACTCTGACCAGCCTGTGCATCATCACAGTCTATTCAGAGTCTTCTCTAATGAGCAATAACTTTGTGACTCCAATGGACAAAACATAGTCAAAAGAGATGCGCAGAGGCACAAGTTGATTTGCGTATTGGCTGTTACTATGTAGCGTACGTTTCCTATTTTAGAGACGCGGCATATACAATATATATTTTGTTATTGAAATCCATGCAATATAAGTTTTAATGAGTCTCAAACCAGCTGACGACAAAATTGTATTCGTAGTAAACTCAGTGAAAATTAATAAAAAAAACGAATTAAATATAATAATATGATAATAATAAAAAAACATTAATGCCTACAAACATATCCTTTACCAACAGTATAGGCAGTAACCCGACGCTGCGTTTTGTGGGGTCTAAACAGCGCCTCTTCTGTCAGTTTTCTGAATATAAATGTCTTTAGTTAATTTAGACCGACAGACGTGCGCTTCTGTATTCAACTTCTAAATCAGTGTCGCAAAATTCCAAAGGTTTTAAAGACAAAAGGAAGATCTTTGCAAGCAAGGAGCAGCTCTCTCCGAGTCACACTAACTGACGCGTTCCGCAAAGGCATCAGATAAGAGACGCCTACGTATTAATGCGCGAGCGCTAGCGTCCCTACCGAGCAAATTCACCCATCTGTGTCTCGAAAAACAAGTCAAACAAATGCATTGGGAAGGAGATGTCGGAAGCAGCAAGAACCTCCCATTAAGCCAAAATAATCCAAAAGAATGGAGGTGAATGTCCGTTAAAACTCATGTCGCAAAGACAAGTCAGTTTTAAAACAATTTAGAAATTATTTGTGACGTTTATCAGGTGATGAATGGATAGATGACTTGCGATTTTACGTCCTTTTCAACAGTATTTCAGTTATGCCAGGACGATGGGACAGTGGTAATAAAAGGCTGTGTGCAATGGAATCCCGTTTACGGTAGGAAAGATTCTCGCCTCAAGCGGGACTCGAACAGTAGGCTCGCGCTTAACCCACTGAGCTACCGCGGCTCCTATACCAGGTGACTTATAAATGAAATCAAACCAGACACCCTCACACATCTGAAACTGACCTGTCTGTTGGGGAAGTAGACGAGTTTATGCGTTACATAAAATGTGCCACAATATGTTACTTCCAACAATGTGGCAGTTTTATATGCGATATAGAGGATCTTACATGAGTGCTCATGTATTATTGAATTTATTAAACGAGTTGGGGAAAAAAGATAAGATGCCAGGCTTTGCCGAGCATCTTATCGGTTTTCCCCAACGAGTTTAATAAATTCAATAATACAGGAGCACGAATGCAAGATTCTATTTATCATATGACACTAAAATCGCATTTTATTAGCAAAATTTGCACTAAAGCGTCACGATTTCGCCATTAGAAAACGCAACGTTTTAATGGACGTCAACGTATAACGTTACGACGTAATTTGCATATTTAATCCACTAGTGGATTATCGCTTTTAATGCATGACTTTATTACACTCTCAGATGCGACGTCATATGATAAATTCAGATCATCCTTATCGCTTAAACCGTGTCTATAGAAACCTCACTGTTGGTTGTATATTTGTGCCAATTCGATAGATAGCTGATGTGACAAGTGATGGATCTGACAAGATTGATCGGAATCTTTGCTTGTCACCGATTCCAAATTGTTTAAAATCACATAATGTGACTGAAATTTACTGTTTAACTTTTCAGGTGTTATACTTGGAATTTACCAGACCCACCATGCCATCTTGATCCACCAGTAGCTGGCAAGTGTTGTCAAACACCAAGTTGTCCAGCTGGGTTTACCATCAGATATCCTCCTGGTTACGTTGAAAATTAAATAAATTAAAATGTGCAAGTGAATAAAATTCTCCGTTGGAAAAAGCAGTTTGCTTTTTACGTTTTGATTCTCCAAGAAATCTCCGTTTAAACGAAGTGTTACATGTATGGATACACATGTGTTACATATATGGAAAGAATATAATTACAAAAACCGTATGCCATGCTGGCATATACGAGCTCGAACGTATTTGTCCCGACAATATGGTCTCAGAAATTCGTACCTCCTAATTTGAGAAATATATGTAATTCTTAAGCACAAGTTCTACGGAAAAAATACTGGTCGTTTTATATGTCATGGTCAGTCCATATATGAAATATCTGAGCCCAAGGCAGAATGATTTTGTTCAATATTTTTGCATAAGGACGATTTGACCAACGGACAAGGCAAAAGCAGTACGCCACTTCAATTACTTCGAAGTTTGGACTCGAATGCCTAACAAATAAGATTGAAGAGTTGTTTGAATATGTTTTCGAAATGTTTGTCAATCAACAAAAATCACAAACTTCGACTTATATATTCTGCTTTTTCTTCATACGTAAAAACAAAATGCATTTCAGTTATTACTTACAACAATATGGCTTGATAATATCATACAGCATCTGAGCCGTGACGTGCCAAAACCAATAAAGTGACATGTGCGCCCGGCAAAGACTCAAATCAGCCTGAGCAACCGCCCAGTCTTATCAGTCTTCACTATCCACATTAGGTAGATTAGACCCTTAGCTACCCTGTATACCCTGTAAGCGCTTAGCGAAGCATCTGCTCAGAATGGGCGGATGCGCAGGCAGATCTGAATCTGCGCTGCGCGCATAACGACTTTGTAGTTTTCTCGTGTCCGGCCCATAGCAACATTTTCTCCTTATTTTTAACCGTGTGTGAAATTTAGCGAGCTCGTAGTCGGTCGACAAAAAATTGTGGTCGATTTTAGTATTCGCTATATATAGGGCTGAGTGCAAGACTGGTCTAACTCACTATTTTTCACAAATTCACTTTTTTGCAGTTTTGAAAACTTGATGATTAAATAATCATTCTTAGAAAATATTAAGATTCATGTTTTTGCAAAAATGCTTTTATTCCTAATTTAAAAATAGTCTAGGAGCCTAATGAACCAAATCTTTAGCGCAAGACTAGTCTAACTACAATGAGACGAACTTGATTTTAAAGAGCATACTATGGATAAATGGCTATGTTTTCAGTTTTATAAATTTAGATACAAGTTCTTATAGCCTTTAACTGTTTATAGGTCTAGGTACAGTGTTTTCTTAATACTTAAGTAAACAGTTTTTTCGGTAGTAAAACATGAAATCTTTTCATTTCAAAATATTACCTCATTTGTCGTAGTGCAAGACAAGTCTATCTTGAGATAGACTAGTACTGCACTAAGAAAAAAGTGGATTTGAAGTTAGCCTTGTTTTGCACTAACAAAAATGTTATTATTGCCCTTTTTAAATGTTCAAAATGGTTAAATAGCTATTTCATAGCTCATGCGTATTGAGTTTTTAGCCTTCAAACTATAAAATTGGTAAAATTTGTTTTATAATGCACTTATATTGTGCATTGGGAAAAGAGGTCTATCTCATGTTAGACTAGTTTTGCACTAAATTTTTCAGCGCAAAAGTAGTCTAAGTCACAAAAACATAATTTAACAAATAGAAATTATAAAAATGAATAATGTAAGCATTTCTTCCCACATTTTATGTAATGTGTCAAATTTCATATTAAAATTTTGTTTATATACTGTGATTATCAGTTTGAAAAGTTTCAAAATATTGAGTTACTGGACTAGTCTTGCACTAAGCCCTCAATATATATATATGGCCATGGTAGTCGGTCGGCAAAAATATTGGTCGACTTCCATATGTGCTTCATATATATTTTAGATACATCTACCTCGTCAGATTCTATCGACTGTAGAGCCCGAAATCAGGTGTGTAGTGATTGTACTATAAGGGCTATTCATTTGATATTTCAGTTTGAAAATTTTACTGTATCAAATACTCTATATGGTTGTTGTTAGAGTTTATATTATATAAAGCAGTCGCTTGTGCAATCCATGAATACATTTCGAATTGAGAGTCATCAGCTGAGGCAATTCTTCCATGCTAGTTGAAACATTTCACAGTAACAGTTGACTGGTACCAAATTCTGTCGCTTTTACTTATCGCCATTTGTTTATTTTGCGCCTCATGCCATGAAGGAAGTATGAAATCCAGATTACATGACATTAGTTATGCAAATCATTACATGTGCAGTTTCTGTCAGCTACAAATTGCTATCTCCATTACACAGATACCAGAGAAAAAGGCCGATAGCAGATATACGTATCTGCAACAAAGAAGGCTCAAAGAAATATGCGTATCCATATTGTTTGGCCAACATTGTGCTTTGAATATGACATGTTTGTCACCGCAACGTTATTGGCGCCATTACGCTACGTTATCGTAACGGGCAAACACGTTAAATGCAGTATACATGTAACTAAAATTGGCAACTGATAGCAGCGATCTGGCAGTTTAGATATTGTAGCGCTGTGTTTATACAATAATTTCCAGCCAAAAAACTAACCCACTCCCACACGTTTGCGATACAAAGCAAGCTTCTTAAAGATGGTTTTATATGAACATCAGTCAGAAAACTCTGAGCGATAAAGATCGCCTGAACCTCGCGTATAAGACAACTTCTGAGGTGAAATAAATGGACGCTTATTTACTGTTTAATTGTCTGAAAGACGCAAGCAATAATAGTTTTTCCTTCAATTACATTCCTCGTAGTAAGCACAAAAAATAATAAAACCTGTATCACTTTAATTTCGATGCAGCCTGAAACAGCATTTGAATGCTCTTAAACTGTTTGCGTAAAACAGGCATTATCGTTAAGAGGAACTTTTCGGCTACTTGCTTGGTCAAATATGATAAGGATTTCTTTTTGGACTCATATTTAACACCGAAGAAAAAAAAGAAACAAACACGTTTCCCTAAAAATTTCAAACAAGATTCCTCGCCCTCCCCCTGCCCCCTCCCCCTGTCCATGCGCATAACATTCTTTATTGACTAAAATGTACCCAGTGAACTATTTTGTCCTTATAGAATAGGTGAGTCCATTAGTCAGTATCTGGTTTAGTTTATTTTATCCTTTGTATTTTATTTTCAGGACAAAATGGCATTTGTCTTATGCAAACAGTACTCTGATCAGACGCAGCGTTTTGCGGCGTCTGGTCCTTGTCTGCACTGTTAGCCAATGGCCCATTATGGGACAGTTAGTATTGCTCAAGCCCTTATGGATATGTCGCGGTACTCTCTCACAATCTTGTCTGAAACATGAGAAGTGTTGCAATGATGATATCGGAGATTGCGCATTGTGCAAATAGAACGTGAGGAGATGCTTGTCAAAAGATTTTATGGTGTAATGATTATGATTAGTTATCAACTTTCGTTGCGATAATATATGACTAGCGTCATGGTTAAGTCTCCCTTAGGGCATTTGTAACAACCCTTGACTGTAAATTTGCTAACGTAGCACTGACCATCCGTCACAAGCGTAGAAATCCTAAAATTGTACTGCACACTCCCTGGTGGACTTCGTACGTACGTTGGTGTTTCAGAGCAAGCTCCAGTTTCCATACGTAAAATCTTTAAGGCAGATTTTCTTCCGGTGAAGTCCATGTAAGACAAGTCAGAGACACTACTTATAAGGTGGATACTGTTAGTACATGTATATAAATTATAATTCGGTGGGAATTTAGAAAAAAAAAAGATCTTATACTGGCCTAGTTTTACTATCACATGGTAGGCTTCTTTATATAAAGTGTTGTTGCTCTAGCTCACACGATGCATATATGAGCCTGAATTGTTAACCGTGCTCACCTATTAACCCATCAATGCCTGGTGGATTATTCCTACTCTTCGTCTGGATGAGTTTAAATTCAATGGTGAAAGAGTTTGGTTTGATTTTCATTATAAAGTTTTATTAAAAACATCCTTTATTTCAATGCAAACATTGTAGGCCATGGTCGAACGCCGCTGCACCGTTTGCCAACCTAGCAGACACATACTGTCAAGATGACGTTACACCGACGTCGAAGCGACGTCATTACTTTGCATTGACGTCATTTCTACGTCATTTTAACGTCATATGCCTGCTGAGAATGTCCTTTGTATCGGACACAAGTCATAAAACTGGTCAACATATCCGACTACATATATCATATTACATGTATGAGGTCCTTACTTCGTTATAAAAATGCTCAGTTGGGAGACCATTTGTAAAAGTTTTAGATATCTTAATGCTTTAGACAGAATTCGAAATAGAAGCAAATACATTTAACTTTCAGTCTTCATCACAGCGCACATATTGACGAATCATATAATTTTGCAACTCAACATACCAGTGCGTCGTTTACATACAAACTTTTTATCACAATTTCGACACCATCAGTAACAAAATGAACTATTTCGAGCTATGCTGCTCAGAAGTTTTACACAAAAAAAAAACAACACAAAAAACATGTATCATTGATATAGAGGATCTTACATGAGTGGTCATTTCATATGAAATATAGGAAACGAGCCTTCGGAGAGTTTTATTTTAATATGAAATGACCACGAGTGTAAGATTCTTTTTATCATATGACCATTCAAATGGGATTTTAACGCCTTCAAACTGAACATTATTTCAGTAAGAAAACGCTTGTTGACATGGACGTTGCAAATGACTTTTCGTATCCGCGCCAAAATGTTTTAACACGTGTGGTCATACGATTTTTATGACCTGACATTATCCACTTGATAAGAGCGACGTCATATTGAACGTATTAACTATGATAGGTACCGCTCGTAATTTTCATTGTTTTGCCGACAAAGGATTTTATTTTCATTATACCCGTTGCAAACTCCATCAGTTTTTGTGGGGTTACATTTGTATACTGTTTTTACGTCTTTCATTCTTCCATAAATCTATCCATTCTTCCGTTCGTCCGCACCGAATTAAATATGCCCCGATATATTCAAAATTTGTTCATAAATCAAGTATAAGAAAAGAATTGATACGTATTATGTTTATTATCATCGTTTCTTGTTTTATCGAAAGATTTCCCCTCGCATTGCTGAGTAATGTTCCTTTTGTAATAGACAGTCAGGTACATAACCTTTAAAAGTTAAAAAATATATAACTTGAAGCAGTTATAATTTTTTGTGACTATAGCAAAAGTAACCTGTTTAAGTTAAAGTGTCTTTTTTTCACCTTCATATTCTGGAGATACAGCAATTTTTATGGATAGTTGGGTAATTTTCCCTGAAAGATCTCTCACATAACTTTATGATTAAGCAATAAAATTCTGTACGCATGGTCTAGAAATTGGTACGCAAGGCCCTTGAAGATCATGAAATTAGCTACCTTTTAACTTACAACAGTTATTTATTTGGAGATTGCAAATCTGACCTTGGCCTAAATAATTTCAGACATAACCTAAATAAGTTATTTTCTGCAGCCTCACTTTGAAATTAGTGGTAAATAGGATAATTCTAACTGCTTCAAGTTATATTTTTATTAACTTTTAAAGGTTATGTACCTGACTGATAGAGGTGCATTCTAACATTAAAGAACTCTACTGGTTTGTTATTTTGTATTTATAGCTGTGATGTAATCAAGCAAAATAGAAGACGGATGTCCTATAATATATATGTAAAACAGGACATACAACACACTAGCATTACAGTAGTTGGTCGACACAGCTGGAAGTGTTGCTGTATGATGCACGTTTCACGCTATAGCTATTGAAATTACCATGGTCCCTTGAATAGTATTGTGCACATTTAATGACGATGTGAATTGAGGATATGGTTAAAAAGAGAAACTCTTAAGGCAAACGAAGAAGAGTGATCCATATTAACAATATGTTTTGACTCAAACTTGAAAGGCTTAATCAAATCTTTCATTTCAGCATGGATGCTTTTATAATCAATACTATGCAGCAAAGTGGATACATGTTTTATGCAGCAATTTGGCAACATGTCAGAATCAAGTTTCATATCACATCTATATTTATAAAGACATTTTAGACCAGGGTATTGGTTACACTTATAAAGTGCATACACAAATAAAAAACAACAACAGCAGATTGCAGCAAACTAGCAAATTATTAAACATGAGAACATACCTGGACTAGCTGATGAAACCTTTGACAAATTTGAAAAATGAGAAGATACAATTATAAATATCTAAATTGTTTTCTCACTTTGACGGCGGCGAACCAAACATGGCGTGTAACTGCTCTGTGTCTCGCGCGCATTTGCGCAAAGGGTCAAATGTCTTAAAGGTAAGTAAAAGTTTCCATTCAACCACTTTGTAACACATTGACACCTTGTTATGCAAATTATAATTTACTTTAATTTTAGAAAGTAAACACGAAAGCCGATATTAGTGCAATGACTCCGTGTGACTATGTGTTCAGTAACTATGCAGAAAAAAGTCATCAATGGACTATATCACACAAATAACTTGAAAACAAAAACGTTAAACTTCACATTCTGTGACACTTTAAAAAAGAAATATCATTGCAACTCCCTCTGGACTGTTTACGGAGTTTAAATTATGCCCCTCTTTGATATTTTGCCCTATGTTTATGCGGTGTTTTGGGCCACATTATTCCCCTCTATGATATTCTTGCCCTATGTTTCTGAAGTGTTTTGGGCCACATTATGCTCCTCTATGATATTATTGCCCTATGTTTCTGCAGTGTTTTGAGGTACGTTTTAATATTGGGACACATACTGGCTGTATATGCACACTGGGCTTAGGGTTGCAATCTGCGCTAATTGAGGGGTTTAATGCTAATTGATCACAATTCTTCCAAGACCATCTGATGGATGTACTTGAGATTTGATATATCAACACATATGGATATTAAGATGTGCATTTAGATCACGATTTTAAATTCTATCCTTTTTCCTGGGACAAGCGTTTTTTTTTCCAGGAAGGGATTTGCCGGGCGGGGTGGAGTGGGGGAAGCTTGAGTGTATGGTAGAAGCAGCACGAGGCACTTATTTTCTCGATTTTGGGGAAGTGATTTTTTGCTGAGTTATTATGCCCCTTTGTAATGTTTCATCATAAAGATATTTGCTATATTTTGTTCCAAGACTCTTTGGCGGTTTTTTTTAAAGGTGTATGTTTATTTTTTCCATATTTAGCGTTTTGGTTTCAATGGCAACCAATAAAAAGAGCAGTTGGCCACCAACATCTGGCTGAAGAAACATTTCTGTAAAAGTTTTGTCAAAATATCTGCAATGACTTGGCAGTAAATACCAAGTTTTAATTTTCCCTCTTTTAAGACAATGGGAATTCTAAATTGCTATAGCAACCAAACTTACGCACCGATTTTCATTAAAAAATCAACCCCAAAGCGCAAGGATTATACAGTTAAAATACGGGCCATATCGGCCTAGTGGCTTTAGATAAGATGCTGTTTGGAAATGTTGACGACAGACGATGACGACGGACAACTACCTATCTTATAAGATTTTCCGAAACCTTCAGCTCTGATGAACTAGAATGTATTTGAAAAAAAATAATTAAAAAAATATCTGTATCATCACAAAATATTGCATTGTAGTAAAACTCTATTAAAGAAAGAAAGGCAATCATACAGATTCAGATTCACTTTATTCAGAAAGCCATACAATTACATTATAGCGTATTCCAATATAACAGACAAAACACAAGCAAAACGAAGATTACATAAAACAATCGAAACAAAATTAAGTTTGAATCAGTATTCAACTAATTCAACAACAACAATTAAATGTTGTTCTTTCTAATAGTAAGAGAGTTATCAATATAATTTGATACATCTTTTGCTAAAGAAAAATTTTCTGGGTTAAGCAAATTTATTATAGTGGTCAGGTCATTCTGGGAAGGATGCCTGCTTCTCATTAAATTGACATGTTTATTAATATAAGATTCTCTTATATTAGCATATTTATCACAGTGAAGTAAAAAGTGTGTTTCTGATTCGACAAAGCCCGGACAAAATTGGCAAAATCTTTCATTTCTTGGAGTTTTGGGTCTTTTGTATCTGCCAGTTTCTATCATTAAATTGTGGGAACTAAAACGAAATTTGGTGAACAAAGATCTTTTGTACTTAGGAATGTTAAATACTGTGTATTTAGTCTGACAGAAATTATTAAATCCCGCACAGAATATTTGCAGTTTACTGTCTGTGTTATCTTTTTGCTTTCTTATTAACTCAGAGATTTTTTCTCTGTAAATACATTCTACCTTATTCACAAAGCTGTGTTTGCTAAAGGAGTCTAGATCATCTAATTTTTCATGTTTTGCAAAACCAGCTAGGCATCCAACCCAGGATTTACTTCCACTAGTATATAATTCTTGATCAGTAATAAAAACTGATTTTAGGAATCTACCTGCTGGAAGTTTTTGCAATCTTATATAATAATTAAAAACTTGTTTTAGTATTACAATTAAAATGGGAAATCGACCTAAATCACACTTACAGAGATTGCTTGTTTTTCTGTTTACACCTAGTATAAATTTGCAGTTTCTGAGATGAATTTTTTCGAAAGGGTAATTATTATCAAGTAAGTCAATTTTGAAGTCCGAAATCCAAATTTCACTACTGTAAGAAAGAATTGGCAAGATTAACGTGTCAAATAGTTTAAGGAGTATTCTGACCGGTATTTCTTTAAAGTCTTGTAACTTGCTCAGCAATGAAAAATGTGCTTTTAATGCCTTGTCTGCTAGTAGCTTTGCAGCTTCTTTCAGAAGTCCATTGTTTTGAAAATTTACACCTAAATAATCGAAATTATCCACCAATTCTAAATCTTTTGAATTGAATTTAAAAGGTGTTTTAGGTTGTATTTTCCTTTTATTAAATATCATTACTTTGGTTTTATCATTATTAACTTCCAGCAGCCACTTTTTACAATACAACTCCAAATTGCCTAGACAACGATGTAGACCAGATTCTGTAGTAGACATTATAACCAAGTCGTCAGCATATTGTAGTGAGTGAACTTCTGTGTCACAAATCATGACTGGATCACAGCCAGCTGAGAAAATGTCATTTAAATCATTAATGAAAATATTAAAAAGCAAAGGACTTAATCCATCTCCTTGTTTTACTCCTCTATAAGAGTTACATATGTCACCGAGTGAGTTGTTCTTTTTTATTTGAAATTGCGTATTTGAATACATGTTGTATACTAACTTGAAAAACTTGCCTCCAATCCCTGCTTTCAACAACTTATAGAAAAGTGATCTCCTATCAACAGAATCAAAGGCTTTTGAAAAATCAACAAAACAAAAATATAGAGGTTTCTTTAAATGAAAAATGTATTTATTGATTATCGTTTTTATAGCAAATATGTGGTCTGTTGTGCGATAATCTGGTCTAAATCCTGCCTGAAACTCACTTAGAAAGCCTTGCTTATCAAGATATTTATATAATCTTTGATTTAACAGCGAAGTAAATAATTTACCGAGGCTGCTACAGAGACTTATTCCTCTATAGTTGTTGCAATCATTGAAATCACCCTTTTTAAACAAAGATGAAATGAGTGAAATATTCCAGGTTGAGGGAAACACTGTCTCATGTAATATTAAATTGAAAAGTTTTACAAGTGGAAGGACAAGTAAGGCACCACCATATCTAATCATCTCATTGGATACAAGATCAATTCCACCCTGTTTTTGTAATTTCAATTTTTTGATACCTTCTTTAACTTCTTTACAAGTGAATGCAAAATCTAATTCAATATTGTTTTGGTTTTGTAGAAGAAGTGATTCAAACTCAGAATCAATGATAGAGTCATGTTGTTTTTCTTTATAAAGATTTTCATAATATTCAGACCATTTTTTGAATGAAATATTATTGACATAATCATTTTTGTTTTTGTTACGGAGTGAATTTACAGCTTCCCAAAATGCTTTTGGGTTTGAGTCATGTAATGAATCAAGTTTCTCGGTTAATTCATGTACAATTTTTCGCTTTTTGGATTTTTTAAGCTTATTATACTCTCTTCTAACACGGGCAAAAGTATTTCTTATGTGATTGCTTCGTGGATATAATTTGAGTTTTTTAGCAAGAGATCGCAATTCATGTCTCATTTTAAAGCAATTTTCATCCATCCAAACCCTTTTTCTTTTCCTCTTATGTTTCTTTTGTCTTTTTTGGAAGGTTTGAAAAACAACTGATTCTTTAGCTGCTGACAGCAAAATGTCAGAAAATGACTCTACTGCTGAGTTTACATCAGTGTAATGTTTAGTATCAATATTTGCCATAAATTCCCCAAGGCAGGCAGTAGCATGGTCACTGTTGATGGCGGTGATGTACTTATCCTTACTTGTAGAATCCCAAATGAATTTTCCTGGCAATACAGTTGAACAATCATTGTCAATAGTTTGTGACACATTAAAGTCAAGCCCACACCATATTGGGCAATGGTCAGAAAATTCATTTGGTAATTGAACATTGAGAAATTTTATTTTTTGGAACATAATCTCCGGGGCTATAATGTAATCAATGGTGCTTGAATAGCAGTGGTTATCATGAAAAAAAGTATAAAAGCCCATTAGATCTCCAACTAATCTGCCATTTAGTATTCGAAGGTTTGCTTCACGACATAAGTCTGTTAAAAGCTTTCCACTTTCATTAACTGAGTCATCTAAATTGTTTCTATGCATGACCATGTCATTTTGGTAAAAATCTGGCAAGTTGCAAAAATGATTATTCTTTGAATTGTCATCATCTGCAATATAATCTAGTAATTTTGAAGTCCTAGCATTAAAGTCACCCATCAAAATGATGTACAGCAATAAGCCTTTGTGGTATATATACTGGTCGAAAATTCTAACCAGCAACTTACATTTTATCGATTGTCTTCAAACCACATAGCAATCTTACAGTTCTATTAACATCTTAAAATTTTTTGGCAGATGTGTCAGTCAATTTAGCCATGAAAAGTTTTGACAAAATTCTTAAAATTACATCCAGGCTGCAACAATGAACACAAGTATCCCCATTTATAAATTGTAATTGAAAAAAAAAAAATCGGCGTTTTATCACAATTTGTGAAAAAATCACTTTTTTTTTTTTTAAATATCCAATTTACGTGAGCAATACAACTTCATTATTTAAGCAAATGACTGAAGAAACAGATTTATGCAGAAATAACACTCTGCCCTGCCTGCATGACAGTTGTCGCTTGTGGTAAAATGTTAAAACTTACCCCACCACTCAATGCAAATTCTTGTTAATTTTTAAAATGTGGGTACCCGTTCTCATCCGTGCCTCCTGGATACAGTGTCCTGAATAATGGTAAACTATTTAGCGGTATGGTTTAACGACATATTCGCCTCTCTATGGCCGGAAACTGAACTATAAGATTGTTATAAGCATTCAGAAAAAATGATCAAAACTAAGTAGCCGTTTAGACCTTTTGGATAGTATATTTCTATAAGATGGATGACAAAGCTTACTAACTGCAAAATGCGTTTGGGTATTTAGTATTTAGGAAGCCATGCATACTGCCACATCTGGTGTAACCCTTCTTTGATTCGGATAATTCCAAGCTGCACACGCTTAGACCCGTCCACAGTCGCAGTGAACAAGACTTTATAAGACCGGGGGCCGTATTCATAAAACAACTTAAGTCGTTGCTGTGCTGATGCTAAGGCTGAATTTCTATAAAGGAGATTCCCAACAACTTTGAAATTTGCTCTGGAGGAACAGTCTTTGTAAAAGTAAAAAGTATGCAAAGACCAGGAACTGAAACAATCAAAATCCAAATCCAGCCCTCAAACCATAGTAAGACTGTTCCCCCAGACCAAATTTCAAAGTTGTTGGGAATCTCCAACATAGAAATTTACCCTTAGCAACAGCATAGCAACGACTTAAGTTGCTTTATGAATACGGCCCCGGTACATGATAACACATACATCACTACGATGCTACAACTGATTTTGTTTGCAGATGAGCGGTTGTACAAAGAGCAATCTACTACCATGCCCAAGCTACAGTTTTCCTCAGCCTGACAACATTACTGTTTTAGAGTATATCCATGTAGATTATACCGGACTGGAAGTGTGTGCTCTCACAAAGGTTGTTTTTGGTGAAGTCGACACAGTAAATGGTATATAGAAAAAAATGTCCTTGCAGAAATCATCCCCCCCACCCCCCTAGAATGAAGTCGTTTAAATTTTCTTTTCTTGACGGAGTCGTGAGGATGTCGTTAACCTTTTAAGTACTTCAGTTAGAAAAAGAACTCGGGGTTAACCTCCTACAAGTATTACCAGAACGGAGATATAAAGAAAAGATAGTCTCATCCGAAAGTACGGTAACGGGTGATAGGTAGATCATTCTATAGGTCATTTCATGCTATGTCTATTAATTCTACTACAAAGTTAAGGGGAGTACAGTAATTTAATGGAACAGTCGATTAATGTTATTTTAGTACCCATAATATTGGGAATGTAACCATTTTAAATAACCTTACCAGAAAATAGTTAATTGTTAATTTAAGTAGTCAATAACGCAATGAAAGAAACTAGCAGAACCAGTCTGATCTGAATCTACGCCCTTTGCTCATCACTAACAATATCGGCATTCCGTACCATGTTTTCCAGATTGTCCAGCTGCATTTGAACACAATAGATATACATTTGACGGGAAGCTTCCTGAGGTCGATTTAATGATGTCACCAGTCGCAATTTACAACGATCCGTTCCGGAAAGGAAGAAATAAAATAGTCTTATGTCAGCTGCTGTTTCCAGATGGAACTCCACCACGTTAGTATCTTTTTCAAAGAGTAGTGTTTCTTATTTTCTTTTTTATTGCCGTGTTGAACCAAATACTGGCACCAGGCTGTGCACATATTGCCATCAGTGTTCCAGGTCATCTACCATCGAAATGCATAGGCTACTCCTGTCAACCGTTTTCTCGCACTGTCTACAAAGAGTGCAGGTAAATAAATAAATACACCATTTTACTTCAGGTCGTGTCCAACATCTTTTTTTCTGAGCAACTAGACCTATATCAAACATGATACATTTGGTCCAACGGTGTTCCAGTGCCATCAATCAAAACTTGAAGAACTCTGGCCGTGTGAGGTAACCAACTCCTCAAAAGCTGAATTGACTTCTTTATCGGAAGTATGAGCTTATTCATATTCCGGGCCGCACAATTTGTAATCACGCTGCAACAACGCTGTCAAGCAGAAATACTACGATTAACTCTTTGGATTACATGGCTCCATTAGATTTGCTATTATTGCTGTGAAACAAGTATCAGTGTAAAGTTTAGGTTATTAAATTGAAACATTTTTTAGCTTCAGCCGTATAACATTAGTATTGACCTACATTTTCAGTATTTCATTGACCAATATAAATACACCAGGAATTTTCATGTAAGTAGCTTACTTTTGCTTTCTCTTTCTACTTTCAGTTTCATTTGACTGTTGGCCTATAAACCGTGCCATATTTCGGTCTAAATTGCTTTTTGCCAAAGAACACATTTTGCCTGTTATGTCGCTTTTGTAAAATATAAAAGCAGCAAGATAACTTGACACAGACATCGAAGGCGAAATTAAGCAATTGTTGCTCGCTTAGTTGTTGCTGCAGTGTTGGAACTGCGACACTTTTAAGGTTATATGGGGGAGGTCAGCCAGCCAATCCTCATTGTTAATTGCAACACAGACAGACCCCAATCAAAATTCAACTGCGATTCCGAAATCGAAACCCCAAAACCAACAACAAAATATGCATGTCAACATGCGCATCCATACAATCTGATCAGCACATTCGATATCTTACATGTACCTGACTCATACATATTACAATACACACTTCTAATAATCTAAGAGAGTATTTGTTTTATCATTTTCTCATTGTTTTCAAAGAATTTATCATTTAACGAATTACGGTCACAATTGTCTTGCCCTAAAAGCTGTCTGAGCACTCAGCCTAATACGCTTACTAGACAGCATGTACATTTTCCACTAATGATCCAAATACAATTTCTTGTTATTGGCTAAGGCGAATTTCAACCAAGAACTGCACTACACTTTTCCTTTACGTGTTAATTCATTCCTCACCGCAACGGTGGTATTCGCTTAGATCTTTGACCCTTCATGCGGCTTTCCTCGGCGATTCGTCAAGCATGATATCCCTTACAACTGATCAGATTCACAAGTACCAGAAAAGGATCGACACGGACAACGCCTTGCAGAGTCACTAAATGCCGAAACATTATGCAATGTAACTACGTTGAATTCATTCTGAATCAACGTTGACATGGGCGGATCCAGGAATCGTGGATGGGGTTCAAATAACTGGCGGATATCTGTTTGTGCAGCTTGACAATTTTTCCTGAGATTCCCAATGAAAGTGGAACAATTTAGGTTCAAGATGGGGTAGTTTGTAACCCCTGACACCCTCTGGACCCGCCACTGGTTGAGTTTAAGTGGTATGCCTATAGTGAGGTCACATTCTAATTTGTGACCGCACCTGCCCGCCGACGGAGGACGTTTCGTCATAACGCTCATACAAGTCCAAACGTTATGACGTTCCAGAAATAGAGTGATTTTGTTTGAAAGAGTGAGGCAAGCTTTTCTTTGAAAGCATATACTTGTGCTACAGTAATACTGTTTCTTATACAGGAAACGGGGCGTGTGCTTTTGAAAACATGTGTTTGTATTTTTATTTCAGTCAAGGCCTTTGTTAAAGGCTACTTGATTGGATAAAACCAGTGTAAATATTAACTCAGAACAGTTTATAGCAGAATACAGTTAGATAATGAGCAGAACCAAAATAATGGTGCCGTATCATTGAAAGCTCTGCTATAGGAGAGTATGAGCCTAAGGACTAAAAACTAGCTTGAAATTGACAACTGTCAATTATTGCATGAACAAAGATATGAACTGCGAGAGGACAAAACCAACAAAGTGGCATGTACGCCCAGCTAAACCTCAGTTCTGCCTGGGAATCCATCTAGTCTGATCCGAATTTTCGCCTTGCACTTAAAGGGTAGCTAAGGGCTATAGCTAGCTCCATGCAAACAGGAAAGACTCTGATCAGACTGGGTGGATGCCCAGGCTGATCTGAGTCTTCGCTGGGCGCACAAACCACTTTTTGGGGTTTCTCGTGCCGCGGCTCAAATTGTATATTCCATATACAGTAAGCAGTTTGTTCCGAAAGACGTGACGCCTATTGTATAAACTGGCAACATTCCATTGAAAAAAAAAAACTAAAACACAAAGAAAAGATTTTTGTAATGAACCTTTATTTGAGTGTTTTAAGACTGATTCATTTTCAGTTATTTACATTGCAGCCATTAACACAAGATTCGGATGCAAAAAGATTATGGACGAGGTTGAGAAACATGAACCATGGTTTGGCTTTGAACAGGAATACTTCATCACAGACAACAATTGCATGCCATTCGGCTGGAATGCAGACGGCACATATGATGAGCAAGGTTAATATAAAATTCCGCCAAAAGTTTGAGGTTTGTTTTATGATTATTGTTGCTGTAGTACCATATTGAACAAACCACAAACAGACCAAGAAATATCCCAGATTTTTTAATGCATGCGAGTCATGGCATTTACAACAGCATGTCAACTTGATAAAAAACTCCCTTTACAAGATTACAAGATCTGTACAATTTGCTAATATGGGTATACTATGGACTTTTTATAACGACATAAAAAGATGACGATCTGAGAAATAAGGATGAAACTTCTCAGAAACAGACACAATCCAATCCCAGATCCAACCGAAGACTCCATGTGAGAAATATGCAACACAAAATTAGTCACTACCAAAGGCAAAACCAGCGACAGTCATGCAAACAGCCATTTTCCATGTAGGTGTTCAACGTGCTAGCTTTAACATCACAAACAATATATCAATAACAGACATAGCAACTAATAATGCATAACACAATGAAGAAGAACCAAAACAGAACTTCCGCCTTCGAACGACCAATAATGAAATTATTGGGCGTAGGGGAGGGAGGGGGTTAACCGGTCTGCGGTCGACCAACCCTTGCACTTTGTTCTGCCCTGTTTCATCAGATACTTAGTTTTTCAACCCACGAAAATGCGTATGGCCTTCTAAACAATGAGTGGTACGTTAAAGCTAAAACCCATTTAACAAGAAAAAAATAATACATAAATAAACATATAAAAGAAAAAAATGAGCTGAGTCGGCTTATGTGCAGCATCGGCCTATTTAGGCATCACGTTTAGTGAATCAGATTTGCTTCCCCATTCCTCTCCCAGAGATATAAATTTGTGGGTTGTTTTTATTGTATACCTTCGCTGTATGTTTTTTTTTTTTTTTCATGACATTACCGTCATTGCAAATGGCGGTATTACAATGTATATAAATAATAGTAATAATAAGTTTAAAATGAAGTCTTGAGGAAACTTCTGCAACAGGGAATATCAGAACCAGAATTCTCTGGTGACTTTGCATACAGAACAGGATAAATTGTGGTCATATAGAATTTTACTTAACAATTTCAAAAAAATATTAATCGGTATAAAAGAAAAGGATATTACTCATATGTTATGCGGCAGACTGTATGCCTAGTTTTGAACCCAATCATGGTTGATTATTATGCTTCTTTAAATTCAAGACGGTAGTTCGGGCCTCAGTCTCTATTTAGGCCTCTTCATAAAGCTTTAACGAGTGGGTTGGGGCTTGATGATTTGTTTTCTGTTTGGCCCACTGTGGTTTAACTAATCATTTCCTTTAACTCTGGCTGGCAGTGGAGTTTGGTTTAGCCAAGAGTACATTTCTTGGTTTTATCGTAGTTATCAATTTGATTTGAAAGTCGTCGCTACAGTGCACTGATTGAGTTAGGGAGCCATTACGCGAACTGAACCGTTTGTATTATGAATTGCATCGGGACCAGGCTGAAGTTTGTCGAAAGTAAAAAAAAAAAAGTAAATCCCCCGGTAATGTATACTGCTGGCCGTTCTAAGGCGGCAGTCCCGATGTTATTGCTTCGAGGTTTCTACGATGAGGCGATTGAAGTTATAATGTCTTCTTCTGCTCTTTGTGTTTTTTTTGTTTCTGTGTTGTTTAAGCATTCTGATCACCTCGCTCGGAGAAGAGGTAGCTGTTTTTTCGGCATCTTGTGCATTTCATTTTTGTTTTGCGCGTATGTGTTTGTCATCTTCCTCCACCTCTTGGGGTCGTGGGTTGGCTGCTGTTTGTGATTGTGGCATACCCTGAACCTTAGTATTTACCTTTATGAATTTTCTAGACAAAAATGTTGAAAAACACTTTGGATTATTCCCATTTACATATTTTCGATGCCATATATTTTTATATGTTTATTTCGTGGAAATGCAATGTGCAGGATGAGAGATCCTTTTCATTTTTATCGCTAATGTGTAAATTTAGATATTTGGGATCATTTTCAAGAGCAGTAATTAAAATCTAAAAAAGTTCCTTCAAGAGCAGAGAATACATACAGAAGTAGGAACATGGGCCAGACTACGTAGTTTCGGCTAATAAAGCCACGTCAGTGACCCTGACAATATCTGGTGACGAAACCAGAACAAAAGCATACTGTAATTTCTTAATTTTAATTGGGCAGTCGATTCAAAGACTGATTAGTTTCAAACGGATCCAAATAATATAAAAGACGATGATCTAGAATAATAGTCTTCATCGATCTTAAATTTTAGATTTCTCAGAATCTATCCTCTGATCTCAAAGGATGTAAATAAAATATAATCTGCACTATGGATGATGTACGGGGAGACGTTTTACGGGCTCCACACGGCACAACACCAGCTGCAGTGAGGTAAAATTAAAATCTAAAAAAGTTCCTTCAAGAGCAGAGAATACATACAGAAGTAGGAACATGGGCCAGACTACGTACTTTCGGCTAATAAAGCCACGTCAGTGACCCTGACAATATCTGGTGACGAAACCAGAACAAAAGCATACTGTAATTTCTTAATTTTAATTGGGCAGTCGATTCAAAGACTGATTAGTTTCAAAAGGATCCATATAATATAAAACCCAGTTTTATAGTTGAGTTAACAAGGTAGTGTATTTTACTTGATAGCTAACATTTATTTAAACAGATCAGGACTACCACTCATATCTGTGTAGGGGCCACCATTCTGGATTTGAACGGAACTTTGCAGAAGCTCACCTAATGGCATGTTTATATGCGGGATTAAATATGTATGGTATGAACAGAGAAGCCTACGCTGCAATGGTAGGTGAGACGATTAACTCTCCGGTCTCAAATTGATTATTTTTTTTTCTCAGCTAGTTATATACCGACCGACGATCAGTCAATGTCCAACATTCATGCAGACGCATTTAGCGAAAAGTGAAAGCTTTAAAATACTTATCTAGGTTTTAGTCGGGTACCACGGCAATATTGCTTATAATATTGATGCGCAATGTTCGTTTCTTTCTGAACATAGGCTAATTCAACAACCATATGAGCCGCGACACGACAAAACCAACAAAGTGGTTGTGCGCCAAGCGCAAACTTAGATCAGACTGGGCATCCCAGTCTAATCAGAGCTTTCGCCGTCCGCATGGAGGTAGCTTACAGACCCTTACTTACCCTTTAAGCACTTAGCAAAGAGGCTGATCATACTGATCAGATGTCCAGGCTGATCTGTGTTTGCGCTGGGCGCACAACCACTTTGCTGTTCTCGTGTTGGTGTTCTCGTGTCACGGCTCATATACTTACTGTGATTTATGGCATGACTGCTAAAACTGATTGAAACAATAACTATAACAACAACAACACTGATCATAATAGGTAAAGGTCTCCAAGAGCTAGTGGCCGCATGGGTTGTGGCGTTTCGAGACCCATTGTATTCTGTAGACAGCATATTATCGGCACAGCATATGAAAGGCGGAGTCTATCATTCACCTTTCGGTGCGTTATCCTTCTTTGATTCAAAAAAGTTACCCATTTACTGTTGAATTGATAAAGTTTTCCAGTCGTTAAATGGTCTGACCCGGATTTGATAGTGCGACCTTCTGCATAACACCTGGCTCGATCTAACCACTCGACCACAATAAGATAATCCTAATGAAAGTGGTCAAAGTAACCAAATCATAAGTCCGAACTCGTAAGTCCTTTTAACATTGACAATTCCGGAATATTTAGGATACACAGATATGGACCCCGAAATTGAGGTGTGATCAGGTGCTCGCAAGTAGTAAGCATCACCTGCCTATTATAATACACCCGCCATATCTATGTATCAGTAGGAAAAGTCAGTGAAAAAGAAAGTCCGGTATTTGTAAGCTTAACTAAGCTTCGGCGGAGGCCATCAAATCGGAAATTAATTAGTCTAGAGACGGCCACATTATAATATTTAATATAAAAATAATGAAAAGAAAATATAAAGCTTAACGGAACTGCCACTTCTGCTACTATCAACGATAATAATATTATAATGGAAACGTCATCTTCATCTCAAATTGAACTGACATAAATAGTCATTCATTTATTCATTCTCTCTCTCTCTCTCTCTCTCTCTCTCTCTCTCTCATAATTTAATGCAATTATGTTTTGTTATATAAATCTGCAGAGATTAGATTTGTTTTCCTTCGCAGTGGGAGTACCAGTTAGGCCCATGTTGTGGAGTAGAAGCCAGTGATCAGTTGGTTGTTTCTCGATATATTCTTAAACGACTGGCAGAGCAGTTTGGTGTGAAAGTGGCTCTTGTAGAACCGCATCTGATACGAAACACCAAAGTGACCAATGCGCTCCAACCGAATTTCAGCACTAAAGCCACTCGATCAGAAGGTGGTTTACTGTAAGTCTTAGTCTTGTATCTTTAACTTAAATCATTTCACTTCCGATAAGAATATAAACTGTCAAGTAAAACTATCGTCTTGGCCCCGCAAAATTGTCCGACAAAACGGTGTGCATAAATGATGTCTTTCCGAGTTTACTATGGAACTTAATGCTACCGTGGCACATCTGGAGAATTTGAAATGTTCGAGATCTTGGAAAAGATGACCCTGATACACAAGAAAGTTCTCATATGAGCCGCGACGCGAGAAAACCAACAATGTAGTTGTGCGTCCAGCGCAGACTCAGATCAGCCTGGGCATCCGCCCAGTCTGGTCAGAATCTTCACTGTCCGCATGAAGGTTTCTTAGTCCCTTAGCTACACTTTAAGCGTTTAGCGAAGATTCTGATCAGACTGGGCGGATGCCCAGGCTGATCTGAGTCTGCGCTAGGCGCACAACCACATTGTTGGTTTTCTCGCGTCGCGGCTCAATTATTTAATACGAACGTGGGCTTAAAACATACGTTTATATCCTCCCTGCGGTTTGCTGAGATCACATAATTTATCGAGCATATTGTTTAAGACACTCTTATACATGTAAAATAAAATGTTGGAACAGATGGCCAAAGAAAAAACAAATGAGCCGCGACACGAGAAAACCAACACTGTGGTTGTGCGCCCAGTGCAGACTCAGACCAGTCTGGGTCTCCACTCAGTCAGATCAAAAGCTTTTCTGTGGGCTTAAAAGGTAGCTAAGGCTCTAAGCCAGCTTCATGCGGACAGCGAAGACTCTGATCAGACTGGGCGGATGCCCAGGCTGATCTGAGTCTGCGCTGGGCGCACAGCCACATTGTTGGTTTTGTCGTGTCGCGGCTCAAATTATGTCACAGAAGGTCAAATAGGTTCACTCCGGATGGCCAAATTCGGATTTAGCTGCTGACAAACCATATCTTATATTAAAATAATTTGCACCTATGTTCCACTGCAAGCAAGAAAACTATTGCCTCTTCATGAGCAGCAATGGAGTTTGCAAGGCTGTACACGCAGCTAAGCTTTGGCTTAAATAAAATAATTGAGCCGCGACTCGACAAACCCAACAATGTGGGTGTGCGCCCAGCACAGTCTGAGATCAGCCTTGGCATCCATTCAATCTGATCAGACTCTTTGCTAAACACTTAAAGGGTAGTTAAGGATCTAAGCTACCTTCATGCGGACAGCGAAGACTCTAATCAAACTGGGCGGATGCACAGGCTGATCTGAGTCTGCGGATGGCACACAACCACAAAGTTGGTTTTGTCGTGTCGTGGCTCAATTTTCTTTTCAATATTTCAGAATGGCCATCCCCCAAAGATCTTAGACTTGGTCTTAACCCATTTATGTTTAGTGGAATATTCTATCCTTGTCAAATTGATGATTCCATTTGTAAATTAAGGGGTGCTTTGTTTAGATCATTTTTATTATTTTTATTTTAAGCAGAAACTTCCGATTTGCGGCGTCTGATTTGAATCTGTACTGTTTGCCTATGTCCTTTTTGATGGGATCTAGGCATAAATTGGTTGAAGCCTTTATTCTGTAATCTGGTCTATAAGGGATATATTCTTAGAATGACAGTATTATTCTATTCTATTCTATCCCGTAGCCTTACTAGGTCGCTGGGGCACCACAGATGACTTCGAAACAATCCCTTTCCACCTTGTCCTGTTTCAGCTGCCCTAGCTGAGCTGGCAAAATCCATCCCTGTCCACTCTTTAATATTGTCTTCCCACCTCTTCTTCTGTCTACCTCTTCTTAATTTTCCTTTCATTATGCCCTGCAGAATCGTTTTTGCTAAACCAGAAGATCTTGAGACGTGTCCAGACCAACTTAGTGTCCGTTTCTTTACCAGCGCCTGAAGTTCCTCATATTTCCGTTGTCTGCTTGGCTCTTTCTGCGAACCTTATCAGTGGTTATATGGTCCTTGTACGAAATGTTCAGTAACCTTCGGTAACTACAACCTTATCTCAAAGGCCTGCGTTCTTTTCTCTAACATCATGAACATGTAAAAATAGTTTTCTATTATGACTGGACTTACCTTATGTATAATATATTAAGGTATTTACAGGTTTCTGGTTCTTTGGGATAACTCGACACATGTTTAGTCAGTTTGAAAAAAGGAGTTCCGCTAAAGCCGGTGCTAGGGGCCTGGGCAGAGTTGCAACAAAACATCATTGTCCATGAGCAGATTCAATTAAACCTAGTGTGCTATTTGCTTCCAAGGCTCTTCCTTTGTAATTCATTTCATCTTCACTGCAGCTGGAGGTGTGCCGTGTGGCAAAGTATGATGTACAAAGTATCCCTGTACATCATCAAAGTGCAGAGTATATTTCTATCCCTTGGGATCATCGGGTTCATTTTGAGTCAGCTTGAAAATGAGCCGCGACGCGAGAAAACCAAAAAAGTGGTTGTGGGCCAAGCGCAGACTCTGTTCAGCCTGGGCATCCGTCCAGTCTCATCAGAGTCTTCGCTGCCCGCATGGCGGTAGCTTAGACTTTTAGCTACCCTTTAAGTGGTTAGCAAAGAGTCTGAATAGAGTCTGCGCTAGGCGCGCAACTACTTTGTTGGTTTTCGCGTATCGCGGCTCAAATAGATTTCCGCACTGAAGCTGGTGTTAGGAGGTGTTGGCACTGTTTTAACATAATAATAGGGCCGCGACACGAGAAACCCAACATAGTGGTTATGCGCCCAGCGCAGACTCAGATCAGCCTGGGTATACGCCCGGTCTTATGGGACTCTTCCTTAAGCGCTTAAAGGATAGCGCAGACCCTTAGCTACCTCTAAGCGGACAGTGGAGACTCTGATCAGTCTGGGCGTATGCCCAGGCTGATCAGAGTCTGCCCTGGGAGCATTAGCACATTGTTGGGTTTCTCGTCTCGAGTTAGCTACTTTGTTTCTCTGATCATTTTCTTGCTTCTAGAGGAATGCTAATGGTGTCTGAACACTTAAATATAAGTTGTTCATCTAGTTGATATATGTTTCAGACACATACGAGAAATGGCTGAAAAGCTTAAAAACAAGCCTCAAGAACAGTTACTCATACACTATGATAGAAACAACGGTATAGATGCTGCAGCCAAACTTATAGGAGAACTTTTCAACCCATGTTTGAATGAAGTCACTGTAGGAGAAGGACAGAAAGAAAGATGCTCAATACGAATTCCAACGAACGTGCTTTTAGAAGGCAAAGGCTACTTGGAAGAACGTAGAGTAGCGGCCGATGCCGACCCTTACGAGGTGTCACGTGTTATTGTTGAGACGGTACTGTTACATGAGTAACAAATTATCACTGCAAAAAGAGGAGTCATTGGGGATGTGCTGTCGAATTACGAACAATCCCATTTTATCATTAATGGACATTAATAATTTATCGTAGGTTGACGATTTACATTGAAAAAAAAAGGTGCATTTCAAAATTTTTGACATCGCATCGAATGCAACAATAAATGAGCCGCGACACGACAAAACCAACGATGTGGTTGTGCGCCCAGCGCAGACTCAGATCAGCCTGGGCATCCGCCCAGTCTGATCAGAGTCTTCGCTGTCCGCATGGAGGTAGCTTAGACCCTTAGCTACAATTTGAGCTCTTAGCAAAGAGTCTGGTCAAACTTGGCGGATGCCCAGGCTGATATGAGTCTGCGCTGGGCGCACAACCACATTTTTGGTTTTCTCGTGTCGCGGCTCAAATGAGTGGCATCGCGCAAAGAGATACTTTGGGACTTAAGCGATGAGCAAACACTGAATCCTAATTAGCTTGTACATGAGCGTGCAACCAGGAAGACTGTTCAATCTGCGTCAATGTACAGGCTGATATGAGTCTTCCTTGATAGCACGTCCCATAAGGTATTTTTACACGACCCCGTTTGACTGCATATCCCAGCAGACACCGAGTTCAAATAACACCTTTCGACGTCGGTGCAACAGCGCTAATACATGGTAAAAAGTGTCCCAAAAGTTCAATATAAATATTGCAAAAATATACAAATATCGTAGACCGAGACGAGTCGTCACTGCCGTGCCTACTCATCGACGTTCTCACTTCTACCACTCATACATGTATGTTTACTGAATTTACGAACTTCCCTTGTAGTAGTGGTAGTGGGGGTGTCGAACAGGCAACGCGCTGTGCGACTGCCCTCAACATTTCAATACGCCACAGATCAGAAACATATTAATATAAAACAAGTTTTTCCAGTATTATAAACAGGATTCACCAGTATATTCATGTTAGCTACAACTCACTTCAATCACTGCCATTCATATAACACTTACGCTAGATTATACCCCGGACCTGCTTTATTTCTGAATCAGTAACTGGCAGTGTTTCACGACGAGCATTTAACAAGCAAGCAAACGACGTCATAATTATTCGGAGTGACGGCGCGACGACGTCAGCACGCCGTAGACTCGACGTGGTGTGACGGCGCGACGACGTCAGCACGCCGTAGACTCGACGTGGTGTGCCCGCAGGGTTATGACTTACTACACCTTTTATGAGGTAAACTGACTGGTAAAAGTGATGACAGACTATAAACTGACAGCACTATCCACTACAAGTATGCGGTCGTTAATATATACTAGTCAAAAGTTCTAACCGACCACTTAGTGTTTATCATTTTTCCTCAATGCTATAAGCAATCTTACAATTTACTTTACAGCCACTGATAGGCGAATATGTCGGTAAAGCATGCCACTAAACGGTTAAGCAATATTCGGTTCATTGTATCCAGGAGGCACAGATGAATACGGGTACCCCCATTTTCAAAATTAACAAGAATTTGTATTGAGTGGCGGGGTAATTTTTATCATTTTGACCCAAAGCGACCACTGTCGTGCAGGAAGAGTGTTCGTTTCTGCATAAATCTGTTTCTTCAGTCATTTGATTTAGTAATGAAGTGGTTTTGCTCACGTCAGTAGGATATTTCAAGAAGTGATTCTTCACAAATTGTGACGAAATGCTTAATTTTGTGAATTTTAAAAGTGGGAATACTTTTGTTCATCGGCGTAGCCTGAATGTAATGTTAAGAATTTTGTCAAACTTTTTGATGGCTAAGTTGACTGAAACGTCTGCCTATTTGGGTATGTAAATAGAGCTGTAAAATTGTTTGGGGCTTTGAAGAAATCGATAAAATGTAAGTGGCCGGTTAGAACTTTTGCCTAGTATATATGGCTTATAAATCTGCTGATATCAAAGTATTAACTCGAAACTGATGAGACTCTAACTTCAAAGTAAAATAGCAAGTTTAGTTGGCTGACAAGTGATGACATAGCAGATATAAGATGCTTACAGACTGAGGGATCTGATGACAAGTCATGTATAAATAACGGTATTCAGTGACTAACTACTGACAAGTGATATTTGGAGCTAACTAAATTGATGGTCAACTAGATGTATATTAACAATGCTGAGATGTTTACAAAACTGATAGCACACCAATACCTAATTTAGTATTTAGTGACTGACAAAGTAATAACATTTACTTATCAAGTGTAAGACTAAAAATTTTAGATGATGACACAACTGATGACAATTTCAGTGACTGACAAACCAACTAAATACTTCACGTAAGAATAACGAAGCTAAAGTAGTATCAAACCTGATGACAAGCTACACTGCTCAAAATATTTAAAGGAACACCAGATAGTTTTCCATAGACGACAGTGCAATGCATCCCCACTTTGAAGGCCATTTACTTTCGCTCGACAAAGACACAGAATTTCCATTTTGCCATTCTTTTTAAGAGGGCCAAGGTTACTTACAGCACAAGTTTTGATCCAATGTCTGCCCTGCCCATATCCATGGACTGTTTTTTGTGCAAATGAAATTTTGGCAAAAAATTGCATTTTTTAAGAACAGGGGAACAGCATGTAAATTACAACCCAAATCAACACAATCAGGTTGCCGATAAAGCTGAATGTCTTACAAGGTGGCCTGTTTAAAAAGATAACTTTGAACTCAAGCTTATGAGATTTTATAGACTTCCAGAAAAATGCCTCAGTTTCAGAAAAATCGAAACATACAAAATTTGTTCCTTGGAAATGATCTGGGTATCAGTTGTATTGAAATTCTTGTTGTCTTAAACTTCGATAGTTCTTACAACTGCTGCAAAGGAATGGGAAATTCTTGTCCTTTAGCGATCGAATTTATGGGCCGTGGAACTGGGTATATGTTGTAGTAATGTCTATGGGAAAATATCAGATGCTCCTTTAAATATTTTGAGCAGTGTATATACAGATAATGGTATTTCGTACATGAAACTGAAAAAAATGTCGGCAGCTGACACATTGATGACAAGTTTAGTGAATGACAAACGACGATTTACTACGCGTAAGACAAGAATTCTGCAGAATGCCATATTGCACCTGTTTTATACTTTCTCAGTAGTAGATACCACGGTTAGATGAAACTGTACACTAGGTCTGATGAATTTTTGCAGAAACATCAACAAATTGGACTTAAAAACTAGAAAAGGTGCAATTCTATAGATAAAGCTGTACAGACCACAGAGTTAAAAATATACGTTTAAGGTATAAAGTAGTCAAACAATGAAGGACATCAGCTTAAGAAAACATTTTATGCCATGTCTGATGATTGTAGGTGGTATATTTAGTGAGAATTAAACTTGAAAGTTCTTGACCATCTAATCATGAATGCCAGAGTGACATAAAACTTTCTATGTCAGCAGAGCATGATGTATATGTCAATGGTACATATAGTAGCAGTATCCCAGAAGAATCTTCAAGCTAGGGTTGATAATAACATCTATTGAATTTAAAGAAAAATTGACTCAAGGCGACACAATTTTGGATGTAAAATTTTACAAAATCAGTAGTACGTAAAATATAGGCCAAGAGTTGATATCAGCGCATTAGTCCTAATGTCCATTCTTAAATGAAACTTCATACCAGGTTAGATATCATAGATCGAGAGAAATGGAATTAAACGATAAGGTTGATGAATTTATTTAGTATAATTTTACGAGTCAGCAGAGCATGAAATATAGGTCAAAAGTCAAAATCAGTGCAACAATTCTCAAGATCAACCTAAGTAAAAACTTTATACCAGGTTTGATGACTGTAGGTACATGTATCAGAGACTGGGGGAAATGGACAAGCATGCCAGTGCTGACGTAATTTTTTATAAGTGAGCAGGGCGTAAAGTATAGGTCAAAAGTCAAAATAAAGGCATCTATCCTCAAGACCATTCTAAGCAAATCTTTATACCAGGTTTGATGATTGCAAGTGTCATAGATGGAGAGGAATGGACTTAAACACAAGGGTTGACGTAATTTTGACGTAAAATTTTTCGAATATATTATACCATGTAAAAAAGGTTAATGGTCAAAATAAGTGGAAGGTTCCTCGAGATCATTCTAAGAAAAAACTTTATACCGGGTTCGATGAGTGTAGGTATCATAGATTGAGAATAATGGACACGAACGTTCGGGTCGACGTAATTGTGGACGGACGGACGGACGGAAAGTGAACTCCTATATCGCACCTTGCTAAAGCAGGTGCGACAAAAAATAATGTTTAAGTATGGTTAAGACTGTTGAAAACTGATAAAATGTTGACATGCATGGTGAAAATAGCAGTGTGTAGTGGCTGGCATAATTGTTTATAACAGATGTAACTACATCAAATTTAACTGACTGGTTATCTAACGCAAACAGCATGTAGGCATTGGTAGCTTAGTTGCTGACAAAACTCCTGACAAAACTCAATATAGGCGACAATGTTTACTGACTGAAAAATTTCGGTGCTCACTTTCGTGTATACACAACTGTGAAGACGGTCGAAAATTTAGCCAAGTTCAAGGTAGTCTTTTTTTTTTTTTCATTCAACAACAAAAGTATAAACTTTATGGTCATTTCTCAAATTCAGAACAAGACTGCACATTGTTCTTGTTACGCCTAAAAATACAAACCACCCAAATATTTTATCCACCATGTCATATTCACGGTGGGTAGCCATAACGGCTCCCGACGGATCAAACATGCGTTACCCGTACCTGATGGATTCGGTATCGGTCACTTTCGGATTTGTTTCAAGAGATAAGCATTGAACCCACCATTCATGTGTGGCTAATTCGGAGAAGAGAAGGTTAGTTGATGTAATATGGTGTGCATGGAACACGTCAGACATTTGCCCACGTTGTATATATGAAGAAGGTCCATAAAATCTGTGAAATAACGCAAATTTATTGATTTTGAACGGCGTCGATGGACTGTTTGCGTATTGCGAAGGGTATTTTTGTGTACGTTTTAAATGAATGATAAGTTCTCAAGTTGTTATTTGTCAAAATTAAGAGGTCATTTTATTCAGGTTCACCTTTGCATTATTCGGATTAAGTGTAAATTCATATTTCAGTGAGGGAAATCATGATTTTTACAGTGATTATGAAATAAGGGAATAACGATCCCTGAAAACAACACTTTTGTGGCACCGGCAAATATACAGTAAATGCAATGGGATCACTGATACCTGTTTTGGCGAAAGTTTTTTTTCACAAACACTTATTCTGGCTTGGAGAATTATTATTGAACAAAAGTAACTATGATTTTTTTTTCTCTCTCTCTCTCTCTCTCTCTCTCTGTGCAAATGCTTTGTTACAAAATAATACTTTGCTTACGATTTCCGTAGTCATTCGATATAGAGCCTTACAATGGCGAATCCCGTCTGTATGAAGAGCAAGCGAAAGACAGACGGAAAAAATCCCGTCTAGAACGAACAAGGCTATTTGATAACAAAAAGGTCAAATGGTCAGATGTAACACAGCTGAGAACTAAATTGGGCGCGGGAGGAGTGTCTATAAATGTATTTGTAAAGTGGAACTCTAAGAAATACGACCTAATGATGTGAACACATCCGCGGTGACCTTCATCTGATGCACTCGTTCACTTGTAAAGTATTGGGGAAAAAAGAAGCCATGAAAAGGCGCGAACAAGCGCATACAGACACAAACCATCGTGGTGGGAGGGTGTTTTTTTTCCTGGGGTTATCAAAGAATCACATAGCCATAGTTAAAGGAAACTTCAAACTCAGCGCCCTCCTAACTTATTTCACAGCCACGGAATAATATCAATTCACGGTTTTATCAGCATACGTCACCGGGGGTGTGAACACATCCGCGGTGACCTTCATCTGATGCACTCGTTCACTTGTAAAGTATTGGGAAAAAAAAGCCATGAAAAAGCTTAACAATGGCATCAACACCTCTACATTATAACCACGACTTTTCCCCAAGACTCTATTCCCAATACTCACCTCTGACATAGAAAGACAAAAAAGACTCAGTATATATACTATTTATTATATACAGCAAAACTAGGTTGTAAAGTCTACAGAAATCAAATTATGCGCCATAATACAACACAACAAAATCGCAAAATGAGAGAACAAAACACTTAAAACTATAACTAGAAGCCATTTACATATTAGGATGCATAAAATGGAGAACGCAACTCAGAAAAATCTGCATTAGTCTTGTAAAAGCTCTCTGCAGTATAATGATGATCTAAGTCTGAGTCAGCAAGAGTGGAAGCCGTGTGGTTCGCACTACGTAACAGTTGTGATCGGCAGTAATATCGAGCACTACGAGTACTACGCCAACCAACATGATTCATGATAGCCGTTGTGTTAGATTCATCAGAGAGTGCTAAAGACAAGGCGCAACCTGCGCGAAGGCTATGCGGTGTTTCACCCTCATGAATCCCGAGAGCTGACAGGTATTTACTTAGCCTGTCATGAATAGCGGAATATGACAGCTTAGCATTTTGTACGAATCCTTTCTCTGACACAGGGCGGAACAAATATCCCTGACTCAGATCAACCTTCCAAGCTTTTGAACGCCCAAAATAATATTCAAGACCCGCAATCGGACAAATAACAGCATCATTACAGCGCTTTATGACAAATAAATTAGAATGATCGCCGCCGCGAAGCGTTTTCCCAAACGTATGTTCAAACACAAAGCCGCACTTATCTGGCAATTCTTTCACCTCTTGCGTTAAAATATTAGCCACATCACTAGCCCTGTCTCCGGCAAAAAATTGCATTTTGAATAGTGCTTGATCTCTAAAAAAGACAAACTGTTCACGCAATGTGAGATCACGTCTTTTTAATTGCTGAGTAATGTACAAAGAAATTTGTTTAAGTTTGCTCACAAACAATGGTTTGGCCTGTCGCGGGGTGATACGCGCCCTAGCCTGCTCCTCCTGAATTACTTTAATATACATGTCAATTACTGGGGAATCGACCGGATTACCGTCCTGACGTCGGGAATGCCATGGTTTATGTTTCCCATGAGCCTGGAAAAGAGTGCGAAGTTGCTGTACTATATTCTTCAACGAACTAGAAGACAAACGAACAGGACATGAACAGTCAAATACTCGCCGCTGTTCAATATGAATAGAAGTGAAAGAATGAACTTGTGTTTTGCCATATGTATCGTACCAAACAAGGAACTTGCGAATATCCTCAGGAGATGCAGATTGAATATCCGGCTGATTTGGAAGTGAAAACAAGAAATTACACAGTTTGTTTCTACACCGCCCTGCCTACTTAGTGATTTAGAAGACTGTAACTGTGAATCAATGGTCTCTAGCCTCGCTTGAATACCCTGCATGCGAACTTGTGAAACCGCACCAATCTGAAATGACATGAAACCCATCCTAGACAAATTGGATACGATAAGCCCACAGCGGATACCTTAGGCCGACTTTGTCTTGTATATATCCGCGTTTCGTGGGAACACAAATGACCCCTTTCTCCCCTATATCGCCTAACCGTACAGATGATTGGACACTGGACATCAGAAGAGACCACCACAAAGGCTTTGGGTTCATCTCCGGAGCAACCAAAGTACATTTTCCCACTTTCTGTTCTTTCAGCAAACAAAGCAGTGGCATGATCAAATTGTAAGGTGGATAAACATATGGATTCAGCTCTAAGGAGATATCTTGTGCAAAGACATTGACACCTGAACTTTTTGGAGACGGACCTGGGGTAAAATGGCGTAGACAATGTCCATCCGCCGACCGCATGGCGTTTGAATCTAAAGCCCTGAGGTCAACCGAATGAGGGCCAAACATTTCCTCCAAGTTACTCCAGACTGAGGACTGTAACATGGAATCTGACAGTCGTATATTACGACTCGGGGCGTCAGCAGGATTTAAAGCTGAAGGGATATATTTGACAGTTAAACTTCGATATACAAACTGAAAAATCTGCTTCATAATACTGTTCAGGGCGGAATCGCGAGAGCCTTGGTTATTCCAGCAATACACAACTGCAGAGTTGTCCGACCATAAATCTACTCTGAAGTTTTGAAGCTGACTTTCTAATGATTGTAAAGCCTTTAAGACAGCCTCCGCCTCCTTCAGATGAATTGGCCGTTGGTCATTTGGCATCCAAAAATCACCAAAAGTTAGGCCTTTAAACTGCCAGAAAGTATCTTTGCGCCATATCGAAACGTAGACGAATCTGTTACAAGAAAGAACTGTTTATGCTGTTCTTTGCGCCAAGAAGAATAACCCTCCCAATTATCTAAGAATTTCCAGAACTCGATTTCCTCCCTTAAAGCTGCAGACACGGAAATCGTTTTCGAATTCTTCATACAGTAGGAAATAGCAGCGTGAACCTCACGACAGTATAGTTTTGCAGCTGGGATAGCAAGATACATAGAGATGCATTTCCCAGCAAAACGCTGAAGAGTTTTTATGTCAACCCTGTTTGCAGAAAGTATTAGCTCTCTTAAATCTATGAATTTTCGTTTTTTGTCATCTGGCAGAATATATGCCTGCAGAATCGAGTCGACATAAAACCCTAAGAATTTTATCCGTGTACGGGGGTGCAACTGACACTTTTTTTTTTATCGACAAGGTATAACCTAGTCTTGTCAAAATTTCTAAGAGAATATAAACGATAGAGTCACCATTAGACAGACAGGAGCTGGTAGTCATGTCTTCAGTGGGAGCCACCTGCTTTGTTGAAGCGAATCGATCATCGATATACTGAGTCGTCAACATCCCATATGAACGCAAGTACGAAGTAACCTGCATTCCAATAGTCTGATAAATAAAAGCCGAAGCTTTCCAGCCAAAGGGAAGACATGTATAGCATAAAAGCCAGCCAGCAAATTGAATACCAAAATATTTCTGAGATTCTTTGTTCAGCCGGACATGTAAATATCCAGATTTGTCATCGCAAGTAACCATGGTGGCCCCAGGTCCCACTAAACGATGTGTATCTCTGAGTGTTTCAAGTTGAAAAGGACAATCTTTGATCCATAAATTAAGGTAGCGTTCATCATGACAAAGTCTTGGTTTGGAAGGCTCTACTGTCAAAGGCATAATAATATGCGGCGGGTCGCATTCACCTACTCTTCCTAAAAAATGCAAAGAACCACAACGGATCCCTTCATACTGCTCATTGATAATAAACTCCGAAAATTCCCTGCACGTGTGCGAGTTCTGAAAGAACATTGGAAGCGGGGTATGAGAATCATAAGCACGACCCTTAAAATTACCCTTAAATGAGCTGAAAAAGTCATGTATACTAATGCCCTCATTACTCCACCTGCGAACCATTGCTGGCTCATTATTAGAATCATGCAATAAAATCTTTTCCCATTCACTACAACATGCATGTAGCTGACCGGCTACAAACGAGTTCGAATCCCTCAGTGGCAACACATCAACATCAACTCGTAAGTTATTAGATAAAACTTGCTCAGCCCTAAGGTGAGCCGAAGCAGTGACCTGTCCTCCGTCCAGAGTAACCCAAGATGGATGATCCCTGTGTTCTGGTAGTACCGATTCTGGCAAAACATTCACCTCATACTCCCAGTCTAAGATTCGATGGATGGATGACTTGCGATTTTACGTCCTTTTCAACAGTATTTCAGTCATATCAGGACGATACTAAGATTCGAATCTCCTGGTTTGAATATCGCATCGGAGTCTAAAAAGATAAAAGCAGAACGCATTGCCATCCAACAAGAGGCGACTCAAGACGGAGGAAGCCCGCTGCCCCGGCCCACGTGAACAAAAGTTCACTGAGGCATCAATGTCCCCGGACCAGATAAGCAGGCCTCCGTGCATTTATAAACATATTCAATACGATACAACGGACAACCTATTTAGTTAAATCATATTCAGAAAACTCTTCTATGGTATAATAATATAGTACTATCATATCGTCGCACCAAAGAACGCAAAATATACACCAATTACATTCATAAGTAGTGCAATTACTTTTATATGTAGTGCAAGAGATAGTATGGTTCAACTTTGTAGTGGCCGCTTACTTAGGTTTTGCCTGCTTCATTTTCTTACAGTCTCTAACCAAGTGAGTCGAGCTGTCGCAAAACAGACAATTTCCTCTCTGACCAAAGGAAAATCTAGGGAAGGTACCTCTGCCAGAGCGTGAAAAATTCGGCATAAATCCTGACCCATAATTTGAAAATGGAGGTACATAGCCACCAGGGTACACAGGCGAGTAATGCATATACCCAGAGGGGTACAAATTCGAAAGAGGAGAGGAGGACTGAGAGACGGACTTTTCCATTGGGTCATCTTTTTTATCATCTGTTTTGCTCTTGGACTTAAGAGACTTAGACAGAGCTTTAGTAATAATATCCGAAGCTTTAACACCAAGGTCACTTTACACAAATGATGCCATATTGAACTTGCCCTGATTAATATGGGCCTGTCTTGAAGGTTCCATAAACATGTCAGTGTCCTCATGTGATTGTGCACGGCATGTCTGTACCAACTCATCAAGGGAGAGTAAAATGAGCTGTTCACTTGGGTTGTTCTGCAGGCAAAGGCTCCTCACCTTGTCCTTTATCTTGGTACTGAAGCCTCTGTGTCTTCTTTTGTAGCCGATGTACAAGTAGAGCTTGTAGACTTTGTTTTTTTCTTAGGTGGAACTTCAGAATCAATCTTGTCGTCGTCCTTAAAAATAAAATTGTGAATGACCTTGTAAATAGCAGAGAGTGCAACTTTATGAATGAAATAATCAGCTAAAATGAATGAACTCTTAAAGTGCAGAGAATACAGTTTGTATGAATGAAATAATTCCCTGATAAGTCAGGACAACTAGAGATAACATTATGCGTAATTAGGAAAAAGAAACAATCTAAGCCATTAACAGTTGATAACAAGGATACGCAGACACTAAGCTTAATAGCCTCATTAGCGATAACGGTAAAATGCACAATGAGTACAGTTTCAAAAGCCGTAACTTCCGTAAATAAGAAAATCATGGCCTCAACAGAGGAGTCTATGCTGACGTCCTAAGCTACACGGATACCGACAAGCCAGGTACATATACGAAAAGAACAAACCTCCAATTCTTGACCAGAAGGCACACCCTGTTCATTCGCATGTATAATAGTGAAATGCAGGAGTTTCTTCCAATTCCCCAAAGTTGGTCTAAGCCCAGACATTTCAATCATGACGTCCCCAGATTCGCCCGTTATGTCTTTGTAAAGTTGCGCCAACTCATTTAGCTGCATGCCGTTAATTGACTTATTTGCTTTTGGGCGAGCAAAAACGTCTGGAGTAGGCTCTTGTTTGAGTTTAACCAAGATTGGCATTACATTTCTACCGACCAGATTGTAATGTCTCTTGAGTGTAATTGGCGGCATCACTGAAAAACCATTAATAAATAAGATAAGCGAGCACTGGTATGCGAAAACTGGATACATCACGCCTGTTTCCACTTAGCCAAAAAAGGGAACATCTCACGGTCAAGACGAGTCACATGACCGGTTACTAAGCAATCAAAAATTTTCATTCATGAAATCTAAAAAAAAAACAAGACGTCATAATAAGATGCAATAAAGTCACGTGATAAAATGCTCAAACTTGATTGGAAGCGGCACGGCATTACAATACTGTAAAATCTTCCAGGTTACACAGACTATTTTCGACACTAATCTTTCATAACGAATCATAGACGAATTTAATATTAAGCGGGTCGTTTGACAATAACAATTCATACAACTTCTAAACAAATAACGATGCATTATATTGAAATATTCTTTAAAAGAAAGTTGGAAATATCGCATAACAATCCTTATCAATCGAAACTGCAAAACATGTATGCCTCATAACATTAAAACAAATATGCAAAGCCCTCTTGGCTAAAATATAGTATATCAACAAAATCGACCCTCTTGGCCCAATATATTTGTAGCCCTCTTGACTACAAAATCAACAAATTCAGCCCTCTTGGCCTCATACTGTAGCCCTCTTGACTACAATATCATATCAATAGGACCCTCTTGGTCTCTTTTTTATTTATTCAGTTTCTCTTTTTTCATTTTTTTTAATTTAAACCCTCTTGGTTTAAATTCAACAAAACAACTCTTGCTTTTGCTACCCTCTTGATAGCAAAAGACAATCGACCCTCTTGGTCATATAAGAAAATATTTTCTATTCTATTTCTATTCTATCCCATAACCTTACTAGGTCGTTGGGGCACCACAGCTGACTTCAAAACAATCCCTTTCCGCCTTGTCGTGTCTTCAGCTGCCCTAGTTGAGCTGGCAAAATCCATTCCAGTCCACTCCTTGATATTGTCTTCCCACCTCTTCTTCTGTCTACCTCTTCTTCTTTTTCCTTTCACTGTGCCCTGAAGAATTGTCTTTGCTAAACCAGAAGACCTTGGGGCGTGGCCAAACCACCTTAGTTTCCGTTTCTTGACCAACGTCAGGAGTTCATCATATTCTCCAATGGCTGCCTGGATCTTCCTGCGAACCTCCTCATTGGTTATATGGTCCTTGTACGAAATGTTCAGTAACCTTCGGTAGCATCTCATCTCAAAGGCCTGCGTTCTTTTCTCTAACTCTGCTGTCAAGGTCCATGATTCACAGGCATACAGAAATATGGAAATGACAAGGGAGCGCATAAGTGTCACCTTTGATCCAAGAGATATGTTGTTATCTCGCCAAATTGGTTTCAGCTTGGCAAGAGCTGAAGTGGCTTGTGCTATCCTTGAGAGAACCTCCGGTTTTGAGCAATCATCTGAGACAACTGCTCCAAGGTATTTGAAGCTGCTTACAGTACCCAGCTTCTGCCTCTTTACCTTGATCTCCCTCTGGATGCCATCTGCGCTGTTTGTCATCAGTTTGGTCTTCTCAGCACTGATCTCCATCTTATACCTTGGGCAGGTCTGGTCGAGACTTTCAACTAGAGCTTCTAGTTCCTGCTCTTCCTCAGCAAGAGCGTCTATGTCATCGGCAAACCGCAGGTTGGTAATATTTCTGCCGCCTATGCTAACCTTTCCGTCATGTTCTTCCAGAGCATCGGACATGATCCGTTCGAGAAAAATGTTGAAGAGGGTGGGTGACAGAAGACATCCTTGTCTTACTTCAACTGTTGTTCTGAACCATTCTCCTGTGTTGCCATTTATCAGGACTGCACTTGTAGCCTTGTCGTATAGCTGCTCAATGGTGCGAACTAGGTTTGCATTGATATTGTACTTCCTCATGGTGGCCCATAAGGCTGCATGCCATATCCTGTCAAAGGCTTTTTTGAAATCAATGAAGACATGGTACAGATTCTGCTGATGTTGGAGATACTTTTCACACAGGATTCTGAGGTTGAAGATCTGTTCTGTGGTGCTCCTTCCTGCTCGGAACCCAGCCTGTTCCTCAGCGATTATCTCTTCGGCTTGTGGCTTAAGCCTGATCAAGATAACTTTCAGCATGACTTTGCTTGAATGACTGATGAGGCTGATGGTTCTGTAGTTCTGGCAGAGCTGTATGTTGCCCATTTTAGGGAGAGTAATAATCAGCGACTGAGTCCATGGGGTAGGCCATAAGAAAATATAGTTACCTAAAATTGTACAGTCCAAGGAACCAGCAAAATACACGTTCGGTCTGCTTGGATTACAGCCACGGAATGATATCAATTCACGGTTTTGTTGCTTGGTCCACCGGGGCTCAACTGGTGACCTTCTTTTGCTTCAGATTTCCAGTGGGGTTGTTTGGCAGGACAGGGATCTCCACCTGTCAGACGGCCCGTTGTATCTGTTGAGTCCTCGTCTTTGCTTCTTCATGGTGTTGAAATTTGATTTATGTGTTTACCGTGATGATTCATTGACGAGTTAGAGGGTTATCATGCGAACCGAACAACCAACTAAATGTTTTGTACCACTTCAGAAACTGAGGGTGAGGTTGGGCCTGTAAAATCGATTTAAGCCCCCCAGTAATTCATTACTGACCGTTCCAAGGCGGTAGTTCTGTTGTGGTTCTTTGTTGCCTGTTTTTGGTGTCAGAGTTTCTGTGATGTTTTACCTTATGTATGTTATTATTATTTTTGGTTCGGTTTGGGTTGCTGAGTGGCCACCTTTTGGGAACAAGCTGCTCACTCGGTTGGCCATATGTTCTCTGTATCTTGATTATTTGTAATCTTAGTTGTTTCCAACTATGGTTTGAGGGCTGGATTTGGATTTTGATTGTTTCAGTTCCTGGTCTTTGCATACTTTTTACTTTTATCAGCATACGTCACCGGGGGTGTATAGATGACCTGAAAGATGAGGGCTTTTCCATCGGCACATCTGTATCCTACAAAATATAGGGGTTACCACACTACGAGGGTTGTTCAGAAATTTCTGATTCTAGCCGCATAACTTTGTTTATCGGCATGCTGGAGACAAACGCTATGCATGTTTTGAAAGCACTACATTTCGTCTTTACAATGATACCTAACACTATACAAAGATATGTTTTCTTACTGAGTTACAATGCATGTTATCAGGCCCCAGTCATACCACTGGGTTAATTTCATATTGTGAATTTATTTTCAGTGTGTCATTCAAGTAAAAATCATTGTAAATACAAAATAAATTTTAGTCAGCTTCTTGTCATTCGTTGCTTTCAATATCCATTCAAAAGTTAAAAGGGCAGCAAACGTTATCGATTAAGTCCTTGCAAAGCAATGCGCAGTTCTTCTGGCGTTATTGAAAACGACGTCAACGTCATTTTAGAAAGCTCGTAGCGGCTTCGTTGTTTACATTAATTTCAATTTTTCGACGGTTTCGAATTGGCCCATGCAAAGGCTCTTTCTAACAAGATGTTGAATGTTAAGACCCATGTTTTCGTTACAAAATCATTATTACTTTTAAAAGTTAGTAGTAAGGGATAATTTGCTACTACATAAAATGCTTATTATCTAAATTAAAGAGATAGAATGGAACCTAGATTAAATGTAATTTCCGCGATATTTACAGGTCACAGTTGCCTAGGGATTAAGTTTAAGTGGCAATGATGAAAAAATTCAAAGACTGCTCATTTATGAGCTATGACCTTCTTAAGTGAAAATCTGCAGTGGCTGTAGGGTATACCTCTTTCAAAACCGTTCAAAAATATGTCCTTTAGAAAATATACACCACGTTTGCAGAATAGTCCGACATATCATACCTTTATATATTTTCGCTATCAGAAGTTCTGCGTTTATGATGGTTACCAAAATAAGACGTCACGATCAGAACTTTCTGAACATCCCTCGTAAACCGGGATTAGACATGTTAACGCAGATTCTGCATTTCCAGGCGGGATGAAAACTTGTACACTCGACAGTTTTCAGTTTTTGGTGTGATCCTTGCTTCCGAAGGATAACCCTTTTATAGAACTTGATAACCGGAACTCATGTAATAGAACGGAGAGGTTATCGTGCCCGGGTGCGACGCCACCTATCATGACGTCATCAGAATGGTAAAGCGTAACATTACATTTTAATGTCATATTTTTAAAAGTTTTGATTAAACATCATGATTTTTTTTTCGCGAAAATAATTCAAAATAGAGGCTTTGAATATGTTATAAGTTATATCATGGGGTTCTGTATCAACCCTCTACTCTCAGCCTCCTAATGTATCAGCTGAAGCTCTCGGGCTGATAACGGGGTCTCGGATTGATATTGCGGCAAAAAAAAAAATCAAAAACAAATATGTGCTAAATCTCTAACTAAGCTCGTTCAAGTATGGACAGTGGCAGAAATCTCATTTCGATCATTCAGGTTCCGGTGCCTAGATCCGTCAGGAGCCGGTACCACAAAAATGCTATTTTTGCTGGCTTTATTCTATTGTTTTTAAGAGATGCACACTTTCTACCTTTGAAACTCTTTTATCGTTAAAAAGATCGTCTTGTATTTGGGGCAGTTGAATCAATCGGCTGAAAAGAACACATTAGGCATATTGATGGTTCAAATGTCATATCCTAGATTATTTTATCTTAGGCTGTCTACTTATAAATGATCAGCAACGTATACTGAAATGATTTTAGAGAGTGGAAATAGTACAATACCATGCACATATCTCTTTAAAGCTAAAGGTTTTCGTTTTTGTTTTGTTTTTTTGTTTGTTGTTGTTGTTGTTGTTTTTCAGAATTTTGAAGAAAGACAAATGTTTATATGCTGGTTTGAAATAATCACCTGCTTTCGTCAACAATTTTGTTTTCATTACTGTAACTCGTGATTTCTTAACATTTTCTTGGTGGAAAATACCCATTAAAACATGAAAATTGTAAGAAAAGATATCGTATATGTATGTTTTTGGTCCTATTTCGCTTAATATTTTCATTTATGTCGTTTCTGAGCAAATGTAAATTCCAATATACTCTATTTTCATACTCTGTCACTACTTAGTCTAATAGTACATCACGAGTATGTGGTTCTGCGTGAATCACACACCTTTAGAAAGAAAAGAAATTCAAACCAGGTAAGAAAATAGGTCAATATCGTATGCAGACACACAACGTTTAATCAACATTGTATCAACGTTGATTAAACGTTGGGAGCTTGCTGGGTTAAGTCTGTTCTTACGTGTAAAAGATAGAATTAAATGGGAGGGAGTATTGAAGGCAAATGTGTAGCGATACCGGCATAAAGTGAGGTTATCCAATATATTGTCCCCGTTTGTACCAAATGCCACCGTTTTATGACAGTAAAGCTGCTACCAGAACAGAAAGATCTCTCTTTTGGAAAGTCCCGTCAAATTGATTTGTTACATAACACGATGAATTTGTTTTAGACAAAGAACACTAACATGGGGTAATTGCATTTTGCAAACCTGACGCTGGCTCTGTAAGACCCGTGATATAAATATTTCTTTTTATCCGGCAAGAGATTATATTATTTTCGTTTCAATATGACAGTTTTACCACCAGTAGCACATGCTCGTGAAGCGCGTTACATTGTCCACCCTGTGCGTATCTGTCGATACTCGTATTGTATGCATTGTAGAATTAAGTGATAAATTATTAAGTTCAATACGGTCTCCTCCAAAGTGACGATGTTATTACAAAGCGCCATATAATATTAGGCTAAGAGGATGATTAAGGGATATTTTTTTCTTATTGAATCCATATGAGGCGACCCCTCATTTATACCATCTTGGTATAATGAGGGGTCGCAACATATGCTTTTATAATGAAGTACTATACAATTATTGACCTTTGTTGAGGTGAATATGCAGTTTTATTGACCTGCAAACATATCATATTGACCGCCGCTTCCAGATTTATTGACCTGCAAACAAAATATTGCCCGACGTAAAGCGGAGGTCAATATATTTGCAGGTCAATAAAACTGCATTGTCACCGAAATAAAAGTAAATAAATGATTTATTATCTGATAATCGTAAATACAGTTTCTTTTATAGATATTACGGTACTGCATGGTACTATTTCGAGACGTTACGACATCATCATTAATGCAAATGACTTGCAACATACATATTGATTGGCGCAAAGTGAATGTCAATATCTTATGTTTGCAGGTCAATAAAACTGCATATTCACCAAACTAAAGGTCAATAAATGTTTTATTATATCATGATTCTAAATTCACTTTCCTTTGATAGATATTATGTTACAAAAATGCAAATGACGTCAGCGTTAAAGTAATATTCACTGACTGCCCTGTGAATAGCTCTAAATATTGACCGGCACGTGCCGTCGAATCATCCTATGAAAGTGAGTGTTACATCGTGGTCATATAATTATTTATATTTATTGACCTTTGTTGATATCAATATGCAGTTTAAATGACTTGCAAACTACATATTGATTGGCGCAAAGTGAATGCCAATATGTTATGTTTGCAGGTCAATAAAACTGCATTATTCAATCAATCAACTTCTTGAATTATCCGTGGCGTAACGTCGCGTAAAGGAGTGTTGTTCATGAATGTATGGACACCGTCAGTCCGTTATAGGTTCATCTAGGGGAATTGTCGAGGAGTGTAGATATTCGTCCTTCTATTTTGGTCCAGCATTTCGGCTCAAATGATATAATGATATTTTCTAAACCCTGAATTTGGATTAAAGGCTAACGCATACAGTTCAAGTACAGCAATTCTGCATTTTGTTGCCTTCCTACCGTAGTGAAGGTTACTGAAATAATATACTTGGAGGCAAAAAAAAAATATACAGTTAACGGAGTCTTGATACAGATGTCTACATATCTGCAATAATTCCTTGGCACTGTTGATAAATGCATAATTTGCGACAATTTTTAAGACAATCGGTCAGAGGATACGAAAATGACAGGGTTTTAGACTAACAAGGGGTCTAAGTCAACATTATCGCTTGAGTAGCCCTTTAAACATATACCTTTTTCAATAGGGATTAATTTTATGCATTCTCATGCATTACATCGAAAAAGGGATGAAATACTTGTATCCACATGTACGTATATGAACCAGAGGGCCAATGGCCCTATATCGCTCACCTGAGCACTGAGGTTACAGCAACAAAACACCATGCACAACAGCAATAAAAAACACCATTTATGTAGAGGATAATATCACAAACATTTATGAAAAAAAAAATTATCCCCCCTTAATGGCTTCTCAGAAGAAGCTCTTTGGCAAAATAAAAAATAAAATAAAAAGTGAAAATTTGGCCTTTCAGCTGCAATGGCAACCAATCCAAATCAGGTATTTGGGAAAAATTCATATGGTTGGTAGAGGACTACTCCAGGAACATTTCTGTAAAGCTTTTGTCAAAATATCTGCAGTAACACAGAAATAAATAGCAAATGTCCACTTTCCCCATTATAAGTCTATGGAAACTTTAAGTTGCCATAGCAACGAATTCACATGTGCAATGATAATATAAAACATACTTTAGGTAAAGGCTAATGTTATTAATATGTATGCGAAGTATCAGCTTCATCCCCCTCATGGCTTCATTTTTCCCATAATAAGTCAATTGAAACTATAAGTTGCCATAGCAACCAAAGTTCTTATGGGATTGGAAGAAAAAGAATAAAATTTATGTAGAGGCTACTGTCATCAACATGTTTGCACAATATCAGCTTCATCCCCCATATGGCTTCTTAGCAGACGATTTTTTTTTCGAAAATTTACGCTATATTTTGCCATGGCAACCAATCAAATTCAGCGATCTGGAGAAAATTCATATGAATCGTAGAGGACTACTCAAAAAACATTTCTGTAAAAAAAAATCTAAATATCTGCAGTTAGACGGCAAGAATTGCCAATTTCCATTTTCCCCATTATAAGTCAATGGGAACTCTTAGTTGCCATAGCAACCAAACTGCTGGAGCAATTGCCACGAAAAACAGTACTTTTATAGAAGCCAGAACTTAGATCCTTTCTGTGAAATTTGGGCTTTATTGGTTGCATAGTTTCTAAGAAATGACTTTTGAATATTTTTTCTATTTTTAATCATTCGGTTGCAATGGCAACCAGCCGAATTTTGCAATTGCCATAAATTTCATGCAGTTGATGGAGGACTACTCAAGGAACATTTCTGTAAAAATTTTGTCAAAATATCTGCACAGACATAGCAATAAATGCAAATTTTCAATTTTGCCATTATAAGTCAATGGCAACTTTAAGTTCCCATAGCAACCAAACTGCTAGAGCAATTGCCAAGAAAAACAGTACTTTTATAGAAGCCAGTACTAAGATCCTTTCTGTGAAGTTTGGGCTTTATTGGTTGCATAGTTTCTAAGAAGATGATTTTTGAATATTTTTTATAGTTTTAAACATTCGGTTGCCATGGCAACCAGCCAAATAGTGCAATTGACATAAATTTCATGTGGTTGATAGAGGACTACTTAAGGAACATTTCTGCTAAAGTTTTGTCAAAATATCTGCAGTGACATAGCAATAAATGCAAATTTTCAATTTTTCCCATACAAGTCAATGGAAACTTTAAGTTGCCATAGCAACCAAAGTTCTGAAGCGATTTGGATAAAAAATAGTATTATTGGTTCCCCCTGCCTATAGATGCTATATATGAAATTTGGTTACAATGGGCCTTGTAGTTTCAGAGGAGATGTCGTTTGAAAATGTTGACGGACGGACGGACGGACGACGTACGACGGACGACGGACGACGGATGCCTGCCTATACTATAAGCTCACCTGTGAGCCTTCGGCTCAGGTGAGCTAAAAACGGGGTAAAGTGTCAAATTTTCGTAGCAAGACAAGGTTTTTTTGGCGTCTTCTGGGAATCTGCATTGAACATGCATTGATTTTTTGTGGGAAGTTTATTTACAAGTTTCTTTCAAATAAACAAGTGTGTGAGGTTCCTTTCAAGTGTCTATATAGGCAAGAGGCCAAACAAAAAAGTTTCGAAAATTTCAAGTCAAACTTATAACACCGAGTAAGATAGAAAAACATTTGATTCCCTAATTCTAATTCAAAGGGAGATAATTTGAGACATGTAACATTTCAATCTTTGGTTGAAGCCGTGTGGTGGGAGTTTCAGATTAAATGATGACGTGGTTTTACTCACAGATATTAACGCTAGACATTCGTAAAGTGTAGAATGTCATTTGTCATGTGCAATGACTGCTAAACGATTTGGGTTTGTGTTTTGCAGAGCTAGACGTTTGCCAAAATGGTATTATAAAAATCCACGCTGCCATTTACAAGAGACCTAGTATTCAAAATCAATAAAAACACCACAGGCACTGCATGATATCCCGCCACCGCTGGACATCATAACATTTTTTTAAATATAGCCAAACAGCCACAGAACTGGGATGGACAGAGATATGATGTAGATATTAACATAAACCACTCATACATAGCAGTCCTGTGAGATTTCTAACACTGTGGGGCATTCAGACCAGTGTAGAGTTAGATCAGTCAGTGAAGCATTTCTTTGAACTGAGAAACTCCGTTTCTTATTCTATGTTGTTAGACATATCTGTGAAGTTTCATTCAGATATTCCATATAGTAGCGGAGCTATCAAAGGTAAATAACTCTTGAACAGGAAAGGTCAGAGTGACCGTCCCAATTCATAATATGTAAGTTTTGATGTTAAACGTATCTGTGAAGTATCATTTAGATATTCCATACAGAAAAGGTACAACAGGTCATAAACCATTTTTTCAGATCTATTAAAGGGCAAATAACTCATGAGCTGGAAATGTAAGAGTGACCGTCCTTAGGCACAATATGTAACCTTTGATGTTCAACATATCTGTGAAGTTTCATTCAGATATTCAATGTGGTAAAGGAACGACAGGTCAAAAACCATTTTCAGATCAGTCAAGGACAGAAAACTCATGAACTGGAAATGTAAGAGTGATGGTTCTTAGTCACAAGATGTAACCTTTGATGTTCAACATATCTGTGAAGTGCCATTCAAATATTCCTCATAGTAAAGGAACTACAGGTAAAAAAACATTTTTTCAGACCTGTCAAGGGCGGATGACTAACAAACTGAAAAAGTCAGAGTAACAGCCCTCTGTCACAATATGTAACCTTTGATGTTCAACATATCTATGAAGTTTCTTTTTGATGCTGCATATAGTTAAGGAACTACAGATCAAAAAACATATTTCAGACCCCTCAAGGGCTGATTGCCCAAGAACTGGAAAGGTAAGAGTGACGATCCCTAGTCGCAATATGTAACCTTTGATGTTCAAGATATCTGTAAGTTTCATTCAGATATTCCTTTTAGTAAAGGAACTAAAGGTCAAAAACCCTATATCAGACCTATCAAGGATGGATAACTCACAAACTGGAAAGGTCAGAGTAACGGCCCCTAGTCACAATATGTAGCCTATGATGTTCAACATACCTATGAAGTTTCATTACGATATCATAAACAGTAAAGGAATAACAGACCAGAAACCAATATGAACAAGGGCAGTAACTCTATTAAAAATGCACGGATTTTGCCAATTAACAATTCTATGCCTCTCATCGCCAATAACAATATATATGCAAAATTTGAAAAAAATCCGTTCATGAATACTCAAGTTATCGATCAGAAATATTGAGCACGGACGGACGGACGGACACCAAAAGGTATATCTTATAATCCGTCTGTCGTCTGTAAATATATCACTCGCGCTTTGAACTCGTAATATAGCCTTTACACGACTGACCTCCTACCAGTGATACATTGGGCAACAAATCACTGTAAGAAAGAATCTATACTTAGCAAAAATAAAAACTTGAAAGTCGCTGTTTTTCATCCTACGCTAGTCGGGAAAACGTGAGACATAAAAATCCTTTTAATTTAAAAGGTAATCATTTGGTAATATCATAGTCACACACAATTCAAGATTCTTTTGATACAGCAATAATGAGGCTATTGTAAACGTCACAAGAATACTTTTCTGTTTTCTATGCTCAAAACCAAACAATTACCGAATTCAAAATTGTTAAAGTCTGCTTAAATGATATAAATAAGTTGGCAATGCCTTTCCATTATTAAATCCAATCTGTATGAACTTATAAGCTAAATTTATGCCAATGCACGGTCAAATAGGAGGCCCTGAGGATCAGACGAAAAACCTCAGTCCATGCCATTATGAAGTAGGAAATTCAGTTTCAATGGAATTCCCATAACATTTTAAAGTCTGTATGGCAGGTTAAGAAATGGCTTTCAAATAAATTTAGTAATAAAGACAAAACAATCAAACAAATCTCGAAGAAAATGATAAAAAAGACACACTTTTATACAAAATATGGAATCTCAAAAATCTCTATATGTTTAATTCAAAGGGAGATAATCTGAAAGTTTTGAATCTTTAAACGTTATTTTCAGGTTATGATTACAATTTACATAAGGGTTTAAAGTGTTTTCTATGCGTACTGGAACTACTGTTTTCAATGCGAACAGGATAATTTTCTTCTGCGCATGCGCAACTAAAAGTTCTGGTCTTAATTATTAAAATAGGAATAAGTCAGATAGTTCCGGACACGACAAAAAATTGCCAATAATTTTTCATGATTTAGGTGATCAGACGACTGCCCAACTCATAAAAATCCATTATATACATTACATATTTACCAGGTTGGCATGAATTAAGAAATAAAAACCGTCAAGTTTTTATTTTTGTTCAGTATATATCTTAAATCACGTGTAAAATCCATGAATTACCCTCAAATAGGGATCAATCAGCTTAGACCATTCTTCCTTGGCAGTTGAAAAATTTCACAGTAAAAGTTGATTGTTTCATTTCGTTCGCTTTAACTTATCGCCATTTGTATTCTACTGGCGCTATATGCCATAGAGGCACAATAAAGTCCGGATTATTTACATAACATTGGTTATAAACATCAGTATAATATGTACAGTTTCGGTCATCTGCACATAGATATCTGCATTACACGAACACCAAAGAAAAAAGGCCGATAACAGACATACGCATCTGCAAATAAGGAGGCTCAAAGCAGTATGCATATTCATATTGTCAGTTTGTCAGTTACCTTTTCATGCGGCTGTACTTCCCGAATCTGCGAGAACTACAGGCGCTACAAACGCCAATAAAGCGTTCGTTGTAGTTCTAGCAGTTTTGTCACCTTATTAGCTGCCTGCAATGTATTCTGTCTTCTCTTGTTGTTACAAAAATCATAGGTATCGAGAAAAAATTATGTTACATATCCTTTAAAGTTTTAGTTAAACTATTAGTTTGTTGTTAATGAACCATTGCAGAACCTAGGATAGGGGTCGGCATACAAAACCCAATGATGTCCACTGTGCATTTGTAGGCAGTGTACTGTTTTTTGTCTTAGTGTGGCTGTCTTCTCGTTTGTCTTTGTGACTTTTTTTTTATATTATTTAGAGTAGTCTCGTGGCTGATATAAAAACATTAAAATCCTTTTGGTGTTATGCTTGTGTGGTTTTGTGTTGTTTTATTTGTGTGTCATCTTTATTTGAGCCGCGACACGACAAAACCAACAATGTGGTTGTGCGCCCAGAGCAGACTCAGATCAGCCTGTGTATCTGCCCAGTTTGGTCAGACTATTTGTTGTGCTCAAAGGGTAGCTGAGGGTCTAAGCTACCTCCATGCGGACAGCGAAGACTCTGATCAGACTGGGCGGATGCCCAGGCTGACCTGAGTCTGCGCTGGGCGCACAACCACATTGTTGGTTTTGTCGTGTCGCGGCTCATTTTTCTTTTCCAATTTGATGTTTGTGACACGAGTTAGTGATCACAGGGTATAATCGATTCCGCCAATTTTCGCTTCCTGCAGAGACTGATCGTCATATTTGGCTTCCGCCGAGACTGTCCGCGAACTCTTGCTTCCTGCAGAGACTACTGTCCGCGTGATTCTGCTTCCTGCCGAGACTGTCCGCGTGACTCTGCTTCCTGCCGAGAGCCTCGGCAGGAAGCAGAATCACGCGGACAGTCTCTGCAGGAAGCCATTTTTCATGTACAGAAGTCTCGGCAGGAAGCAAGAGATCGCGGACAGTCTCGGCGGAAGCCAAATATGATGTACAGTCTCTGCAGGAAGCGAAAATTAGCGGAATCGATTATACCCTGTGGTTATTGTGTTTATTTAAGATCGTTGCCTGCTCATTTACTTCGGAAATGGTGAGAAAACGTATAGTGGTGCGAATGGACACTTGAGGTTTTATTTGAACTGCCCACAGGTGCATGAATATATTTATTTGGGTAAAAGAATACAGAGTGAATATACATATAAGCAAGGAGAGAAAATCTGGTTAAATATTTAGGCTAACCTTTTCCCGGTGAAAACATGACTCCGACGATGAAATCATTGTTTAGCCATACGAGTAGCAGAATGCGTCTTCTAAACGGTAGTCCTGTTTTATCCTAGACGATAGAAGGACAGTCATCCGCTGGCTTCAGAAAATACAAAACTTTAAAACGCCACTGTTATGTGATACAAGTTTAGCTTTTGAAAAAGCTTGAGAGGTTATCCCTTAGCAAATGAATCTACAGGATGCAAGTGGTAAAGCAGAAAATTGGCAGCAATTCAAGTTAATTTTATTGTATTCTTGGAATTGTTGAAGCTGTAGGTAAGTGGCGAGTTTGACAACTTTTTCTTTTTGTCTAGTGATTGCTTGTAACAGGTGAGCTTCAGTACTTTTAACTTTTGTCAGATGACCTGTACTGTTTAGTAATGTCTCTTCGTAAGTGGACTGTACTCTCTGGTAAGTGCTTGTATTAGGTGAGGTTCTTATATTAGGCGAGATGAAGTGTTCAGGATAAGTTTTACAGCTCATGTCTCAGCAATGCTGGAAGGGACCCTGCAGCTTGGTGCGCCAAACTATGGGAGCAAATACCGGTAAATAGTGGCACCTGCATGTGGCGTTAATCAAGTAGAACTGGTTATTGATCTGTACTGTTAAGTGATAACAGAACTTTCAGGTAACTGTTTGTATAGGGAGAGATAAAGTGTTTTAAGATATAAGCTATGAATATCATGCATAAGCGATGCTGGCGAGAACCCTGTAGCAGGGTGTGCAAAATGTAGAAGTATCGGGAAATAGTGGGACCTGTATTAGCAAAAGGAAACGGCGTACATTAATCGAGTACGAATTCCTATGTTAATATGGTTATCCCTCGGGGATAACCAACAAGTTCTTTTCTTTTGCACACATGAGCCGCGACACAAGAAAACCAACTATGTGGTTGTGCACCCAGCGCAGACTCAGATCAGCCTGGGCATCCGCCCAGTTTGATCAGACTCTTCGCTAAGCGCTTAAAGGGTAGCTCAGGGTCTAAGCTATCTCCATGCGGACAGCGAAGACTCTAATCAGACTGGGTGGATGCCCAGGCTGATCTGAGTCTGCGCTGGGCGCACAACCATTTTGTTGGTTTTCTCATGTTGCGGCTCAATTGGTAAAACTGGTGCTGACAGAGCTTTTATGAAGAATAGACCTTTTTATGGCATGCATTCATTTTTAATTCTAATTACAGTCAACTCTGCATTTTCCAAATGAATCTGTTTTCACAGGTGTGAAATTGGGTTGTAGACCCCACAGGCCTATATATGTTGGTCTAGGTCACGTGACCTGATGTGACTGTTTCTGTTTTAACTGAATATTGTCACTTGAATAGTGCTCTATCAATATAAAAATGATAATCTAACTCAGCAATTATTATTACTTTTTATACTCGTTTCTATGTCATAATGTCCCCTACATTTTGTGAACAGTAAATAATATTTCAACTTTTCACGCATATATTTATTGAAGTAGATCATGTCAATGTGATATCAATCAAAATTAAAAAAAAAAGTTGCCTAAAACGAAGGTAGATGGTTACTTGAAAATCACGTGACTGCGTATTTCACCATATTCTGTGACACCATAGATATCAATCCTTTGTATCACATATGATAGACAGAAGTCGCTTATTTTTATTTATTGCCTCACAGAATGCAACAGACGGCAAACCCGAAAAATTCAATATTCTGCAATATGTAGTTAACGAGATATGCAGCATGAATCACAAGCAAGCAGAAACACAAAAATCATGAAAATATGCCAGTGTCAATTACTGGGTCTGTATTTGAGCTTATAACTCAACCAAATGGCATTTTTACAATGTACCTGACATCATTATAAAGATAAAAGATTGTTCTTTTGATTGTTGCAAACCGTGGTTAGCTATCACGTGTGTAAGCAATGTTATGAGTCCAGTGACAGAATTTTTTGGCCGATCCTCGTAATTATACCAAGAGCTTCGCAAGCGGCGCAAAATAGTTTACAGAGGGATGGACAGGCAGACAAACAGGTGCATTTACTCTGTAATTAAGGACTGCAATGTTATAAAGGCATTTAACACATCAAATACTTTGAGTACTACCAGAGAAAAGCTTACAATGTGAAGCGGCTCAGAAGTTGAGAAATGGCAGTCAAAAAAGGGAGATAAATCATAAGATAGTAAACTAGAGTTACCATTTTTGGTCCTAATTCATTCTCTTGACAATATACACACCACTATTACATTTCGTTAAAATATTCCAAAGGGTTAGGGAGTTACAGAGTAAACGAGAAATTAGTACAAGGGCAGATAATTCAGATAGTAAGTAAGCCAGATTTGGGGTTTGCTTGAGATATATGGCCCTATTTGTATACACATTCCTACAATTTTTCATTTAAATATTTCAAACGGCTAAGGAATTATGGAGTGAATGTAAATAGCCTTGAAGAACTAATCAAAGGGAAGTTACTCCAAGATAAAAATGGGGCAGTAACCTCTCTTATATGTGACACACCGTCTTGTGATCATGCACATTGCTATATAGTTTTATCCAGATATTCCAAATAGTACCCGGGGTTGTCGGGTGGTGCGATGGTGCTGCGTGTAACTTCCAGTACCAAGGCGTCCTACTGATTTGGATAATAGTAGGGCAAGGGCCTAATGTGCTTTCAGTAGGTGCGGGTGGGGATTTTTTGGACATTTATCTCTCGATTATCATTTCTCACTTTTTTCTCCCTCTCTTTGGGAAACGGCTCGATATAGAATGAAATACTGTCTCCCCGTTCAACCCAAAACAATCAATCAATCCAATGCAAATAGTTACCAAGTTATGGCATGCACAAAATTAGTATACAGGGTGTTAAGAAAGTTCGAAGACATTACAATATTGCTTATAACTTCAGAAGTCACGTTCCTTTAATCTTAAAACTTTACAGGTTTCAAGAACTATTCAGTATTAAAGGATCCACAATGTAACAACTTTTACAACCGTACTTTACCGTTACAAAATTAGCAGTTCTTACCCAAGGTGTCAAAGTGGCCTGCTAGTTATTATGGATTTTACGCATAAAGATGAGGCATATTTAACTGTTATTTTTTCTCATCCCTCCGTGAATCATCATTTTTAAACTAACTGAAATGATAGAGACTAAGCCACACAGTATCTTATTAGTTACAGTTTGTAAGGAATCGTAGACAACAGGCACGTTTAGACAGATGATTCATTGACATGAAAAAGCAGATGAGTCATTCACATTTTGCAAAGGGGGTGGGGGTAATGAATTAACATCTGAAAAGAAACTTGAAATCAAAAGTTGATATAAAATCATTTATATCATGGAGTGGATCATAGAAATATCAGAGACAAGAATAAAATTTCAAAATTTTAGTGACGTATCTGATAATTATTATATATTTGAAATTTTACCACCAAAAAGTTAAAGTATGCAAATGTGTTGGTAAAATAACATTTCTATGACAATAATGCATCTAAATGACAAGAAAATTTGTTAATTATAGGAGCTTTTATCCCAGTATAAAATATTTCAAGCGTTTCCTAAACTATTTCATATTCTTACCTAAGATGTTTCAAAACAGCAAGGTTTTAGTGCAAAATTCAATGAAAAATGAATTTGAAGTCAAATCTTAAGAGTAATTTGTTAAGACTGATTTTGCGAAACAATATGAAAAGAAAAGTCAGATCAGATGTTTATGCTCGATGAGAAAACAAATCTTATAACAAGGGACTAAAAGAAATCTGCAAAATGCCTCTGTGTTTAAAAATACTGATGGAAATTCTATCCCTACCCCCTAAAATTTAAAGTTTCAATTGAGAATGGGGGTACCCTTTCGATTTAGTCAGAAATTCCGTAGTAAACCGTCGAAAAATATTAAAAACTAAACAAAAATAACGAAAATATTCCCTGCAATATCAATATTTTAAAATCTTATATATTTCTATTACTTTTGAAAAAACAAGCACTTAAGATGCCGAACTCCGATGCAATTCAAAACTTTGCCTTCACAATTGTCAGCCCTGTAGAGGGTGTGTCCATGGCACTTCAGATTTTCTTGTCATTTTGAAATTCAAAAAAGAATTTATATGTTGCGTATTTTTGGTAGTGCTTTTTTATCACACTTACAATGTTTTGCGAAAATCATAGCATTATCACGCTATGTAATCACGTGACCTACTTGTACTACGACAGATGCTGCTTTGGTCACCGTACTGCTAAATTGTAAAGGAAAATGGTAGTCACGCGCTTCGTTGTGACGGTAAGCTGGTTTATTTCTTGTCTAATTATTTCAAAATTGAAATGATTTACATCGAGCAAGTTGTATCAGTGAATAATCTGCTTTGTACTTTGACAACTAATCTGTGAATACGGTTTTTAAGCGACAATCTGAAGAAATCTGCATGGGTCATGGGCTTCTGTTTGTTGTCATCTCAAATATTTGTGTTTTCACTCGATTTATTATGCTATTTTTGAATGATCACATATGTATTATACATCATTTATACTGATGTTTTGTAAAAATACTGGTATTTATTAGGTGAAAAGGACAGGGGGCCGTTTTGCATGTTTTGTTTAATGTACTGCTTTTTGTTGTGATGAACTGCTTTTTAGGTATTACATTCCACCAACTGTACTGCTTTTCGTAAAACGATGTATCAAGAGTTTAGGACTTCAGACTACCGTATCGGCCTGAAAATTAAAAAAAAAGTCAAAGTACAGTCAAACCTGTCCTAAGGGATCACCCAAATGAAAATTGGCTCCTTAAAACAAGTGACTCCTTAACACAGGTTCATTTGCACTGTAGTTTGGTTCAAGAGACCAAGATAAGGTGGCTGCTAAATACGTGTGGCCCCTTAATGGAGGTGACCACATAAGCAAGTTTGACTGTAACAGCAATTCGCCTCGACTTGAGCCTTAAAGTATGGTTAAAAGATGCCTATGCTGTACTGCCTCTACACTGCTCTCCATAATGAGCCACCGTTGCTTTATTTAAGTACTTCTTATAATGACAGAACTGTGTGAATATTGCAGCCTATTAGTATGTTGTATGCTAGGTCTCATATCTTTCTCACTCCATATTTGCTAGAGGCAAAACGTTCTACAGGAGTTAAATTCCTGTCTATGTTGTGAAGAAGAAGAATGCTTATTCAAGTGCTATAGGCTATGTAGCCCTTGAGCATATACATGTACACACATGCAATGCATATATAAACAATAAACAATGTGACAGGTAGTACAATAAGCGCATAATATCATCTTAATAAATACAGACTAATATATGAGTCAGTAATCGTTATTTAGTTCACGCATGGTCGACGCAAATTGCTAATGATGACGTCCATCAGTTTACTATTGTAAAAGATGGTGAGAACCTTTTTAATTGCAGCCTTTCTTATCATTTAAAAAACTTCTGTATGTACACTATATCGAAACTTTTAGGCCGCGAGGGCTGTGTACATGTATTATAAGAACACGTCGTCATTGCAAATCGATACGCCGCAATAATCGGCGTCACTTGAACCGTTTAAGATTTCTGTACCTTTTTAGCTCGCCTGAACGCAAGTTCAGAAAGAGCTATTGTTGTCACACTGGCGTCAGCGTCCGTGTCTGCGTCAGCGTCCGGATTGCATGTTTTGGTTAAAGGTTTTAGAGCCGAAAATTCGACGAAAATTAACCCCAATAAGTTGTCTGTCGTTTTCAAGGTAAATTCCCATACACGACCAACAGCTACTCTGATCAGTTATTTATATATTCTAGCTATCGGAGATGTTTACCCTTAGGTGTCTGGAGAAACACTGAGATTAGTTCAGTTCAGTTCAGTTCAATTCTCTTATCGACGTTACCCAAGTGGCTCAACGGTAGCCACTTAATTCTGCCTTTTATAGTCCGCCGAGGCCTTCAAATGCCTGGGTGGACTATAAAAAGCAAAATAAGCTCATCTTAGTATTACTCTGAACAGCAAAGAGTAAACATCTCCAGTAGGTCATAAGACTCCAACAAATTATCTGATTGGTTGCTGTTTGTGTAAAGACATTTACCTTGAAAATGACTGACAGTCTTATCATCTCAGTGACCAGTAGCCTTGCACTTTCTAATGAATTGTTATTAGTAAAATAATAATTTCACAATGGCTCCGCCCACTTAGTCTCAATCAGTTAGCTAAATCCTAGATAATTTTGCGTTTAGGATGAAGACTCTTTGATACTGACAAGTGAATACCAAACATCGTGCATATCGCTATTTCTCGGGAACAAGATACCATAATCTACTTAATCCCCCTCCCTCCTACAACCCCCGCGTATATTTCTGGGCATAATCAGACCAGCAACTGTGCAGGATTTTCCCTTTTGATTACGAGCATAAAATATATTGAGTAATCAAAACAAAAGAAAACTTTTGTCATGCAAGATATTCATTTTTATTACCTAAAAATATTAAAAAGAATGAAAAGAACAGACTTTATCATGTTGGTAGATTCGAACGTTGCATCTTTATAGGATATGAAAAAGGGTCAGCGTGACTAGCAGACGTCCACTACAACAATGGGTCTTTACACATTTGTGACACATAATTAACATGCATGATATGCAATGGTTAATGATATAAACGAGTGTTTTTCCCCTGATTGGTTACGAACATGTTGCTTTACCTAGTTCAATTCATATATTGTACTTTATTTTATAATGTTTTAATGAAGTCAATCCAATGACATGCCTGTGGCTTAAACAGTCAGTATGTCATTTTTATGTAAGGAACATGTTCTTAAACATTTTAGTGAATCATTTTACATAGTGATTTAATTCATAATGAATCTTTACGCAAGTAGAATTTAATTTTTTTACCAAATCATTCTTTGCATATACAGTCTCTTAGGTCTCCCAGACATTTTAATGGTGTATTATATGTAAATATGATTGTTTAATTTGTATTTATGTTTTATTAGGACCATATGTGAGATTAGTATGTTTTACTAAGTATGTCATCCTCTTGAAATAAAGACTTTATTATTATTATTATTACCTGTTTTATAATGCACTGAACCAAATCGATAGCCCCTACCCTGTGTACAGGTGTAGGCCTAACCATAGCAAACGTATATTTTCGCGTGTTACTTGTGTAGATGAAGAAAAGTTTTACTCCTTATATTAGGGGTGCCTATAAAGGGCAGCGTGAACTATAATTGTTTCTACCATAGACTTCTATAGTGACCCCTGCTCCCTTTGACAGTGTCCCACCCTTTATACAATGTTGCTTCACTATCCAGATTTGCCCTTATTTCAAGCTAAAATGTTAATCAGCAAGATAAGAAAAAAAGGAAAAACACCACCTTTCCCAGCAAGTTTTGACACCTACAGGATGTTGACATTCAACTATTCATGAACACATGCACTAACACATGCATCATCGCATGTCACCCTATACTAGTACACTTACAGCAATACTTAGTACTGTAATCTGTAAATTTTAGGTATTGTGCAGTTTATTATGTTTTATTTGAATAACTTTTGGTCATTCTGTAGTCGCAGTAACAGACTCCTGGAAACCAAAAATGCAGTTCAGTTGGATTTGTTTCATGCTACGAAAGCAGTTCACTTTTTCCCACGCAAAATTCTATTTTTCTCATAGAATATTAATCTAGTCAAGATAAACTCTATTTCATCTGGAAAATGCACTTTCTGTCGCACCATAGTCAGCCTTTTCTCTGTCTTTTTCGTTGTATTTCTAGGTAAAAAAAATACTTTTTTCGTACAACAAACGTGGTAAACGAATAACTCAAACCCGTTAAATTGCGATATTCTCATTTCTTTTCCATCCAATCAAAATGACACCTCTGCTGCAAGAACCAACATATATGGTGCAATTATTCGTGCAAGAACTTTCACCTTTCTGGCTATATTAGAAAAGGAATTCTTCAAAATACTCACGTGGTTCGAACGCCGTTCTGCGGAAGTCGTCCCAATTAAGCAGTACGGTGACCAAAGCAGCATCTGTCGTAGTACAAGTAGGTCACGTGATTACATAGCGTGATTATTAAGCTTTCAGTGTAAGTTTTAATAATGTCCACGAACTTTCTTAACACCCTGTAGTATTACACAAAAGTAGCCTAAAATATAATTAAAGGGATGTAATTCAAAAAAGTAAAGGAGAGCAAGCATTGTTATACGCGACACACTGTCAGACCTTCATAAATATTGTTATGAAGTTTCATTAAGTTATCCCAAGCGGTTATCTAGTTACGGTACGCACAAGACTAGTCAGGAAAAATAATCAAAGGGCATAACTTGGAAACTAAGAAAGGGGCAGCAACCATTATTGTAAGCGACACATTGCCCTAACCTAACACATATTCCTACTAAATGTTTTGAAGATATACCGATCGGTTAATTAGTGCCATGAAGTAACACGTTTTTTTTTTCTTTTTTTCAACACATTGCCCTAACCTAACACATATTCCTACTAAATGTTTTAAAGATATACCGATCGGTTAATTAGTGCCATGAAGTAACACGTCTTTTTTTTTTCGAAACGGGTGTATGAAAACTGATAACTGATGAATAAACTTTCAAAAGCCTTCTGGCATTTTAAATATTGTAGTGCTGTGTTTTTACAACAATTTCAGCCCTATTAAAACATTTCCCCACCCATCCTCACATGTGTGCCATACAAAGCAAGCTTCTCAAAGATCATTTCATGATCGTCGGTAAGAAAACTCTGAGCATTAAAAACCGCCTGAACCTTACATATAATACAACTTTTGAGGTGAGATCAATCGACACATATTAATACTCTCAAATACGCGATAAGGAAGAGTTTTTCCTTCCATTACATTTCTTACAGCAAAACAAAGTGAATAAATCCCGTGCCACGTTACTTCGGAATTTTGAATTTCGATGCAGTTTAAAGCCAGCATATGAACGTCTTTCAACTGGTTAGGATAAATAGCCATGGTTATCGTAAAAATGAAGCATTCTGTTGCATATTTGGTCAAATATGATACGGATTTTTTGTCGGCTTCATATTTTACATCGGAAAAATAACGTTACGCTTAACATTTTAAAGGAGATTTCTGCACCATGCACCCCCAGCCCTTTCCACGTGTATGACATTCTTCATTAATACCAGGTGGACTTTCTATCTGTATAGTCATAGCTTGGATGAGTGAAGTTGTCATTTAGGTTAATTTATATCAATTCTATTTTATTTGAGGAGAAATAGCCATTTGTCTTATGTAAATAGTGTAAACCCTGATCAGACGCTGCGTTTTGTGGCGTCTAATCTGTGTCTGCACTGTATGCATTTGTCCCATTTATAGGACGCTAGCCATAAACGGGTTAATATGATTCAAGACCCTGTTGATATGCCGCGATACTGTCTGAATCATGATTAGTGTTGCATTCACGATATCGTAGATTGCGCATTGTACAAATAGAATGTGAAGAGATGCTTATCAAAGATTTAATGGCGTAATAATTACGATAAGTTATCAAATTTTGTTACGATAATATGAGCCGTGACACGACAAAACCAACAAAGTGGCATGTGCGCCCACCAAAGACTCAGATCAGCCTGGGCATCCACCTAGTTTGATCAAAGTCTTCGCTGTCCGCATGGAGGTAGCTTAAACCTTAGATATCCTTTAAGCGCCTAGCGAAGAGTCTCATCAGAATGGGCAATTGCCCAGGCTGATCTGCGCTGGGCGCACAACCACTTCGTTGGTTTTCTCGCTTCGCGGCTCATGTAGATCTTAGGTATATGACTAGCGTCATGACTTAGTCTCCCTTCGGGCATTTGAAACAACGCTTCCTAGCTGCAAGTTTGCTAACGTAGATATAGATCTGACAATCCGCCCATCTCGTAGTAATCTTTGACTTAAACTGCGCATTCCCAGGTAGACTTTGAACTGCGCATACTCTGGTAGTCTCTGGCCTTTAAGGGCATGCTTCAGTTGCCATATGCACAAAGACAGAATTTCTTTCGATGCAGTTCGTAATAGATAAGTCGAGAACACCACTTATTAACGTGGATACTGTTAGCATATAAATTAGAAATCAGTGGAAAAGTAGAAAAAAAGGATCTTCTTCGGGCATTGTTTTACCTTCAAATGGTAGGCTTGTTTATATAAAGCTTTCAGTTGCTTTAGCTCACAAGATGCATGATACATGTATAAAAACCGACGACACTCTGGTTAGTCATCCATTAATCGTCTGGATGAGTTCATTTTCAATAAAACAGGCGTTTGATTAAGTTTTTTTCTTTGATGCGTTCCTCGCTTCCAGAGGATCTTTACTAAAAACTTATTCCTGTATTTCAATGCAAAAATTATAGGCTATGATCAAACGCGGCTGCACTATTTGCTAATGTCCTTTTTATTGGACACTAGGCATAAATAAGTGAACACGTCCAACTACAATTATCATATTATGAGGGTCTTACTTCGAAAGGAAAATGCTCCGTATGGACAACAGTTGTAAAATTTTAGATATGTAAAAGCTTTAGCCAGAATGCGAAATAGAAGCATAATTACTGTCTGTCTTCATATCAGCGCATACATTTACGATTTATATAAAAATGCAAACCTACAGACTAGTGCGCCTTTACAATATAGTATTTCTTTAAATGAACTATTTTAGACCTCTGTTGTACAGAAATAATACGACATAACATTTACAGCCGCTAATTAGCTGTGCTAGAATCGCTCTTTAGTTGCAGTATTTGGCTGACAATGGATTTTATTTTCATTATTACCCTTGCAAACTGCATCAGTTTTGGTGGAGGCATACTGTCTTTACATCGTCCATTCTTCCGTCAATCTATTCGTTCTTCCGTTTGTCCAACCGCATTAGTCTCCATAATCCTATCAGCGGTAACAAAAAAAAAAAAAAAAAACGCCTAACCTTAAATCACTGTCAAAAAGCGGTTCAACCTTCACGTTTGGTAATAAAATGTGGGTTGGTGTGCATATATTAAGTCATATAACTGGCAAAAAGTAGAGAAAACAAATTTTTGAAGAAAAAAAATAACACATCGCTACAAAAATACAATTTCCTGTTCTGGTTTCCCGTCTAGCAATGCTACATAAACATAGCGGGATAGTAATTGGGACTCCACGCCAGTACATTGTATATTTACCATTTTATGAAATTGAAAGTAGGTCATTTTAGTTCCCAACTAAAATGACCAAGATAAGTTTTCAAACCCTTTTTATGTGAAACTGAAGAATGTATTATTTTGGGCTTTTAAATTTGCCCTGATTTGTTTCAAACTTAATCCAGGAATGCTGCATAAGAAAGCGGTTGATACGTATTTTTTTATCATATTGTATTATAGAGGAGCGGCTAAAATTGGAAATAAAGATATTCAACTTTTATAATCTTATAATTGTGTTTTTCCGTGTGTGGTTTTCTGTTTTTTTTTTTTTTTTTTTTTTTTTTTTTTTTTTTTTTTTAATATAAGCACAATATAAGCTTTTATGTAGGGGTGCTGTTTTTCGTCTCTGATCAAAAAGTGGCCGACGTAATAGTCCAGATTTAAGGGGTTACGGCGAATGAGAGTTAAAACCTTCCGCGCCCATGTTCTACAGTAAAGTGCTCGGCCTTGAGTAGAATGGTTATAGAAGCGAAAGAGTGGTTTCCCTTGTACCAAATCATGCTATTAAATAATATATTGATCACGAATGACACCGACGACGTAATAAGACATCTGGCGGCTTAATGTGACATTTTATGTATTCTAGCCTCCACTTTTTAACACTAGATACCAAACAGATATACAAATCGCGAGAATGTTTCACTTCACTATACTGGTGTTACTATAGAAAATAATTTTATTTCCGTGGAATTTATCGATGTGTAAACGCCAGCGAATCACTCACAAACTGAGTAAAGCCCTTAGGCCTTTATGCTATGTTTGTGGGTGATTCGCCGGAGTTTAGACATCAATATAGTCTACAAAAAGTAATTAATTCCCTGATTATTCTAATTTTCTCATGAAAATATGAAAAAAATTGGTAAATTTTTAATTTTTAGAAGCTTGCAGAAACAAAATAGTTCTTGAGATTATGATGCTGGAATTTACGAAGTCAAGTTTTTCTTCCTGCCAATCAAATTGCACGAAACGGAATAAACTGGAATCATTGAAAAGTATGGGTGGCGGTAGCACCTTGCAAGCATCCTCGAACATCCATATGACCAATTTCTATAGCAGCAAGCATGTCACTCATTCTCTCTCTCTCTCTCTCTCTCTCTCTCTCTCTCTCTCTCTCTCTCTCTCTCTCTTATAATATTCAATGTGTTACTCCCATTAGCTTATTTTAAGCAACGTCTTCGAGTTCCAAAGGTCCCAAACCTTATGCTGGCAGTCAGTGTGGCCTCAGACTTTGCAGAGGCGCATGCTGAGCTGACTTTCCGCTGAGCACATAATCCTGTAGGAATTGCTTCGCTCATTTGTGTTTGTGTCGATGTTGGTCTAAAGAGGGGTGTAATTCTCTAGTTGTTGTTGCTCTGAAACATAGTTGCCCAGAACCGCTTCCTATGTTTTTTGGAACACCCGCAGGAAATACACATAAACAGGCACGCATGCCTAAACGTACTAAGCACACGTACCCCCCTCCCCTACCCCATCAGCTCCCCTCCCCACCACCAACACATACACTACCATCACCACACACACGTACGTGTGGATATGATTTCAATGTTCATCGGTTGAGTTATCTTTGCCATGATAGAGTTCTATTTTTTGAATTACGTGTTACTTTTTGTAAAAAGTAGAATCAATTGATTAAATAAGGTTCCTTCCATTTTTTAAAAAAATCCATGAAGGTGACTACTTAAGAACCTACTGACGACATTCCGGTATATAAGATGACGACTCTATGTGTAATGTCACATAAGGTCGTCAGGTCCACCCTTCTGTCATTCAGTGATTAATCACGAAAAAAGTTCGAATTTCTGGAAAAAATTATATAACCACATGTAATCGTTCAGATTAATTATTCTGGTACCCTATGCAAAAACCCGTTCTCAAATACCTTTGTTCGTTTTTGCATAGTAATATAAAATATGCCACAGCCTGACGACCTAACGTGCACTTACGTTAGAGTTTAGTTTTCCTGGAAAGGCTTTCCTGCTAATTAATTATGCCCTTTTGTATTTTTCTTCAAAAACTTCTTGTTTTTGCTCCTTCTCCAAGCCTGTTTGACGTATTTCTTACAATGGGTTTATGTACACATATTAATATGGAAATGGTCATAAAGGTAATGATTTTAAATACCGATCCTTATTTCCCGAGAAATATCATTTTCTCGATATATATTAAACACTGTCTGTATAGGAATTTTGTACATTCACTGCTGGAGGTAGCTTAGACAATTTTCTTTGATGCGTATTTCTATGATGGTTTGGGCGTCGTAGCTGCTAATGTAAATGCACGATAAAATTGCCATGGACAAGGAATTTCTGTTCTGTTCTGTTCAATTCTCGTATCGACGTTACCCAAGTGGCTCAACGGTATTTCGAGGCCGAAACCGCCTTAAATACCCTCCACGAAAACCTAACTTCTGCGTATGGCAGTCATTCATAAAGCGTGTAAGTCATACTCTTGTAAAAATAGTTTTGTCTCCATAGCTATTCGCAATGAATTGCGAAAGTTTTGCAACTTCATGCACAGAGATCAGGAAGACAGGTTAATTTAGTAATACGTCAACCATACACTGTAAAAATCGCGCTTAGCTATAAAACACAAGTGGTTACATGTTTAGGTGTAAACATGTTTAGGAATATGTCATATAGCTAAACATGTACGCCTTTTCTATTATTTACCCGGACAAAGTCTGCTAAACACGTTTTATTCTGTTACGCGTTTCGGATGAATCCATTCTCTCTTTTCCCCGTTGAACAACGAAAAAAAAAAAAAAATAGAAGAAAATGTTGACAGAGGAAATTTTCAAAATAAAAGTAAAATAACCAGTTTTGTACATGTTTAATTTCAAAACATAAACCTAAACATGTTGCAAATTGAACATGTGACGATTTAAACACATGAAAAATCGGACTGCATTTTTTGAATTGATTCTAAACACATTTTTACAGTGTACCTTGTTATATATAACAGTGTTATATATAAAATAGAAAAACGCACTGCTCCATCTTGGAAAGGGAATCTTAGAATAAAATAATTGAGCCGCGACGCGAGAAAACCAACAAAGTTGTTGTGCGCCCAGTGCAGAATCAGATCATCCTGGGCATCCGCCTAGTCTGATCTGAGTCTTCGCTGTCCGCATGGAGCTTGCTTATACCCCTAGCTAACTTTTAAGCGCTTAGTAAAGAGTCTGATCAGGCTTGTCGGATGCGCAGGCTGATCTGAGTCTTCGCTGGGCGCACAACCACTCTGTTGGTTTTGTCGTGTCGCGGCTGAATTACGTTTGTCCCATTAATGCCTACATGTAGCATCCCATAAAAATGACAAAGGCAAACAACGCCAAATCAGACAGCAGGAAGTGGCGTCCGATCAGGGTCTACACTATTAGCAAAATATTTACAACAATGGCTGTAAATAAATACACCAACAAAAATGATGAATGGTCTCATATACAGTAAACTCTCGATATCTCGAAGTCGAACTTCAACCCAAACTACTGATATCTCAAAGTAAATTTTCTGGTACCAGAAAATTAACTTTGAGATATCAGTAGTTTGAGATATCAGGAGATGAAATGTAAATAAAAATAGGAAATACATCCTTTGATATAAGAAGATACTTTGAGATATCAGAGTTCGAGATATCGGGAGTTGACTGTAATTCATAAGGGTAGAACAGTACATTGGACACAGATGGTGTGATGGGTTTATTCCATAGGTATTTCTCTGGAAGGTTAGTACATCTATACCAGTTTTTATTGTTATAAGATGTAAACTTCTTCCTCAAAATATTGTGTATAATTTTCTACTGCTAGAATTGTGTATGTTTAAATAGCAATAGAGGTTATTAGGGAACATTCACAACTGTTTTACCCTCGTTGAAGGTCAAATGAGTAAGCAGCTTTTCATTACAGGAATGAAAGCTTTTTGTTTTAAGCAATTAAATAGCAAAATCTGCAACAAAGGATCTAAATTAGTCTTAGAGATATTGAAAATTGAAACTGTAGACATTTCAACACATGAGACAATTCTTTTGTTGCCATATATTTTAAATCTCATACCGTCTTCCATGGCGTTACATTTGCACATTGTTGTCTTTAAATATCAAATATTGCTTAGTTTTCAGTTTTCAATGAGGTTTACATTTTTGAGTTTGGATGCATTGAAACTAAAAATTACCGCACAATAGTAAATTTCATTCATTTTTGCAACACAAACTACGTGTATAAAAATTTTAAATTGATTTTTTTAAATGTCAATGTACATGCTGACCGGCTGGTCAGAATGGATGCAGTAGTTTTATATCTTTTTAAGCCCTCTCGGACAGTGACTGCTTTTACACACACAAATATATCCTTTTTAACTTTATCTGAAATTTTAATAAAACGTTAATTGTGAATGTGCATTTCCCAAATATTCTCAACTTTAAAGATAATAATAGTGTAACATTTTCTGATTCTTAACGTTTGCTATTAGTTTAGACTTCCGTTTGGAAAAATATATCCTTGAAATATAAATCAAAATCATCTGTGACATCACAGAATAGTGCACTGGGGTAAAACATCCATTAAAAAGTAAGAAAGACAATCGTGTATGAAAATGCATCTTTGATCCATGTATATATGTCTATAAGATGAATAACAAAGCTTACTTACTGCAAAATGCGTTGGGGTACATGTATTTAGAAAGCCATGCATATAGCCACATCTGGTAATACCCCGTCATTGTTTTGGATAATTACAAGCTGCAAACGCTTAGACCCACCCGCAGTGCACTGAACATGCCCGTTTCAGACCTGTACATGATAACATGATATCACAATGACGGCGCAACTGATTATATTTGCAGATGAGCGGTTGTACAAAGAGCGATCTACTACCATGCCCAAGCCTCAGTTTTCCTCAGCCAGACAACGTGACTGTTTTAGAGTACATCTTTGTAGATTACAACAGACTGGAGGTTTGCGGACGCACAAAGGTTGCTTTCGGTGATATTGAAACAGTAGACGGTACGTAGAGTCAGACTGTGCTGACATAAATTTAGGTACGGATTGCACATGGTCTTAAACTTTGCAATTGCTTGATAAAAAATCTGATTATTATTTATATTTTGCTGTAATGTCTTACTTATGAGTCAAGAGGAGGAGGTCCTTCGTAGACCGAACACCCACTTGACTTTAAAGCTATATTAAAGACGGGAGAACTCATTACTGAGCCGCGACACTACGTAAACCAGCAAAGCGGCATCAATTTCAGTGAGGACTCAGATCAGCACGGACATTCGCCCAGACTGATAACAGGCTTCGCTGGCCGCATGGAGCTTAGACCCTTAGCTACTTTTTCAGCGCACAGCAAAGACTCTGAACAGACTGGGAGAATGCCATGACTGATCCGGCTCTTCGCTGTGTACACACGCCATTTTGATTAGATTCTTCTGTCGAGACTCATTTAAGTGTTACTGTCCGATCGAAGGCGGAAATCTCCGATGTGAATGCCGTTTGTTATTAGCCTCTTGAATCTCTGTCTACTGTGCTTACAAGTATGATTCTTTTTTTACAATTATAGCAACATAGGCTATATTTATGATGTTTTTGTGTTTCGTGTTTTTGTACGGCTTTTGGTGATCTTAAGCTACAGTATCACTGTCACGCATTGAGGGCTAGGTTTTACTACGTTTCTGAAACGTGGCAAAACGACAATATAGGTTGTAAAACGTAGTGGAAACGTATATAGGTACAGCTAAATACATTGCCTAGTTACATTTGATTTAGAATTTTTAACTCAAACATGGCAGTTTGATATACGTAGCGTATACCTAGTAAAGCGTAGCAAGACGTAGTTAAACGTGGTCAAAACGCATTAAAACGTAGCCGAAACGCATTAAATACGTAAAAAAACGTAACAAGAATAACCTAGCGGTTCTCTAAGCCTCAGTCTCACCGTCACGTATTGAGGTCGAGGTTTTCCTACGTATTTAAAACGTACCAAAACGGTAATATGCGTATTAATATGTAGTGAATACGTCTTATATTCCGATATATACAGCTACATACGTGGCCAAGCTACTTTTGAATTGAAAATTCAACTTAAACGTAGCATTTCAAAATACTTACTGTATGCGTAGTAAAAACGTAATGAAACGTGGTCCAAACGTACTAGAACAAGATGAAATGTGTAAAATACGTAGCCATACGTGAAGATCCCGTACGCACTTCTTGTATTACAAGGGTTGATAATTAAATAATGTAAATACCTTTGTAGATTAGTAAACTGTATACATAAATAAGTATACTTTATGTAACACCAAAGAGGCCCTTTTGAGCTTCCAAATGCATGTTTGAAAATGAAATTTCAACGTGTTACCATAGCAACATATGACGGCACGTTCGTGATGAGTACAGCGTGTGATTTTTTTAAAGTCATTGTGGTAAAGAGATGTTCGAATTATGCTTATTGCTTATTATGTCGGATATTTAAAGAGGAAGTGAAAATTTAGAAACAGCTTCCGTTTATGTTAGGCATTGGCTTCATAAACACACAAATAATGATTGTGTATGAAAATTTTCTGAAAACTGGTATGAATTAGAGCAAGAACAGTGGTTAAAACATTTAACTTTTTGGGCTTTTAAGATTTTATTCTCAAATGTTCTGTTTTATGCTGAAATTAATTGATTGATTGTCAAGTGCAGGATTATTTTGGTTCTTTCTGCTATTCAGTTATCCGAAGAGCTTCCTTGTTAAAGTGCAATGACGTCTTAATTTTGGTCCCTCGGGCTTAAAATCAGAAAAAAACGTCATATTTTGCTCGATCGAAAGTCTTTCACGGTCTGTGATTCTGCCAAGTTTGAGAGCAGGTCATGAATAACTATATAGTTATTTTGGTATTTGAAACGTGCATCAAGCCACTACACCATCATAAACTTTTATCCATTCTATGTTGCTTATCAGAAGCATATATACATAAAAAATTGCAAAAATTTAGAGGCTTAACCCCTCTAAGTTTAAGTCCTTGTTGCCATGGCAACGATATTCCTAAACATTTTTTTCAGCTTTATTATATGCCATATGCTTGCCCTTGAGGTATTATATATCTAGAATACTGTTCTAATACATATTTAATGAGATATTTGCGTGTTTCCATTATTTAATGATCACCCCTCGTTCATACTCTTTTCCAAGTTAAATTACGTTTTGTGACGTTTTATTCTGCGTTTTACTACGGGTTGGTATGTTTTGCGATGCCTACTCAAACGTGACTTTGACTAGGTAGTTATACCGGACATTACCTGAAAGTCCCTAGTAAAACGTATGGAACCGTAGAAGGTAAATAAACTGTCCTCATTCCTTCTGAAAGCGTGGCCTTAAGCCGTTTGATAACCGGGTCATACGAAGTAAATCGCAGTTAAACGTATTTTTATTGTTAACGTACAAGAACGTTGTAAATACTTTCCAAACGGGGAACATTTTTAGCTAAACGTAGCCTAGCGATAAATCGTGACAGTGAGACAGAGCCTTAACATAAAGACAGATATTATTGGGTCTCGTTATCATATCCTGTTATGAAACAGTACAGTGACACTGCTATTTCATCGAAGGAAATTCTCTTTCTCACATAGGTAATAACATAATAGGGTCATAAAACCAATTAACACTGGGGATGGGGGAGGGGAGGGTGTTCTATATAGTAGAGAATATTTATCTTTAATTTTTTATATATTATGTTATTTTTTGTTTTATTTATTATTTTCTGTTTATTTCATTGTATTGATGTAAGGTTACTCTAAAAGTAAAGGCTATGCCCGCCATTACTATGTGACTAAAGCCGAGCATTACGGGTCTGCTCCGGCGAAAGAATGTGCAGTTAGTACTGGTTAAACGCTTAGGAGGTCTAAGCCTGCCCAGGAATAGTGTGGTTAGGTTAACTGACCGTCCCGACATGACCATAGCTGTTTACCGTGGACTTCAAGCAACAAAATACACTCAATCAATCATCGGGCAGCTCGAAAATATGTACATACACGTGTTTTCGATCTGCTTTGCTCGGGCTTACCCAAGTTATTATATCGAACGTGCTCGTAGTGAGTCTGTTATCGATGATGCGTTTTTTCTGTTTTTGTCCTGCTTTTTAATTTGATGTCTTGTATGGGTAACGCTCTGGTAACGTGTACTTCCCTGGGTATCTTAATTCCATTGTATTCATTTTTTTGCGAAAAAAAATCATTACGTTGCTCAAATTTGTAAGCGGTGGCGGGTCGACATGGTTTTTCTTTACTATTTTTATGAGTTGGTGAATTCGGGTTTAACATCCCTTAATTCACAAAAGCGGTCATGTGACGGCGAGGATCACAGCTGACAGTCTCATCCGAAAGATGAACGTGCTACACCTGCAATACTTAAATGGCACGTATCTTTGTCATATCGCGGAATACGAAATAAAATACAGCTTAGTTATGTTAAGGATAATTATATTTATTTTCAAATGTCTTTTGCTCAGCATTTCTGTTCAAATACTAATACGTGGTCAATATTTTATACAGATTGTCCCGTTGTCTTTGAACACAACAGACATACCTTTGATGGAAAGCTTCCTGAGGTCGAACTAATGATGTCTCCAGTCGCCATTTACAACGATCCATTCCGTAAAGGAAAAAATAAACTAGTCTTATGCCAGTTGTTGTTTCCGGATGGAACTTCGCCTCGTGAGTTTTTTTTTTTTTTTTCATAGCATAAATATCTTATTTTATTATTGTCATGTGAGCTACCTGTTCGCCACTTTGTTTCACTAAACAGGATCAGTCATATTAGACTTTGCGCAGTTTGCTAGCAGTATTCTAGATATGTGACTTTTCAGAATACTGTTCAACTTTTACTGTCTACCCTGAATGATAATCAAAAAGTAACCAGCCACACTCATCCGCTAGTAATATTGACTTCCTTATATTACGACAATTACCCTCTTGTATGGCGCACTTGGTCCAACGGTTCTACAGTGCCGTCATCTCAGATCGAGATATTTAATACTAAATGATTATTATTTTTTCATTTTGTTTTATCTTCAAAACTAATTGCGGCACACGTTTGTTTCATTAAATGTCCTTTGAATGCTGCCTTCACAATAACCCTAATAGATGGAATTGTGTAGAAACAATATATTGGAAACGACAAGTGTCAATGCATGAAGAAGAAGAAGAAGTTATTATTCTAAAACATAGAAGTAATCAGTTTTACCGTGCGATATGTTGCCGCATATAAAATGCCAACTGTTCATGAAAAAAAAAAAGAAAAAAAAAAGAAAAGAAAATTATGTCGTAATAAATTTTTATTCGTGCATTTTGGACAGCGACCTCATTTATTCGGCTATAAGACAGGGCTTCTTCTCTCAAAAAGTACATAAATATTATATTAATCAGTCTTGAGTCATTCTGCCGTAAGACAAGTTTATCGAGTCCAAAACAATCCCAAACATTATATGCTTCTATCCGTAAAAGCTCTGTTTTATAACCGGATGAACGCGGTATATCATTTTAATTAGTAAATATTGTAGCCATTAACACAAGAATTGGATGCAAAATGACTATGGACAAGGTTAAGAATCATGAGCCATGGTTTGGCTTTGAACAAGAATATTTCGTCACAGATAACGATGGGATGCCCTTCGGATGGAATGCAGACGGCACATATGTTGAACAAGGTTAATATAATGCACGTGAGGTTTTGTAAGGTGTTTCTAAATGTCAGTATGGCTAGGTGGCTACAATATACGGGTGCTTTGTATTTTGTGCCGTAACAAGAAGAATATGTACTCTTGTTCTGAATTACAGAACTAATCATTAGATATTCATATTAAAGTTTTACGAATATAGGTAGATACATGTAACATGTACACCTGATTGTTACTGTGTGTGTATAAACAAGTTGGGTGGGGAACCATGAAAATTATTTTTGAAAGACCCTTTGTTGAAAAATACATTTTGGCTGCCTTAGTTCATGGATTATGCTATATATTGATTCAAACAAACTTATGTTTATCATGAACGAAAATGGAGTTCTACGTTTCCCAAATTTGGCTAAGCTCAAGGTAATATATGAATAATTTGATGTTATTTTTCATTCAAAAATAAATATGTAAAGTATAGTATGCATTTCTTGTAATTATTTCTGTAAGTTGGAATAACAGTTGATATTGTTCTTGGTACACCTCAAAATAGAAAGCACCCGTATATTTAAGCCACCAAGTCATATTGACATTTAGAAGTACCTTAAAGTAAGTTGTGGTCAGCAGGCGATATCAACGAAACATAGTAAGTGTGCGTCGTTGATCACTTAATCCCAGTCAACCAATTAAGCTATGCATAAATACAGGCATTTGTGAAAATCAAACCAGACGGATCTTTTACTGAAAACAGACCGGGTAAAATAAGACATTACATGAGCTAACTACTAGCAGTTATTTTGGATAAATTTATGATAGACAAAAGCGACTAAAATCAAACTTTTTTTGTCTGTAAACTTGACAGTAGTGTTCAATAAAATCTTAACTGGTTCCTTTAAAAGCAAAGCATACATTCAGAAGAAGGAACATGGTCAGACTACGTAGTTTCGGCTAATAAAGCCTCGGCAGTGACCCTGACAATATCTGGTGACAAAACTAGAAAAATGCATACTGAAATTTCTTAATTTTAATTCGACAGTCGATTAAAAGATGGATTAGTATCAAAAAGGATCAAAATAATATAAAAGACGATGATCTAGAATAATAGTCTAAATCGAGCTCAAAGTTTAGATTTCGCCGAATATATTCTCTGATCTCAAAGGACGAAAATAAAATATAATCTGCACTATGGATGATGTACGCGGAGACGTTTTACGGCCGACACACTGCACAACACCAGTTGCAGTGAGGTAAAAGTTCATTCCGGACGCACATGCAGTAATAGTAAAGTCTAATCTAACTAGACAACCACTGAAGGCGATGAATGCCTCCGCCATATGCTTCACTAGATGAGTAATGTATTTAGACATTTGCATGAAGTTATTTTAAAAACGGTCCATAAATAAAGGTGTTGTAGGTATGACAAACGTTTATAGGTTTTCTTAAAATAGCACCTGTGACCATGACCTTGCATTTTAAATGCTGGATTGCGAACTTGTCATAGATACTGTCACACCTAATATTTGTGTGAAGATATACCAAAATCTATCAATAAATAAAAGTGCTCCATACATTATTTTTATATTGGTTTAAAAGAGAATTTCCATCTAGTACCTGATTTTCATATTTGGGAAACTCTTCACCTTATGACAGAGTAAAAACGGTAGTTAACATATATATCTTAACAGATCAGGACTACCACTCTTACCTGTGTAGGGGACATCACTCTGGATTTGAACGAAACTTGGCAGAAGTACACTTGATGGCATGTTTGTATGCGGGTTTAAAGATGTATGGTATGAACAGAGAAGGATATGCAGCACTGGTAGGTGAGAAGAAAAAATGTTCAGTCACAAACTGATTGTACACTACGCACAATAAATATAGCAATTTTTTGCACGTGTCAGATCCACCATATTAGGATTTTATTGTACTTTTACTGCATAAAGATAAAAAGGCCGATCATTCGAGAAGGACTTGCAGGTAAAAGATTAAAGATTGTTCAATTGTAGCGTCTGAACTACCGTGGCGTCAGTTTTTATGTCCATTGTATCTGAAGGACATTTTTGATCATGTAGAAAAGCCAAAATCATAATGAGGCGACAGGTTTGCTGTTAAAATAAAGGAAAACGCTCTAAAACATGTAAATATGCTATGAGTACGAGGTTTACAAAGTTCGAAAATTTGACGTTTTCCTTTGTTTTTACGTTATCGTCTTAAAACGTTGTTTCTAATCAGTATTTCTTGTATCCCAATCGAGTGTATGATTGTTTGGTATCTATCAATATGATAACGTAAACAATTCAGAAAGAAAATTCTTCCCTGTTACTGAGCATAAGTCAAAAGTCTCAGACTAACGTCATCATTTTCTCAAAGTTACGTTAGACTTCAATGAAGAAACTTCACAGTTGTGACCTTTTATTTTAGCCTATTGGTTTTTCTCGAGTTTTGATTCTGCATTGAACTGAAGCACCCGTGAATTATTGCACATTGGATTTAACGTCAATTTTGCATGCCAAGATTCGTCAGTTGTTAAGGTTAACCATTATTTTTACAAATTCAATAGCTTTGACAAGAAAACTGGGCATGAAAATGATCAGAAAGACCGTACAAAAAATCACATGCTTGCCATTTTTATGTTGCTTTTCAATGGGTGCGAATTTCGGCTAATGACCCCTTCTGCGCTTATCGGTTTTCCCCAATATCGTTTTTAAAGATGGCTTCTGTAATCCCATGGTATCTTAAGCCTCAAATACGGTTCTCTTCAATGCATTTTAATTTCGCTGAATGTTGCACTTCAGTAATAAGAAAAAATTGCAAAATGTAAAAATTTGCTAAATATATTTTGCATAGTATATATAATTGCGCACGTGAAGTGACCTGACAGCGCGACGATATCGATTTGGTTCAGTTTACTATGAAATAAATAAAGCAGCATGTTCGTAACTAGTCGAAAGAACACTCGTGAATGTTCGTTAATAATCGCGAACCACTCATGAATTATATGTTTTCATTTTCATTCACGAATGCCTATACACTTAGTGGTGTAGTGGGCGTCGCTAGAATTGATATTTCTGTTTTTATCGTAAAAATGGTCCTAAGTTCGAATCTACCCAGTATTTACAAAGTTCCATCGTTTTCTTCCTTTTTAAGTTCTCGGGTATAAATGGTAAAATGGTGACTTTGTGTGACAGAAATTTTCTTTTGTCTTGATTACTTCAGGAATTTTATGCTCATAATATTAGATTGAAAAAAGAGCTGAGTTTTTGCTTGTTGAGTTTTGCCAAGAAATATGCACGAGAGCATTTATTTTTGTGCCCAATAAAAGCTGTTTGCACGAGCAAAGTATGAACGAATAAAATAATGATAATAGAAAAATGACAGAAAAAATAAGCTCTTGCTCTAGCTTCGAACTCTTGGCCGCTGTAGTGGAGACCGTATCAGTGCCCGCTACATAACCACTACACTACGGTTCTGAACACACAACATTTCTAAAATATTATTATTATTATGCACAACAAGAAAGGCTAAGATTAACGAATTCATACGGATTGTTTCCAATTTTTGTCGAAAATTGGAATTTACCTGTTTCATAGTGCATGTATCCATAACGATAGCTCCGACCTGCCAGGTCACTTCACGCGGGCAATATTCGCTCATCACAAGTTAGGTACGGTGTCAAACCTCTGAAAATGGCTCCCATAGAAAACAATGCAAAATGATGTCCATTCACAACACTATCCAAAGGTCAACAACATTCAATGGCCAATAAGATACCATAATCAGATTAGATAGCATCTGCACTCTTCAAAAATAGACAAATCTTCATGTCATGAGCGATTAAGTTTTTCACAAGATTCCATAATTCACATGTACCGCCTCCAGATTGCGTAACTAAAAACAAACCGCATTGCTTCCCCTTGACTTCTGGCAGCATCCATACAGGAGATATAGTCCTGCAGAAGATCATGTATTTGAGGCTCATTAGCTTAGAAATGCTTCATATTTCAAGAGAAAATCAAATAAATGCAAAAGAATCCCTTCTGGAATGAAAATCACACCTCTGATCAAGGCAGCATAATTTTTCTAAAGAACTATTTTAGCACCATACGACCCGGAAGCAATTCTTGACAGGTCTGACACCGTACATACCGGCATACGAAACATGTAACTTTTCAATCCACGACCACATACATGCGTTTGTTTTGGAGAAGGTTGACAGACTTCAAACATTTATCTAAATCTGAGTAGGGCACCCCGGCACGATCGCTTATTTTATTTTTTAAGCAACTGTTGATTCATTTCTGAACATAAATATTCAGTCAATCTCCAACATGCATGTCCTTTGTTCTGAAGAAAACTGAAAGTTTTTGAAGGACGATTGGTAATTATATTGAGTACCCAACTGTTTATTTCATATGGTCGGTTTATTCGATGGCCATATAGTTGCTGTGATTTATGACATGACTGCTGAAACTTATTTAACAGCACCATATACAACAACAAAAGCAAAATCAACGACAACAAAAATAATCATTGCAATAATAATAATATTAATAATAATAATAATAATAACAACAATAATAATTATTATAATAATAATTATCACCATGAAAATATTGACATTTATAGAACTGCTGCAGCAACAAATACTAGCATTTAGCCTAGACTCGACAAAAACAACAAAGTGGCATGTCTACCCAGCTATGACTCTGATAAGCCTGGGCAACCGCCCAGTCTGGTCAGAGTCCTTGCTGTCCGCATGACACTTCAATAGACCTTTTAACATTTAAGCGCACAGTGAGGAGTCTTAGGATGCCCAGGCTGATCTGAGTCTAAACACTTTGTTGGTTTTAACGTGTCGCGGCTCATTTATTAATATTCAAATAAACATGGAAGCGTAATCTTGATCAAACAGAATTAGCATAAATAATCATCCATGGTTATTTTTTCAGTCACTGCAATGGAATTTTGTTTGCGTTATATTAAGCTGCGGAGCTGAAATATGTTTTGTTTGCAGTGGGAATACCAGATAGGTCCGTGTTGCGGGGTAGACGCTGGTGATCAGTTATTTGTTTCTCGATATATTCTTAAAAGACTGGCAGAACAGTTTGGTGTGAGAGTAGCTCTGGTTGAACCACATCTGATACAGAACACAAAAATGACCAATGCGCTCCACACGAATTTCAGCACTAAAGGCACTCGATCGGATGCAGGTTTAATGTAAGTCTGGTATCTTTTTAAATGTATACTAATTGTTCAATGAAATTTTCGGTTCAGCCCAGCAAAAGTGTCCGCAAAAACAATTGAGCATAAACGATGTGTTTCTAACATAAATGGGAACTTAATCCACCTTGACAGCTTTGGGGAATTCGAAATAAATGGGATATCTGAAAAGATGGCCCAAACGTGTAAGGAAGTCTTCATATATAATACCAATGTGGGCTAGAAACACATTTTGGTGTCTATAAACAACAATGGAGATCAAAGAATATATCAAGCATGTTTATATTTGTTTTTAGACGCACTGGGTACACTTCGCATATGCTAGGTTCATACAATTGTAAAATAGACGGCCGAAGAAGATAAACTAATGTCAATGAATCCAAGAGTTTCACTTTATATGGCCAAATTCAGACTTTGTTGCCGGAAAACCATGCTTCAGACAGCAATGCTCGGCTGAGAAAGTATTCCTTTGACACAAAGAACACAAGCAAGAAAGAAAATTATTTATTCGCTTCATAGGCAGCAATGCAATGTGCAAAAATGTTTACGCACCTAACCTCCGGTTTGTTTTCAACTTTACCAGAATGACCATGGCACTTTAGGTCAAATACTTTAAAGCCTACATTTGTAATCTGTACTATAACGTCTTTACTGTATGCTTTTTCTGGTTTCGTCACCAGATATTGTCAGGGTCACTGACGAGGCTTTATTAGCCGAAACTACGTAGTCTGGCCCATGTTCCATGTTCCTACTTCTGTATGTATTCTCTGCTCTTGAAGGAAATTATTAATATTTTAATTGTACCTCACGGCAGCTGGTGTTGTGCCGTGTGGCGGCAGTAAAACGTCTCCCCGTACATCATCCATAGTGCAGATTATATTTTATTTACATCCTTTGGGAACAGAGGATAGATTCTGAGAAATCTAAAATTTGAGATCGATTTAGACTTTTATTCTAGATCATTGTCTTTTATATTATTTGGATCCTTTTGAAACGAATCAGTCTTTGAATTGACTGCCCCATTAAGATTTAGAAATAACTCTATGCTTTTTCTGGTTTCGTCACCAGATATTGTCAGGGTCACTGACGAGGCTTTATTAGCCGAAACTACGTAGTCTGGCCCATGTTCCTACTTCTGTATGTATTCTCTGCTCTTGAAGGAACTTTTTAAGATTTTTATTCTAAAAATGACTGTAAATAAATAACAAATTGTCAAAGTAAAAGTAGATTTCTGTTACTATTGGAATTGTCATATATTTTTAAAATAAAAACAACGATGTAACCACGTCTCTGAGTTTTTGGATCATCGGATTCATGAGTCAGATTGAAAACAGAGTTCCGCTAAAGCCAGTGCTAGGGAGCTTGGGCAGTGTGGCAAAATAACATTACTGCTCATGAACAGACTCACTTTAAGCAGTCTGCTATTTTCTGTTTTATCTGTTCCTTGTTTCTAAAGGTTCTTTCTTCATATTTTTTTCACTGCAGCTTATATTGTACCGCATGGCGGCGATAAAAAGTATCCCTGTACATCATCCTAGTGCATATTTGTTTGTGCTTTGGGACCATTGAGCTCTGAGTAAGTTTAAAGATATAGCTCGGCCGAAGCCGATGCTACATGTAGGAGGCGTGGGAGATGTTGCAACATGATATTAATGCAAATGAACAGAGTCAACAAAGCTGAGTCTGTTATATAAGTTGTGTTCATGTGTTCTTTGCTTCCAGAGAAATGTTAATGACATCTGAATAGAAGCTGTTAATCTAAACAATATGTTTTTCAGACAAATACGAGAAATGGCTGAAAAGCTGAAAAACAAGCAGCAAGATCAGTTACTTAAACATTATGATAGAAACAATGGTATCGATGCTGCAGCTAAACTTATTGGGGAACTTTTCAATCCCTCTTTGAATGAGGTCACTGTAGCAGAAGGACAGAAAGATAGATGCTCAATACGAATTCCAACGAACGTGCTTTTAGAAGGCAAAGGCTACTTTGAAGAACGTAGAGTAGCGGCCGATGCCGACCCTTATGAGGTGTCACGTGTTATTGTTGAGACAGTTCTGTTAGACGAATAACAAATTATCATTTGCCATGTGAGAAGTCATTGCTGATTTGTGTTTCTGTTTTGGCAGTTATGCATTACGGGTTTTCTTACGATCATTTCCACATTATCATTAGAACGGGTTTATCTCATTTCCTTGCTTCAAGACCATTTGCGTGTTAAAATGAGAAGGTCGCCATTTCTAAAAAGTTAGAAAGAAAATAAATTTTTAAAGTAATTCTAACACTGCTCGGCTCTAGTGATATACTGCGTGACAAATCACTGGACTAGCATGACGTTATTTAACCCCGTTCGTACGTCATCTCAGTCGTCAGTGAATATTTCACCCGAGCGTCGCGCTCGTGATATATCCACCTTAAGACTGATCTCTAACCAGTGATATATTGGGCGCGCTCGTGAAATATCTACTTCACGACTGACCTCAAAACAGTGATATATTGGTCAACAGAATCTGTTTCTTAAAGACTGGGTTTATAAGCCCCCCAGTAATTCATTACTGACCGTTCCAAGGCGGTAGTTCTGTTGTGGTTCTCTGTTGCCTGTTTTTGGTGTCAGAGTTTCTGTGATGTTTTACCTTATGTATGTTCTTATTATTTTTGGTTCGGTTTGGGTTGCTGAGTGGCCACCTTTTGGGAACAAGCTGCTCACTCGGTTGGCCATATGTTCTCTGTATCTTGATTATTTGTAATCTTAGTTGTTTCCAACTGTGGTTTGAGGGCTGGATTTGGATTTTGATTGTTTCAGTTCCTGGTCTTTGCATACTTTTTACTTTTAACTGTATCCGCGTGATGATTTCAAGGAATTAGCCATTTGGACATATACCTTTGTTTTATGCGGAGTATACGTTTGCTTAAATATATACCCATCCAGCAAGCATATGACGTCCAAATGATGTCGAATTGATGTCAATACGACATAATGACGTCGCATTGAAGTCGGTACGACGTCATTTTGAGGTCAAGTGCCCAATGGGCAGGTACTCACATAGGGCCACAATTACAAAGCGAAGCCCATTCATGACACAGGATGGAGAAGTGAGAAACAGAGCCGTTCAGTCGCATCCTGAAAATTGCGAAATGTACTACCTCAGAATTCTGTAATATTTACACACTTGGAAACATGGCACCAGATCTAAGAAAACAGCTTTAAATAGAATAATTGGTCAGAGGTTGAAATAAATCATTGTAAAAATCAATGGCTTCTGTCAGCATTTTAACCAGCCAGATAATTTCATCATGATTACGGATCACTAGAATCCAGATAAGCTTTATAAATATGTTTCAAAAGAGCTGACATATCCAGACTGGTTCTGAAATGAAACATTTTTTCAAGTAGTATAGATAGTTTCATGCTTGGGAATCATTCAAGTTGCTAACGTGGATCTTTCGGTTTTGTCATAAACTTTGTTATACAACTATCCACAATAGATAAAATGTTGTGTAACAGATGTAGTAATTTCATTCCTAATACCTCATTTTGTAAATAAAATAATGAGTACAATAAAAATATATATAATTTGTATAATTAACTTACAGTCATTCATAATTGTGTTATGTATTGTAAAGTAGGGTAGAGTCGCGTAAGTTCGGACATCAGGTAAATTCGTACAGAGCCATTGTTTTCATTATATGTTACTAGTAGTCGTTAGTAATTAAAACACACATAACTGGGCAAACAGTGAAAATCTTATGAGCCGTCTCATCTGGATTTCCACTGTCGCAATGGTATCGATGTCCGAATTTACACGCTGTCCGAAGGTACCCGACTCTACCCTATTTTATTTATTTATTTTTTCATTTGTTGTGTTTGTTCTTGTAAACTTTATTTAAGGCGGGTTGCAATATTGAGTGCAAAGTTTTCGTCCCCGTAGTGCCACCATAAACTACTTGCGATACATTACTATAAAGTAGTATCAATATTTATGTATTGGTCTGCATCTGGGTCTTCGATGTATTTGTATACGATATGTGTAACACAGAAATTACAAATTATAGTTTATTCCAGGAAACGATTTAGTATATTAACATATGGCTTATACAAGATATGTATGTATTTTATGGTTAATTTTAAATAATATACAACACAATGGTAAAGTACGAGGATATTTATTAGATATTGAACTATAATTTTAAACTAATTACTGTTTACTATAATACATTAACTATCTTTGGCATCATAGGGGCAATGATTATTCTTCGTCTGCTGAGATATATCAATGCTTGCAAGTTAGTACATAATAATATATGCCAAAAATATCCTACTTAAGCAGACAGGTAGTTCGTGCGACAGGCAGTTTGGATGGTGCCCAGAAATGAGGGCAGGAGCATCCTAAACAAACGAAACTCAGCGAGAATGGAGCCCAGCTTTGCGGGCCAGGAGCATTCTGAACTGAGGATGTGGGTGACAGGCAGTTCAGATGGTAGTGCAGAAGCCCATAGGGCAAAAAAAATTTTCGTTCCACCCCCTCCACAGAAAAGGTTTGATGGTTTTATGTTAAAGATGGATCAATGGCAAAAGTTTTTAGCCTGGGTGCCAAGTTCGAATCAGGATTCTTCATACCTAAATTCAAGATGGCGTCCAAGATGGCCGCTAAAAAGTGATTTTTTCTGATATTTCATGTAAAAGGTATTAGACTTCACTTAAATGCAATGTTTTCATCATATCTTATTAAAAAGCAATTGGAAAAGTATAATAAGACTTTAGAACATCAAAATCAATTGATTTCTGTTTATTAAATCCAAAATTGTTGCTAAAAATGGCATATTTTACTACAGTTTTGAAGCCCATAAGGACAAAAAAATATGTTCCACCACTTCTACCACTAAAAAGGTTTGACACACTTTTATTAAAGTTATGTACAGTATATATGGGAACTTTTCAGCATGGGTGCCAGCTTTGATTTAGGTAACAGAAAAGAAAATGTCCACTTTTGTAAACCTAGGGTACTACTCAACATTGTCGAAAAATAAGGGGGTAAGGTTAGCATGGTTAGGTTTCGCAACTTTGAGGTGTTGTGGTTGAACCTAGATATGTCATTCTATATATCAAATTAAAGGTAATGTACAGAGTTTTAATTATAATCATGCAAACATATTATTGCCAATAATAGTATGTAAACATGGTCAAAAATTTTATGATAACCCAAGGAGAAGCCATTTTTATATTAAATCTGCAAATGTCATATTTCATGTATTAGTGCTAGGTGAAACCAGAGGACCAATGGTCCTGTAGCTCACCTGACACTTGGTCCTGGTATATATTTCAATGCTTTTATACATGTATATAGCACCAGGGCAGGGGCAGATAACCCCCCTCCCTTGGGGATTAATGTTGAGTCCCAATTATATATACCAAGCCACAAGGTCACTGGGCCTTTGTTTCTGGACAAAGATTTCCGAAGGGTTTTTATTATATATGGGCGTGGTGGCCACCATGTTCATGTGACCATGACCATCTGAACAAACTTTGATTCCTTTGACCCAGTATAAATTAAAATCTTAAAAAGTTCCTTCAAGAGCAGAGAATACATACAGAAGTAGAAGTATGGGCCAGACTACGTAGTTTCGGCTAATAAAGCCTCGTCAGTGACCCTGACAAAATCTGGTGACGAAACCAGAAAAGGCATACTATAATTTCTTAATTTTAATTGGGCAGTCGATTCAAAGAAAGACTGATTAGTTTCAAAAGGATCCAAATAATATAAAAGACGATGATCTAGAATAATAGTCCAAATCGATCTCAAATTTTAGATTTCTCAGAATCTATCCTGATCTCAAAGGATGTAAATAAAATATATTCTGCACTATGGATGATGTACGGGGAGACGTTTTACGGCCGCCACACGGCACAACACCAGCTGCAGTGAGGTAAAATTAAAATCTTAAAAAGTTCCTTCAAGAGCAGAGAATACATACAGAAGTAGAAGTATGGGCCAGACTACGTAGTTTCGGCTAATAAAGCCTCGTCAGTGACCCTGACAAAATCTGGTGACGAAACCAGAAAAGGCATACTATAATTTCTTAATTTTAATTGGGCAGTCGATTCAAAGAAAGACTGATTAGTTTCAAAAGGATCCAAATAATATAAAAGACGATGATCTAGAATAATAGTCCAAATCGATCTCAAATTTTAGATTTCTCAGAATCTATCCTGATCTCAAAGGATGTAAATAAAATATATTCTGCACTATGGATGATGTACGGGGAGACGTTTTACGGCCGCCACACGGCACAACACCAGCTGCAGTGAGGTAAAATTAAAATCTTAAAAAGTTCCTTCAAGAGCAGAGAATACATACAGAAGTAGAAGTATGGGCCAGACTACGTAGTTTCGGCTAATAAAGCCTCGTCAGTGACCCTGACAAAATCTGGTGACGAAACCAGAAAAGGCATACTATAATTTCTTAATTTTAATTGGGCAGTCGATTCAAAGAAAGACTGATTAGTTTCAAAAGGATCCAAATAATATAAAAGACGATGATCTAGAATAATAGTCCAAATCGATCTCAAATTTTAGATTTCTCAGAATCTATCCTGATCTCAAAGGATGTAAATAAAATATATTCTGCACTATGGATGATGTACGGGGAGACGTTTTACGGCCGCCACACGGCACAACACCAGCTGCAGTGAGGTAAAATTAAAATCTTAAAAAGTTCCTTCAAGAGCAGAGAATACATACAGAAGTAGAAGTATGGGCCAGACTACGTAGTTTCGGCTAATAAAGCCTCGTCAGTGACCCTGACAAAATCTGGTGACGAAACCAGAAAAGGCATACTATAATTTCTTAATTTTAATTGGGCAGTCGATTCAAAGAAAGACTGATTAGTTTCAAAAGCTACATATGAAATACAGTAATCATTTGTATAAACTATGATGGGCCTGAGTGCCCAATGCTACATACCGGTACCAAGTTTCAAGGTTATAGGCCTTTCGGTTCTCCAGAAAAAGACGTTTGAAGAGTTTTTACCATATATGGGCATGGTGGCCATCTTGGTCAAGTGACCAAGACCATCTGAACAAACTATGGTTCCTTTCAGCCGGTGAAGCTCCATGTGAAATATGGCTTCAATTGACCCCAGTGGCCTCTGAGAAGATGTTTGAAAATGTTGACGGGAGACAGAATCTCAATGACCTTGTACAAAAGTCAAAGAATGACCTTTACCTTTAACGACAAAATATCTTCATCTGGTCATTTTGTCAACCATATATACCATATATTGTACCTTACACTTAAATAGTTTCTGAAAAATCCACTGTTTAAGCATTTTCCCATATCAAAACCTACATAATGTACCAAAGTTGACAGTGTCATAAATTAGGTCAAGGTCAAAGCACGATCATTTGTATAAACTATGATGGGCTTGAGTGCCCAAAGCTACATACCAAGTTTCAAGGTCATATGCCTTTTGGTTCTGGAGAAGAAGATTTTGAAGGGTTTTTACCATCTTTGGGCATGGCGGCCATCTTGGTCAAGATCCGGAGAACAAACTTTTATTTCCCGATCACACTTAAGACTCCATATGAAATTTTGCTTCAATCAGACCAGTGGTTTCAGAGGAGAAGATGTTTTGAAAATCTTGATGACGGACAGACCGACAAATTGACCTTGACCTTTAGTGACATAATATCTTCATCTGGTCATTTAGTTGACCCTTATGAAAGCCTAACGTACCAAAGCTGACCATGCTGTAAATTAGGTCAAGGTCAACACAAGGTCATGATTTGTACAAACTATGATGGGCCCTCATGCCCAATGCTACATACCAAGTTTCAAGGTCATAGGCCTTTTGGTTCTGGAGAAGAAGATTTTTGAAGGGTTTCTACCATATATGGGCGTGGCGGCCATCTTGGTCATGTGACCCAGATACCGCGAACAAACTTTTGTTCCACCAACCCATGGAGGCTGCATATGAAATTTGGCTTCAATCGGCCCAGTGGTTTCAGAGGAGAAGATGTTTGAAAATCTTGACGAGGGATGGTCCGACGGAATGACCTTGACCTTTAATGACATAATATCTTCATCTGGTCATTTAGTCGACCACGTTTACCAAGTATTAAACCTTAGACTTAAATAGTTTCTGAGAAATCCACTGTTTAAGCGTTTTCCCATATAAAAGCTTAACGTACCAAAGTTGACCATGCCGTAAATTAGGTCAAGGTCAACGCAAGGTCATGATTTGTACAAACTATGATGGGCCCGCATGCCCAATGCTACATACCAAGTTTCAAGGTCATTGGCCTTTTGGTTCTGGAGAAGAAGATTTTTGAAGGGTTTTTATCATATATGGGCGTGGTGGCCATCTTGGTCATGTGACCCAGATACTGCGAACAAACTTTTGTTCCCCCGGCCTAGGTAGGCTCCATATCAAGTATGGCTTCAATCGGCCCAGTGGTTTCAGAGAAGAAGATGTTTGAAAATGTTGACGACGGACGACGGACGGACGGACGGACGGACGGACGGACGACGGATGCCTGGCTATACTATAAGCTCACCTATGAGCCTAAAGGCTCAGGTGAGCTAAAAACTGGCTTAAACCTCATAGTCAGGTGGCGGATTCGAGAAAAGTGCTCTGGAAAATGAGTTTGTGGGCGCTTTTGCGGCATGATGGGCAACCATGCTAAAAATACTTACCGATATGTCCTCTTTTATTTTTTGCCAGTTGCAAAGCCTGACTGCCCATTGTGTACCAAATAAGCAAGGTCAAAGGTCATTAAGTGTAAACTCACGAAAAACTGATTATTGTACATTCGAGGTATAAGAATCACTGTAGTTAAATGCTGAACATATTGAAAACCTCATTCAGCAATAGTAAAGCATACTTGAATAGTTTCTGTTAAATCAAACTGTGTATGTGTCTGTCCGTACACCTGTTTTTCTGAATGTACATGCATTCATAGAGCTAACTTTAATATTTTATAAATCGAGGACTGCACAGAATAAATATATGAACAACATATTCCAATTTAGACAATTATATAGTTTTAAGCAAGCTATCATATATTTCTAGCTCAACATTTACATTTAAACAGTTTGCTTCGTTAGCATGTGTTGTTTACAATACATAAATTGTTTACAGTTGCCATCTGCAATTTAATGCAGAAAAATAGCCATAAAATTATTTGTAACGGTGTTTACACATAAAGATGCAAAAACTTTAAAAAGTGTGAGCTGTGAAGCAGATAAAATTCATTGTAGATAAATCAATCTCGTGTAGTTTACGTTACCAAATTGGTAAATTAGTCATTTAAATTACTATCTAGCGATTCAATTAAATAGAAATGCATACTGTATCATTTATGTTCCGTGTTTATAGATGTTTTCTGGTTTATAAAGTTGACAATAATTCATTTGAAAACTACTTTTAGACATAAAATACACATAAGCATGATGTCGAGAATAAGTTTTCAAGTATACAGGAGTATTTTATATGTACAATCCAGAATATCGAAAGTTGTCGACAGACATTTTGAAACTCATCGCCTCATGCTTTTGATTCTAAAGGGCATTGCTGATATACAAGCAAACTTATGCAACTACTGTAGCATATACGTTTTTGTATACGTGTTACAGCATCGCATGTAATTTACGTGAAGATAGAAAGGTCTATGGGAAATGAATAAATTAATTTGAATCTAAATATTGCTATTGCCCATATGACATTATATTGGCCCTCGCCTGAATCGCCTCTTCTAGACATTCCTCATGGGACTGATGAACATATAACTTGCATGGAAAAAGTATGAGAAAACTACCTATTATAAAAATCAAATGATTTCATTTATAAGTACCCTGTCATTAAGCGGCTTTTTAGAGACTGCTAAGATGGCTCCCATAACTTCATCAGAGTATTTTTTTTTCAGTTAGTTTAATTCAGTGGCTACAGAGCTTATAGAGGCTATCTGAAATAATGACTCAGCTGCTCCAGGTTGCATGAAGCGTGTTTTACCCTTTACAGAAGTTCTCAGGAAAACATCAAATCAAACCTAGTTTGCTGTATTCAAAACTTGTGTGTCATTATTTCTTGAAGTTTCATATTATTCTGATTAATGCATTCGAAGCTCATACATTTGCTCCTCACAACTAAGTCATCATATATTTTGTTTTGCATAGCCATTTAGTGGACTAAAACTGACTTCGTTAGCCTGTGTAGTTTACGTTATAGGAAGTGTTTAAAATTCGTACAAGAAATCTATTAAACTTTTAAAAAGAAGGGCATAACACTGACTTGAAACTGTGTCTGCATACAAATATGCCTACAGTACATGTAAAATATTTAACAATATGCTGCTTACTATATAAATACAAACGGAACCAGATGAATCTAGGAGATGGGGGAGGGAGGGGTTAAAACTGTAAAAATAGTGCCAGCCATCCCCAATGGCAAGAGTTATACACTATGACTCCAGCTATCACAATACTACATTTGTCAACGGTTATGATATCATAAATGAATGAAACCAGTTATAATTCAAGGCGTAAATATATATAGACTTTATGTATGTAATGAAGAGAAGGGGTGAAAATATTATGGCCACACTACAAATCACTAAGGGGATTTAATCATCGACACAGTCTACTACATAGCATTTCTGAAACTGTTGTTCAAGCTCTCGCAACAACAAGACCTTTACTGTAGTATAAGCTTCAGACATCAAATGGCTTACTGTTACACCAGCTGAGGTAACTCGTCTGAATAGGTTGTGATAGCAGTCAAAGCATTTAGTGAAAACAGCAAAGGCGACTGTAGTGCGAGAGTACAGATAACGGTTGCCACTGCTATTCTGGCTAAGCACATTACAAGACATCTGTGTTTTAACCCCTCAGGCTTCTATTAGTCATCTTGTGTGATTAGCATGCCAGTTCTGGCCACCAAATGTCCTCTGCCAGTATGCTAAAATACCACTGTAGTGGCAGCCATAAACGCACACCCTATAATGTTAATATCCATGTGTGGTAATACATACTTCGTAACGTAGGTAACACTGCAGATAAGGCTTTACAAAGACGTCTATAGATAAAAGGGTATCATCTTAATCTCCCAGACACGACTGTAAACACTATGATGTCAGGTCAGGCTATTGAAAGACATCAGCATATATCATGGTACCTGCCTATGCCGCTGCAAAACCTGTGAATCGACTATGGTACCTGCTCAATTTAACGAAATACCCCTAGAGATAGGTCATGGCAGTTGTATTTTTTATATAAATATGGGCAGAATTCAGTGTACTTACTGACCTTTGATCCAGTTATGATTAAATATGTTGTCGGCAATATGGCAAAAACTTTTATGGTATGTTTACTTACTTCCTTTGCCATAGTTGCCTCTCATTTCGCGAAAGTCTCTATTAATTCAATAACTGGTATATAGAAATGCACCACATGACCTTATATGACGTCTGTTGAGTTGGCAACCGGGCAAAATGGTTTAAGATAGGTTTACTGACTTCAATGAGCCCGGTTGCCCGTCATGCCGCGAAAGTGCCCTCAAATCCAAAATTTCACTCTTAAACCACCTGACTATCAACTAATGTGCTTGACTAATATCCAGTAAACCATCATAAATCTTGAACATGTAAATATTACATACATGCAACATTTGAGCTGTGTCATGAGAAAGCATGCTTTTTGCACATGGAAAACAAAGGCGCAGATGAGCTGCGGGGTAACCTCCTAGCTGATCAGCGCATTTGTTTCACTGTATACCATAGATAGTAAAATCATTTCAGATTCCAAAATAAAGGCTACAAAGGTCTGCATAACACAAAACTTAGTGTTAAATGCATTAATAACTTGAAACTACTACCTACCAGGGTTCAAAACTGCTATTTACATCATATTTTACAATTAAAAACAAGATTTTATTTCTTCTTGCTGCATTGTTGACATTGGACTTTGGAATCCTCCCTGACTGAAGAGTTCCACGTATGGGAAGTCATTCCAACAATGATTTTGAATACATTCGTATCAACTGAAATCAAAAGATTTTGCAGGAAATAGCTAAAGGTGGTATTTATATTTTGTATTTTATACACTTTCCATCAAAACAAACACAGAAATGATAAAAATTCCAACCATAAAGTAAAGCAATGTATAGTGCATGTATAGAGGCATACACGTATTGTATGTATCTCATTTGTCTTAACTTCATAGCGCTGTAAAATCATCTAACAATATCAGATTGTTTCATTGACAGCTGTTACAACTTACTGATGTCTACAGTAGTTAAACTAAGCTTGGAATACACAAAATGCTATGACTTATAGCAGAAATACCTTACCAATCCACAGTTTAGCCATAAAATCCAAAATTTACCCGAAAAAATTCGTCAAATTTGGCATTAATTTTGGGTTTAATCACAAGAAATCTATTGATATTGCTGTTCTGTTGTCTTAGCATGCTTTCTTATTGCTACTGGCTAAGATTTGATGAATAAATTTGCATTTTAGTGAAATTTTACACATTTAATATGAAATACCAGAAAAATTCACTTTTTGGCGGCCATGTTGGACGCCATCTTGAATTTCAGTATGAAGAATCCTGTTCCGGACTTGGCACCCAGGCCTAAAAGTTGGCCCACTGTTTTATCTTTAACATAAGGCCATCAAACCTTTTCTGTGGAGGGGGTGGAACGAAATTGTTTTTCTAGCTGGATATTTTGAATGGGCTTCTGCGCTATGGAACCAAGAAGTGAGGACAGAAGCATCTTGAACCAATGAACTCAGCGAGAAAGGAGTCAGCATTGCAGGGCAGAAGTTTTCTGGGCTGTGGATTTTGGCGTATAATATCTACTGTAAAGGCTTAACGAGGTTTAGTATGATTTTAGGGATAATAAAAGCTCCAAAACGGAGCCTGGTTAAAGACAAATATTTTCTACTATATAGAACACACCCCCAGTCTTTATTGGTTTTATGACCCTGTTATGTCATTACCTATGTGAGATGGGATATTTCCTTTGATGAAATAGCAGTGTCACAGGACTGTTGCATAATAGGATTATGAGATCCAATATACAAGAATATTTGTCTTTCATGATATTAATAATCAGAATCCTTAAATAATGCCAATAGCCAGTAACCAGGCGACGTGGCCGCTCAACTAACTGTTATCAAAGTTGTCACGAAAGTTGATATTATTATTAAAGAAGGCTATTTCTCCTTGAGAAATTTCCAGCCAAGCACCACCAGAAGAAAAGTGAGCTATTGGTTCAAGACTCAAACAGGTCCCCCAGCCGACTGAATGCTCAGGTTGTTCAATGCTGAAGGAACAATGTGCAGACCTGCACCAAATGTACCTGCCTGCAGTGAGATCAAAAAGCCTCGCGGCGGAAGTGAGCCGCCCCTCTGTGAAGGACTAGTTGGATTTCCCGCGGGGAGATCACTGACCGGCAACTTTGTAATACAAGCGTGCAATCAGCCGGAAGGTAAACATGTAACATTTAAAAGGTTGATGGCAATAAAATATGGGACACTAGATGATAATCTCTTCGGCCTTTCAACCAAAATCTTTTCATATGTGACCCGATCGGTGCACTGCACACTGACAAGGTAACACGTAACTCATGTCAAATAGCTGCCTCCTGTTTTGGTTCCAAGTCCACTGAATTTCCACACAGAAAATGAATAATAAATATGTTTTCACAGCACAACAGCTTAATACGGTATGCAAACTTGCGTTAGGGAATCTCCATACGAATCGAACTACTAACTAATTGTGTGCACCGCGGTGGAGGTGAGGGTGAAGGTTTGGGCCCAGTAAAACCGGTTTAAACCCCCAGTAGTTATTACTGACCGTCCCAAGGCGGTACATGTACTTTCGATGAGGTTGCATTTGTTTTATGTTCGGTGCTGTTTAATTCATTGTGTTCAAATTTTAACCCTTCTATAATAAAAATAGAAAATATGTAAAAATAGTTGTTGAATGTTTTTCATATAATTTGCTTAGTCTGTTGTAACCCTTCTGTTGGTCTAAATTGTTTAGTTCAGTAAAGATAGCGGAGTTGCCAACTATTTGGGAAAGAGTTGCTGACTCGGCTTATCACTCGTAATTTATTGTTTGTTGAGATGTCTTTGTCAATCTTTCCCTTTGATGTTGGGGATAGGGTTTGGGATCTGATTCAGTCAGTTCCTGAAGTGTAGTTACTCTTTAAATTTGCATAATAGTAATAAACCATTTTATCATATTCATTATTCACATGTACATTCATAAATCTCTGCAGGAAGTGACCCCATAGGTAAGAAGAATTATTTTAGTGTCAGCTTGAGTCTCTGTGCCTTGATCGTTCCTTGCTGCAGACTATTCCATAAGCTGGCATTTATTAGATTCAGGGTCTGCAATTAACGTCGAAATTATGCGATGGTAAATATTAGCCACCCTAGATTGTAAATCTAACACTAGTTTGCGCATTTCATTCATCTCGTTTATCGGTGATTCACCTTCCATGGAATGCGTGTTCCTAAATGACCCTGCAGGTGAACTATTTATAGCTGTAGCTTGTGTATTATCCGGCTGCTGATTTCGCAATGATTGATTTTCTGTCAATCGTTTATATAGTTTGCGTAAATGCTTAACGCCCAGGGTGGAAGGTAGATCCACCCTTAAAAAGTTCAGTTCCAAGAGTAACTGATCCTTTGACATCGCGGACGAGCTAGAAGTAAGTCCATTAGCACTAACAGAATCCAGAAGTGGAGATCGACTCCTTCGTACAGATGGTGATCGTGCCCGTTTCCTACGGGTAGTGAGGATCCTGCTTTTACTTCTTCCGTGGCGTTCGAGCCGTTCTGACATGAGCCGCGACACGAGAAAACCAACAATGTGGTTGTGCGCCCTGCGCAGACTCAGATCAGCCTGGACATCCACTCAGTCTAATCAGACCCTTGGCTGAGCGCTTAAAGGGTAGCTAAGGGTCTAAGCTGCCTCCATGCGGACAGTGAAGACTCTGATCAGACTGGGCGGATGCCCAGGCTGATCTGAGTCTGCACTGGGCGCACAACCACATTGTTGGTTTTGTCGTGTCGCGGCTCAATTATGTTTATTAGTTATCCAAAAGGAAATATTTTAGAGCAAAAAAGTAGCTTCCCCGTGCAAGAACTTGCTGCAAATTGGCCGGGCTATCAATCCGGAATCAGACCTGATAAAACAAAATGCCTTGATTGGTTGCAGACACTGTAGTCTTATAACGTAGATCAGGGAGAAACGTATATTATTTAAAATTACTGTCAATAGACATACACAAAATATCATTTAGACCAAATACCAAAATGTAGATCTGCAATTGCTGGTCGAAGGAAACTTTAAGGATGTTAGATTCGTAATAAGCTGTTCATGCTTAATGTAAAGAGTAACTTCACTTCAGGAACTGCCTGAATCTGATCCCAAACCCTATCCCCAACATCAAAGGGAAAGATTGACAAAGACATCCCAACAAACAATAAATTACAAGTGATAAGCCGAGTCAGCAGCTCTTTCCTAAATAGGTGGCAACTCAGCTATCTTTACTGAACTAAATAATTTAGACCAACAGAAGGGTTACAACAGACTAAGCAAATTATACAAATAACATTTAACAACTATTTTTACCTATTTTCTATTTTTTATTATAGAAGGGTTAAAATGAGAACAAAATAAATTAAACAGCACCGAGAATAAAACAAATGCAACCGCAACGAAAGTACCGCCTTGGAACGGTCAGTAATAATTACTGGGGGTTTTAAATTCAACTGCTATTACTTTCATGTACCCCAGCAAATACTTTTATAGGATTACCGTAATTTCGTTTGTTCATATATCGTAGAAACTGTAATGGCAACCCAGCTACTATCTTAGACTTTAGAATTTGCTCGCTGCTATTTTATACTGGTAAAACAGACGCGGTTATGATTAATATATTTTAAGACTAAAATTAGGATTAGATTTGGATTAGATCGTAATAAAGCTTCATGGGGTAGACCAGCTGGCAATTTGTAAGTCCGTCTCTTAATGTAGTCCGTTGGTGAATAATTATGTATTGCATTTGTCCAAACAATACAGAGTTATTGTTCGCTCAACCTTGGGGTAGCTTTCCACTAAATATTCATGAGCCGCCTCTTTTGGGGGAGAAACTTCAGTCAATAGAAGAGAATGGGTAGAATGGTCACCATTAATAAGGTAACTCATGTAAACAATCGTTAAATAAAATAGCATACCTAGATGAAAAATAATAGATAGAAACTGGAGTTTTTTTGCTGTAAACCACGGAAGTATCAGATAGTTTTATTACTTTACCCAGTACTAAAATGACACGAAAAATTTACTGCACGCGCTTGGGTTACGTGTTCCAGTTAAAATAGCGGCCTCCAGAGCAGGGAAACATGTGTTTTTTCTTCTTTGAACCATCGGCTAGAGTCGTTTTTCAAAATGCGGTATGAATTTCGAGTTTTCTAGTGATTAGCTTAAACGTTTTTTTTCTGTTATTGGTGGTAAGCTACCTATACGAATGATACTTACTACCGTGAAGATTCTAAGTTTTCGGGCAAAAAGGTTTGTACAAAAAGTGGAAACTGAGATCAGACTGCCCCCTTATGAACCTTTTTGATTTGCCATTTCGTCTGCACATTTTCGGTGGTATTACTTTATGGTAGAATCGAAATAACAGGGAAATAAATAGTAGGGCAAAAGCCTGCTTTGGTTGCAGCAGGTGCGGAATATGAGTTGTCTGTTTATTTGGGTTTCTCAGACTTTGGGGTATTTTTGAATTTTAACATTGTTTTGCACGGAAACGAAACGGTGGAAATTTGTATTTTTGTCTCATTCTGTAACATACAATGTAAGTATTTCTGAAATAATATGCATAAGCATGCCCCATCGATCAAATATAGTTTTCATGATATTTTCATGCCATGCAATTTTCTTGCATGTTTGAAAAATGTAAAATGAATACTGTTTATCAAGATAACTACATTGTTTGTTTTAACAGTTTGTTTTACAGATCCTATATTATAGATATATGAATCGTTGAAATGAAACTGCATTCATATGCTAGAAGTATGAATTTGAATAGAAACTATGTAAAAAAAAGTATGTAGAAATACAAAAAATTGATTTGTTTTTTAAACGAAACGGTAAAAATATATTTTCTTTTAACTGCCCCACCAATATTCTTATTAAATATCTAACTACCTTAAACTACTATATCATTCGTGTGTAATAATACTTTGTCTTAGTTAACTACACAAAAAAAGTTCTATGGTCTCAAGTCAGTGATAAAAGAAGCATAAGGAGTGTTTAGGGTCAATTTATTTAATCTTTATTTATTTGTATAGTTTCTGAAGTGTTCTGTACTGGGTACGATCTCTGAGTTAATGTCACTTCGTGACTCATTTTTCTTCTGACCCACGAAGAAGCTAATTTAAAACTTAATCAATTTAAAATACATAAACAATAAAAAAAAACTAAATCAGCGAGGAAGAGATATGATCAGCTCAGATCAAATTTCAATTATCGTGGGTATTGCATAAATGAAAGATACTAAATGAAAGAATATTACGTGGGCAATTTCTTTTTGCTTTTAATAACAGTTTTACACATCATAAAAGTACTACATAGTATGATGTCGATGTTCCTATACATGGTAAGTAATAAAGCAACAAACAATTAATACCATTTTTTATAATTTTCTTTAGTTGTTATGTACAAGATTCGTTGACAGTGTATGTGCCACTACCATGTACAACAGGATGTAGGTATATTTTCTTTGTCTTTAGTTCCTGTATTTCAGGGATGTTTGATACCCCAGGGATCTACGTTGTTTCAGTCGAATCCCCGTCTCAAATTCATCTTGGTTTAATCCGTTTTCTTTTTGTTCCCCGTTATGATTCATTCACTGGCCAGTGAAACATTCACGCGGATTGATTGATTGACTGATTGATTGATTGATTTGGGTTTAACGGCCCTTTCAGCCAGTATTTCAGTCTATATCGGGCCGTCTCCCAGAGAGAGGGAGAAAGAAGAGAGAAGTGATAGACGAGCGATAAAATATCCAAACAACCCCCACCCGCACCTACTGCAAGCACAGAAGGCTTTTGCCCTACTATTATCCAAATCAATAGAACGCCCCGGCACTGGAAGTTACACGCAGCACCATCGCACCGCCCAACCACCATTCACGCGGAAGTGTTCCTGTTTGCATAAATATACCTTATGCTTCTTTAAATATATCTCGATGTATATTGGAGCTTTGGTGCGTTCAACGGTGATCAGACGAAATCACTGACAAGTTACTAAGATGCTGTCTGATTGGATGGTTGGGTTTAACAGCCCTTTCAGACAGTGTTTCAGTCTGTATCGGGCCGTCTCCCAGACAGAAAGAGAAAGAAAGGAGAAATGATAGACGAGAGAAAAAAATCCAAAAGACCAACGTCCAAACCTACTGCAAGCACAGTAGGCCCTTGTCCTACTTTTATCCAAATAAGTAGGTAGGACGCCCTGGCACTGGAAGTAATAACCAGCAACAATCGCCCGACCGCCACCCGCTCCTGACTGATAAATAACATTTTCCTAGTGAACATTGTTTGCTGATTATTTCGCCCACAACGCATTCACGGAATATAAAAATAGTAAATTGACTAATTTAAACGAAAGATGATTTACCAATTTCTGTCTTAGATATTAAAGATGAAACTATTTTGTTTATTATGATGCAAACTTGCTGGATAAGCACGTAACAGAAGCGACGTCCATAGAGTGAATCGGCTTTAAGAAGTTGTGGACGTGACTTTATCTAGTTCGCCAGTCTTAAAGGTGGCGACGAAGAATGTACCACGTTTCTTAGCAGAAAACATACAGTAAAACATGTTTGCTACATGTATTACCGCTAACAAAGGGTAATTTGGCATTAGCAGCCACTTTTTGACAGTCCCTTGAACCAAAAACAAAGTGCAAGTGAACCAGTATTTAGGGGTCACTTCTCTTAAACAGCTACATTTAATTTTGTGTTTTCTCCTGAGTGACCCCTTAAGACTGGTTTGACTGGTATGGGATATAGACTTGTATAAGATTAATGACTTCCTTCTGAATCCCATTTGTATAACTTAGATAGTCTTGTATTTTTTCTATCTCTGTAATATGTGTTTATACAAATAAACTACAGTTTAATCGAAGAATGGTTTGACTGTTCTTAAAATGCTATACAATAAAAAAAATCTTTCGTTTGTGGGTTAATCTTGGTATGAAAAGAATCTTGTTATGAATACATTTTGGGAGATTAAAGCATGTTATAAATATCTTTGCATATAGTTTCTTCCTATTATACGAGGAATCTAGTGTTCGCTTTTGGCCTTTGACCCTTCATGCGGTTTTCCTTGGCAGTTTGTCAACGATAGATCAGACCTACACGTACCAGAAAAGGATCGACACGGTGTCACTAAGTAGCGTAAGTTTTCTAAACACAGCCTAGCAGGCACACAACGTTGAATCAATACTGAATCAATATTGAATCGACGTCATTAGGTTGAATCAACGTTGATTCAATGTCTGATTTTGTGTGTCTAGATGGAGGTCAATTCTATCTGGTGACCACACCTGCGAGCTGATTTAGGGCGTCCTGTCTGAGCGCTCATACAAGAACGCGTCATGACGATCCAGAAAATTAGTGAAATGCTTAACATATTGATATGGTCCTCAGTAAAATTTGTTGCTAACGAGGAAACAAGGTTTTTGTGAAAGCTTATACTTTTAGTATCTCCAGTGACAGGATTAAAAAAAATGACAAGTTGCATTTAAGTTTTTAAGATTCAATGTACGTATTAAGCTACAATTCATATTTTCTATAATACAATAAGATATACGGCAATCCAAACAACAGTTTAGCAGTTCTAAAATTAGCCTCATTGCCATCACCATCACCACTGAATATACTCAGACGAAAGTAACTATCTGATATACTCGAAGCGTCTTGAAACCGGCCTCCATCGGCTGATTACTGTTATGGATGTAGAAAGTGGCAGAGCTGATGGATACATCATTCTCATTACTTTTCAGTAGCTAATAGGAGAGCTTAAGAAATACAGTGTTCCATAGTAATAATTTTATCAATTCTTGAGAATAAAGAAACGTTACATGCATTGAACCGGTTAAAACTTCTCGCAGTCTTACTTCATCTTCGTTGGACGGAGTACAGGTAAATGAAAAGGTTCACTAATTATCAGCTGAATACAGCTGTTATCGTACATGTGTCATTCAGTTTAGTCGTTTGTGTCCCTCATAATTGAGCCGCGACACGACAAAGCCAACAAAATGGCATGCGCGCCTAGCGCAGACTCAGATCAGTTATGAAAATAACTTGGACCCTTAGCTACTCTTTAAGCGCTTAGCGAAGAGTCTGATCAGATTTGACAGATGTCCAAGCTGATCTGAATCTGCGCTGGGCCCACACCCACTTTTTTGGTTTTGTCGTGTCGCGGCTCATATGCTCTATTAGTATTTTGAGTAGACTGTGCTCTGCCATATGTTTATACATTATTCATATTCTAAAGCAAGCCCTGACAATTATTTTCTATATTAATGCAAGTTCTTATTGGTTCATTTTAGCCTGCATCGAAAACGCATTTTTCGACGATTTTTCAGCAAGTAGTTGCCTTGGAGGCCGATGGTAGACTCGTTGGAGCGCTAGACTTTTAGTACAGACGGTTTTGAGTTCAAACCCCAACAGGTCACCGACTGATAACTTCTGTCAGTCCAGCAATAAATGGTAATGACATAAGGTTAAAACCTGCGAAAGTATAGGGTTTAGGTCCGTCTTACATATGCTGTGCTCAAAATAGGATGGGTATCTAATACCCCACTGGCTCTACGGCCAGAAGGCCATTACCTTATTTTGACAAAATACGAGGTATGATCAATGGGGCGAAACACGTGGGAGTGTGACGTCATCCAGCAACGTTTTGATGCAACGTCATGTTAGAGTGCCAATTCTTCAAGAAATCGAGGACATTTGTAACAACTTATATCCTACCAGTGACGCTACAGTTCTTATGCAAACATAATAGACTGTTATTCCATATTGGACTATGAAAAGAATCCAGAGCAGGTTACATTGTTAGAATATCAGTGCAGAAGGTTGTGTTTTGCACTTCATTGCGAACGTTATAAGAGACTGGGACTGTTACCTAGTCGACGTAGCAGGAAGTTGTAGACTGTCCACCAACTGACCCAGCTGGCTTGATCAGAAGCGATTTTTAGAACATTTTAGACAAAGCCCTCTATGTATATATGGTGCTGGACTTTTAATGCTTTTTAAGAACTGTTTATAAACTGTAATATACTACTGGTGGTGGAGTTCATCATTTTAAAAGTGACAATTTTTACTCTATGAAGAGGTGTTCCATTACTGGAAGAAACTATAGAACAGAACAGAACAGATTGCGGCCATAATGATTTTTGAGTCCACTTCAAAGATAAGAATATCGATTACTCTGTGTAATCGATAGTCAGGTAAGAATTTTTTGCGCGTGAACTGTATGTTAGTGCAACCTTTTCGGTTACCAATTCATTTTATGCCGTTCCCAACTTGCAATTGCAAACACTTCAACGCGCAGTTAATTAAGCAACAGTAGTCCTAGAGTGTGACCTTTCGTAACGTCAATGTAAACATGAGAACAAGAAGTTGGTCGATGACAAGTTTATTGTTGTTAAATAATTATAACTTAATTACAGCTCACGCGCTAATTAGATTTGAATAATATTAATCCTTTTATTGAAAAAAGTATAAAATTAAACCTCATCAAGCTGGAGAAATGTTCAAGATGGTTGACTTTAAGATTGTAAACAAATACGGCGCCATGGTCACTTGTTTCCCTTCCCTGATGATAGGGGTTCTTTAAGGGCCACATTCAAACTCACTTTAACGTGTTCGCTATCAAGACACTCATATGTCAAATGAACTTTGGCTAAAGTATACACATAGACTTACAACTATCTAAATCACGATGTATAGATTTCCTTTACTTCAGTTAGTATCTAGAAATGCTGATAGGTAATAATTACTTCGTATTTTAGTTCAGTCTTTTTATATACGGGTCAAGGCTTTATTTCTTTAAGACAACTGTCGTCGTGCGCAAACAAGGCTGTCTCTGCCATCTATCTCAATAACTTTCCTATAAACAGACTCATACTGACAGTATTGCATTACTAATTGACATTGTAAAATATGTGCTGTGGGTTCAGCGTAAGTACTTCCAACAACGCATTTATATTGTTACAGATATTGCATTCCTAATATAGAGAATTTTTCTTCGATCTCCGTCTTGGACTAGTCAGATAATGCGAATACGCCATACAACTTCTGGCTTTAAGGCGCAATACTGATATTGGCTTGAGGAAAAGGAAGGGGTCATCTGTACTTTAAATTCCTCTTGACTACTCATCTTTCTCTTATCTCTACCTATAGCATAAGAACTCCCTGGAAGAGATTAAATACGAAGAAGTTTTTACTCTGGTAAATTAATGAGTCGAATACTCCTAAATGACCAGACAATATAACCTACACTACGATGAACTACAGGGACACATTTTACGGCTGCAACAAGGCTATTAAGTAATCTATATGGAAGTCGACTACACATCTGTGCCCTTTCAATATCTCGTTTCTGGGACAGCGTTATAAGCAAATTTGCCAAACCATTACGTTCGATCGCTCAATGTTAACAGCGCACTTTAAAATTTTATAATAACTACATTTCATGTAGGATTGACGACCATTTAGACCATAAATGACACAAATTGTTTGTTATTTAAATTCACATGACAGCTCTTTCGGAAGTCTTTGATTAGATGTCAGTTTTTCAAACCATAAAAGTTTTCGTTATGTTGCAAGTGTGTACTTTTAACAAACAAATTGGTACAGGCTTGATGATGGATACATTTGTAACTTCATCTATAAGATAGCAATGCTTTTCGAACTATTTGTTTGCGATTGCATTCGCATTATTGTGCATGAACAGTGAACAACCTACTAGAAAATGAAACAAATAATACGTATACTCCTGCTTCAGACTTATTAACTAAATGAAATAATCCTCAGTGAATGACATGAAAAAAGGACCGTAGCATTTCATGTACCATGAGTACGAGATCTATACTAAAAAACGATGTCACAAACAGCTGACACACAAACAAAGGCATGTACATTCTCTACCTCCTTCTTCTCAACATCAGGTGATAAGAAATCATGAAATAAAGAATAATGATCTGTGTCTATCATCACAGAATCTAACAGAATACGACCATCTTCAGAAGTTCCGTAGAACAGACGGTAGATAATCTACATCTGGTTTTAACATAGCCTTTACAGCCAAGCTCCTTAGGTAAGGATATCGTTATCATACATGTAAACCTCGCAAAATATTTTCAAAGTTTTATCGTTGTCACAGTGGATTGGTGGTAAAATATAATGCGGGCCTGAGGAAACTTCTGCAATAAGGAATTCTATGGTGACTTGGTTTACTGAATAATAAACATTTTGGGCAAATCAAATTTTTCTGAACAATTTAAAAAGTTATTCCTCAGTATAAAATTAGAATCTTAAAGAGTTTCTTCAAGAGCCGAGAACACATTCAGAAGAAGGAATATGGTCCAGACTACGTAGTTTCGGCTTATAAAGCCTCATCAGTGACCCTGACAATATCTGGAGACAATTCCAGAGAAAAGCATACAGTAGCTGTAATTTCTTAATCTTATTTAGGCAATCGATTCAAAGACTGATTAGTATCAACAAGGATAGGATATAACTCATATGTTATGCGACAGACTGCATGCCTAGTTTTGAACCCATTCATCATAGTTGATTACTATGCTCCACTCGTTTATTGCACGACAATGGTTCGGCCCTTATACTCTATGACGGCATCTTCATAAAGCTTTAACGAGCGGGTAAGGGCTTGAAAATTTGTCTTTGATTTGGCCCACTGTGGTTTAACTAATGGCTTCCTTTAACTCTGGCTAACCGTGGAATTAGTTTAGCCAAGAGTATTTTACTTTGTTTTATCATAGTGATGAATTTGATCTTTATGTCGTCGCTATGGTGCATTGATTAGGTAGGGGGAGCATTACGCGAACTGAGCCTCTTATGTATTATTTGTATTATGAATTGCATCGGGACCAGGATGAAGTTTTTCGATAGTATTTTTTAAATCCCCCGGTAGTCTATGCTGCTGGCCGTTCTAAGGCGGCAGTCCCGATGTTATTCTTAATTCTAGGTTGCTTTATTGTTTTCATCACGAGGCGCTTTATGTTATAAATTCTTCGTCAGCTCTTTGTCATTTTTTCTGTGTTTAAGCATTCTGACCAACTTGTTTGGGGAAGAGGTAGCTGATGTTTCTAATTGTTGTGCATCTGTTTTTTTTGCGCGTTAGTGTTTGTCCTTTTTTCTCTTCCTCTTGGTGTCATGGGTTGGCTTCCGTTTGTGATGGGTAGGCATACACTGGACCTTTCTATTAACCATTTTTTTAAATTGTTTAACTGTTTATAAAATTTCACACTGGGTCTCATGACGTATTCCATACATATAACTTTCTGGCGGGCATCGCTATTCGCTTAGTCAATCAGACTGGTGTATTAAAACAGAAAAATAGACAGAACAAAAGTGAAAATGCTACACGTGTTTCGTCATTGTTTTCTTTTTCATGGAGCTTAATGAATAAGAACGCATTTTTAAGTTAAATTAACGTGCTAGTTCAGGATACTATTCGGAAAGTGTTAATTAGTCGTTTCAGATAACTGCACGCCAGTTGATCGGACATCCGACTCTCTGATGGATCCGACATAAAGAAATATTTAGCTGGATGGGGCCGAAGCTTGTCTTTTCTGTCGCTTAATAATTCGGGGTTTAACATGTTTGTTTTTTTGTTGTCTTTTTTTCTCTGGTATTTAAGTGGTGTTGTTTGACACCCAAAGGATCTCTAGGTGTCGCGGTACGTTGTTTCTGTCGAGTTCTAATCTTTGCTCTGCTGCTAAACTAAGAAGATGTTTGTGTAAAGCATCGTTATTTTAACCTCAGAAATTGAAATGTGCCTAGTGATTTATTGGCCGTAGCACTTACCACTAGACGAATTACCTTTGGAACGAAACGTCCCTACCTCGTTGACAGTAGTTCCCTTTCTTTTATTTTGCATTCATAGGGAGAGAACTATGCATAGCCTAGACTATATTTCACTGGACTTATGGTAAAAGTAGAAAACATTCAAGCAAATGAAAGCAGCCCTCTGAAATATGTGGATATAATGTGGTGAAATGGGAAAGGGTAGCGAGCGATTACTGATTTTTTTATTACATTGATTTTTAAGAAATAAATTGAGCAAACTGAATTATCTGTCTGAACAGTCACAGACTATTCATAAATCTATGGCTATCTTAGACATGTTAAGGTATCATGGGAATGTATTGTCATGCTCTGTAAGGATATGTAACGTTAAAATGATATCTTTTATGCGACAGCGTATCTATCTTATTTATAAATACTGTCGTTCCGGGCTTGTTTTTGTCATTCAGATTGCTTTAAGGTGTGATATTTGCTGATTTTGGGCGAAGACAAGAATCTGCATACAATGCTGAAAATACAACAAATCTTCCAGAAACTTAGCAAAGGTCTTTTTTATATTGTTTCTCACGATCCAGAATTATTCCAAAATGCCAGACTTGTATATATTAAAAAGGGTTTATAGATCAGTGGGTCATTTGTGCAAAAAAATCTTTAAAAAATCATCGTTAATTAAAAGAAATAAGGTGTGAGCATTTTTAATGCATAAAAAGGAGCATCCTTGCAATTATTTTTCCTTTTTTCACACATTATCAGGCTGCGCAGATATAAAAAAGGTAGTCTGTGTCCAAATATTTGTCAACAGAACACAGTAGAGTCTATGTTCCAGGTTGAACAGTTTCACTTACGCACCTGTCTTGGTCAAAGTAATATATTATTTACAATGAAAGTATGATACAGGTACAACCGCTTACCCTGTATTTAATGAATGCATCCAGTATACATGCACTATATACATATTCAAACATTTGAGAAAAAGCTACTGATTTCATCTGGTCTACCTTAAAATTTGAGTAACAGTTGGAAAAAATAATTGTTAGGACGCTCTTTTTAAATGCCTTAAAAACCTTCAGAGCTAGTACCTTTTCAATAACGAAGTTATTTTTTTTTTAGATTTCAGATTTTTTTAGAAAATTACCCTTTGATCTTTCCATACACGTATAAAAACACTTTTCAAACCACCATGACCCTCTATCTTGTATTCAAAATTGTGGAGAACAACAAAATTAGAAGTCTGCTGATTTTCATGGAGATACGTTATTTTCTATGAGTTTTATTCAGATCTTTGTATTGTTCACAATCACCACATTAAATTCATTGTCTGAACTGACAAGAGAAAGCTTACACAGCAACTAAATTTGCTTTGCAGCCTTTATTGTTACAGGTCAGTTTTGCTTAAAATATATGATAGCGCACGGAAACCAGAAAGGTATTGAATAAAGATATCTGGATAAAGCAGTGCCACGTTTGTGCAGTATTATAAACGTCAAATCCATTTATTGTGATTTAACACTTGAAAACACATACCTTTAGTACAAAAACAATAGTATGCTCGAACAAGGTTAAACACATATACACTGGCGCTCACGTATTTGTACACCAAAAACGCGTTCGTACCGCGTTGCATGTGCGTGCTGCGTGCGTATCACCTAGAACCGCGCATCAGACGCGTCTAGACGCGCCCTGACGCGTCTCGACGCGGGAGACGCAAACGATGATATCACGAATATTCATCAATTGTTCAATACGCATACAACCGCAGATTGTACGTTGGCCTAATTAAAGTAGTTTTAAGATAGCTTAAAACAATATAAGTTACTAAGTTAATTAAATATTGTCTCGATCTCTCTACCGGGAATCTGACCGAATCGATGCGCAGAAGACGGGAACCATAAAGTAGTCCCACATTATCTGGGTCAATTTTTACATAACAACTCGTAACGTCTCGATTTCTGAATTCAATGGGACTCATTAACTACTATTTAGACTAACTCTATAATAGAACTTCTAGGCTTACAAACTATACATAACTTCTATTTTTCTTAACTTCTAAGCCCAGAAAACAAACAAACAAACAACAACAAAAATTTACAACTTATCTGGGCCAGAACACACACGGTAACCCTCGCTAAGAATTACACTAACCAGTGAAATTTGGACCCAGACTATTATATTGAGTTAAACAATACCACAGGGTATAATCGAGTCCTCTAATTTTCGCTTCCTGCAGAGACTGTACATCATATTTGGCTTCCGCCGAGACTGTCCGCGAGTTCTTGCTTCCTGCCTAGACTTTTGTACATGATAAATGTCTTCCTGCAGAGACTGTCCGCGTGATTGTGCTTCCTGTCGAGCCTCTCGGCAGGAAGCAGATTCACGCGGACAGTCTCGGCAGGAAGCCAATTATCATGTACAGAAGTCTCTGCAGGAAGCAAGAACTCGCGAACAGTCTCGGCGGACTTCATATCATATTTGGCTTCTGCCGAGACTGTCCGCGATCTCTTGCTTCCGGCAGAGACTTCTGTCCTCAAAAATTGGCTTCCTACCAAGACTGTCCACGTGACTCTGCTTCCTGCGGAGATCCTCAGCAGGAAGCAGAATCACTCGGACAGTCTCTGCAGGAAGGCTGGTGGTATTCTTCACGTACTCCAGTTTTCTCCACAACCAAGGCCACAAAAAAGCAATTATCCTTGCCTTTGAGACAATGTAAAAATATTTGCATGCCTGAATTTTCTATACCTTCAATAATCCTGTTCAGACTAGAGTTTTAATCCGAATCGAATCAGAATTTGCTTTGAATTAAATGTTTAGGCTAGCAAATCTTATTCGAATTAAAAACTAATTCGGAGTAATTAAACTAATCCTACAGAGTACCTTGGATCGAATCCGAATTAACTTTTACTTCGGATTAAAAGTCCTGTCTAAAAAGCAAACCGAAGCAAAGCCGCATTAAAATTTATTTTTGAACTGACCTCGGGCATGTTTAGGTCATGTTAACATGAGCAGGCTGCATTTACTTTACTGCAAAGTAACTTGCACCCAATCAAAAACATTATTTTACTACGAAGTAACTTGCATTAAATTGGAAATGGTATAGTCTGAACAGACAAGTGGGTTCTCTTCGGATTACCTTATTGCAGAACAATCTGTGCCGAATCGAAACAGATATCCTCTACACAGAGTAAAAGTAAACAAAATAAAGTTTAAGAATATTTCATTTGTAGCATGTAGTTTTGGCTGAAGGCAGAATAGTAACGTATAGTATTCCTCAAAATTATTGAGAATTTTTTGCAAAGTGAAAATTAATCACTGGTAGTTGACAGATCATGTATATACTTAATATCTTTGTTTACTTAGTTAACAACATCCCTCTGTAAACTTTTTAGCATACCAGTATTACTCATATGTTTGAGTTACAAATGTTATCTCCCCTTGAATTGTGCCACCCAGAGATTTTTTGCCCGACAGGAAAATTATGTACCCCTACCAAATAGAATCGATATTTGTGGAAAAGATAATGACAAATCAGTTGATTTTTGAATGGTTTTCTCATTTAGAGATAAGGTGTTGGAGAACTGAAAACAGAATTTTGTGTGAGCTTGTCAGCTGCAGATGCTGCTGGCATTCAAACACGTGACTTCATTTCAAAAAAGTACCCGAAATTGGGGAAAATTGCAATTTTGACAGAGGGTGCGTTGCTCTGATTCATTCTTATTCTATACATCTCAACGGAAACGGCAAAAAAGTATATTTTTGTAAGGCTTAGTAGACGTGCTTTAAGGGATATGAGTTTTGACATGATAATCAATACCTTGCCAAAAATATTCCGTTCAGATCACTAACAGATCAGATTTTTTGCTGTTTCTGATGCCTTCAATATTCTCACTTTAATATAACAGCCAGTTCCTGACTCAGAAACTGGAATTAGTAACTTTAAATCATGCAAAATATTAAAGGCAACATTAATAATGTAGATGATGTTGAACAATGGAGAAAACATACGATTTCACCTGAGATAGTTTATTTCTAGCAAAGGTAGTACAGCAAAACGTAGTCGAAATCAAGGGACATATTTTTACAGGGGTGTACCCTAGCACATCCTTACCTACCACTGACGACAGAAAATGCATTATATTGCCATTTTTGTATATCAAACTTGAAAAAGAGGTTCTTTTATTATATTTTATGCGTTTAGAATATTGTTGAACATGTGCGGCTAGCGACTGTTTGCCAAAATGCAATTCTCAATAATTTTGAGGAATACTGTACATTCCAATAAACCTTGATTTCCAGAAAGCAATTTAATGCTGCAAAAATTTTCAGCATATGGGGCCAGAGGTGAATGATCATCAAGGTGACTGAAAACCGAGAACCCCGGCAAGAAAAAACACCTGACTCTCTACAAGAAGAACTTGGTTTTCTAACCGAAGTTAGACCCAACCTGGAACAAGCCCCCCTGTCCTGGCTAGGTCCAAGGCAGTTCTATGGCGAAAAAAAAGGGGGAGGAGGAGGAGGGAACAAGGAGCAAATTCGTAGATGGGATGCAAATTCTTTGGTGGGGAGGGGGGCGGGTGCAAAAAACTGCCCAGATTCATGTGTTAGTGGGGTTGCACCGAAGTGGACCTGTGCTGGGTCCTGGGCAGGCGACGTCTCAGAAAAAGGGAGAAGCAAAATCTTTAGTGGGGAGCAAAAACTTCCAGAAACATTAAGTAGCAATGGGATAGAACCCAAATGGACTTGTGCACAGATCCACATAAACCACTTCCCATGCACACAGCCCTCGCGACCCACTGTGGGTTGGCTTTAGCAATACAATTCAGAGCTTCTGGAAACGCATGGCATGAGAGGCATAATGCATCTTCCCCCGAACTGCAGGCCTCCATCAGACTTCACTTTGCTAGTTCTGCCGGAACAAGCCCCCCTGTCCTGGCTGGGCCCAGGGCAGGTCTAGGGGGAAATGGGGAGCAAATTCTGAGGTGGGGAGCAAATTCCCATATTAACTAATGCAATGGGCAGTGGGGGATAAGAGATTGAGGGTGATCTGGAATGCAGATGTCTCATGTTTTTGTGGCCCTCATGAGTAATTGATACTGCCTGGGTTACATCATGAATTGCGACCGTTGGTCTCAGAGAAGACCGTAGCTTAATTCTGTTGGGAGGGAGGTAGGTGGGGTTAAAATTCCTTTTGGGACCTAGGACTGTAGCATTTGTTCGTAACCTTATCTTGGTTTAGTTGGTTCCAAAATATATTGCATATTTAAACTTTTAGGGTCCTGTATTTTCATGGGAGTATTTTTAGTGTTCTAATATTTTTGGAAATGGAGAATATTATTAGTCAACAACAGGACTGTAGCTAATTTCTTATTGTGGATTGTTGGGAGGAGAGAGCAGTTTCTTTTTGCTATTTCTAGGGAGCAAATGTGATGAACCTTATAATGGTTTAGTTGGTTTCCAGGTAACTAAACCTGGGTATGAGATTAAGGAGGTTGGATACACATTATTTTTTTGAGGGGAAATGGAGAATATTATTAAAAGACATGGGGACAGTAGCTAATTTCTTATTGCCGGTTGTTCAAAAAGGACGGCGGTTTCTTTTGGCTGTTTCTAGGGAGCAAATGTGATGAACCTTATAATGGTTCAGTTGGTTTCCAGGTAACTAAGCCTGGGTATGAAATTAAGGAGGTTGGATACACATTATTTTTTGGAGGGGAAATGGAGAATATTTTTAATAGACACGGGGACAGTAGCTTATTTCTTATTGCGGGTTGTTCAAAAAGGACGGCGGTTTCTTTTGGCTGTTTCTAGGGAGCAAATTAGTTGAACCTTATAATGGTTTATTTAGTTTCCAGGTAACTAAGCCTGGGTGTGAGATTAATGAGGTTGGATACACATTAATTTGGGGGTGGGGAAGAAATGGAGAGTATTATTAATGGACCAGAGGACTATAGCTTATTTCTTATTGCGGATTGACGGGAAAAGAGGGCAGTTTCTTTTGGCTGTTTCTAGGGAGCAAATGTGATGAACCTTATAATGGTTCATTTAGTTTCCAGGTAACTTAGCCTGGGTGTGAGGTTAAGGAGGTTGGATACACATTATTTTTTGGAGGGGAAATGGAGAATATTATTAAAAGAAACGGGGACAGTAGCTTATTTCTTACTGCGGGTTGTTCATAAAGGACAGCGGTTTCTTTTGGCTGTTTCTAGGGAGCAAATGTGATGAACCTTATAATGGTTCAGTTGGTTTCCAGGTAAGTAAGCCTGGGTATGAGGTTAAGGAGGTTGGATACACATTATTTTTTGGAGGGGGAATGGAGAATATTATTAATAGACATGGGGACAGTAGCTTATTTCTTATTGCGGGTTGTTCAAAAAGGACGGCGGTTTCGTTTGGCTGTTTCTAGGGAGCAAATTAGTTGAACCTTATAATGGTTTATTTAGTTTCCAGGTAACTAAGCCTGGGTGTGAGATTAATGAGGTTGGATACACATTAATTTGGGGGTGGGGAAGAAATGGAGAGTATTATTAATGGACCAGAGGACTATAGCTTATTTCTTATTGCGGATTGACGGGAAAAGAGGGCAGTTTCTTTTGGCTGTTTCTAGGGAGCAAATGTGCAGAACCTTATTATGGTTCATTTAGTTTCCAGGTAACTTAGCCTGGGTGTGAGGTTAAGGAGGTTGGATACACATTAATTTTAGCCTTTATTGTCAATAGACAAAAGTTATTTATACGACCGTAGGGAAAGTCAGATTGTAGTCGTACAGATGGGTTCTGGGGCTTTTACTGGGTAATGGGAGTTTTTGTCATGAGCATTGCACTTAGTAGGGTATTAATGTGGATCCAGGGATTTTGGGAAATGGGTTTGGTAGGTGGTTAGCAACTGGGGCTCGAATTAGACAAAATTAGGGGGATTTTTTTCCTTATTGTATTGGAATCTAGCTATATCCTGGCAATGATATTGGTTTTGTCTAGATATTCAAAGACTGCCTTCTGTATTGTATTTGCATGTTTCTTTGGGGGAGACAGGAGCAGTCTCAGGTCTATTGTGTGATAGCCTAACTTGAATATGGTGGATTCTATGGTCTCGCCTTTCATTGTTATGGGGCCACACAGTCAAAGAAGATATGGTTGAGATCTTCTGCATCATTGCAGTGGGGGCATAGGGCGGACTGGTTACTGTAGTGAAGGCAGCCCTGCCCGCAGTGTCCTAGCCTTAGTCCGGAATAGGCTATGTCGAAACGTCTATTGAGACTATATACGTCACATTGAAGTTTAACCTTTGGTTTGACGAAATGGAAGGTGTGGCCCTTGTTGCTATTGGTCCATTGGGATTGCCATTTTTCGGTTACTGCTTCATTTATTAGGGGATAAACATCCAGTTTTGAGGGTTTGGTATGGTTGTAAGTGCCGGTGGTCAATAATTGACAATTGCCTTTCTTGAATCAGCGGAAGGAGAAACGAAGTATGTGGCCCAACCGGGTTCTCGAACCCAAGACCTCTGGCATGAGTCAGGTGCCCTATCGATTGTGCTACGCTGCCCGGCACCTTCAGCTGTAGGAGTTTAATTCCACATTCAACTTCTAAAGCATTAATAGGGGCGGAGTGGTATGCCCTCGTAGCAATACTGAGTGCTAAGTTGTTTCGGATGAGGTCTTGAGCTTTGAGAGTAGATGTTTGGGTGCCGAGTTATATGCTTGCGCACCATAATCAACTTTTACTGAGGATTAGGGCCTTATAAAATGTCAATAGGATTTTTTATCTGCTTCATAGGAGGTGCCTGAAACCATACTCATGAGGTTTAGGTCTTTATTACATTTTTCAATCAGATTTTTAATATGCTGACCCCATATGTTAGTTTGCTATCTAGGATCATACCCAGGAAGGTGATATGGTCACAAAATTCTATTTCTGTCCCAAAAAGGGAGACTTTTTAAAGTGATTCAATATTAAGTCTTTTTTAAGGGAAAATTATAGCCTTTGTCTTAATAGTGGGTATTTTGAAGCCCCAGAGCGTGGACCATATCTCGATTGTCTGGAGGGCTGACTGCAGTTTTACGACAGCATGACTGTTTGGGAGAGGAGTGGTAGGTCCAGATAGCACTGTCATCTGCAAACTGAGAAAGAGAGAGGTTTGCCCCCTCGACCCCCCCCCCCCCAGCATAGCATCATCAAGGGTATTTATTATTACAATGAATAGGATAGGGCTGAGGACACTGCCCTGGAGACAGCCGTTTCCAAGTCATGTTCATCAGAGCAGTGACCTACCACTCCTCTCCCAAACATGCTCTCGTAAAACTCCAATCAGCCCTCCAGGTCACTGCTATTTATAGGTCACTGATCAGAGGTTTTTATCCCCCCCCCCCCCCCGCCCTGACTTGAATTCTTTAAGATTCAAAGTGACTGCCGCCTGGCACTTATTTTCCATAAGAGCATATTAATTTCAGATTTCACAATTTTAATTTCTGATACGAAAGGAATTTATGGCTGAAGAGTGCGATTTAGGCCATTTCCACTTCAATGGCGAAGTGTCATGGGACTGTCCCAGTCGCATTTAGTTTTGAGTTGCCGGTCGAGTTTCTAGGCTTCTTTTTTTTCTTTCTTTCCCGTTATGGTTCAAGTAAGACCAAATGAGCATTCGACATCAAGCTTGATGTAGACTAATGGCTCTTTCTTTCACATGATTTACTTAAAGTTGACCTCACTAAAATGCGCATTCAATACGCGATTTTGATTGGTTCCCGTACGCGCGCGTTGAGACGCAAAGGACTTCGTCACTACCCGTATCATGTGCGCAATTTTGCTTGGGTCCCTGAAATTTGCATAAAATGCGCGTTGCACGCGTCGCTTCGCGGTATACGCAAAACTGAGACCGAATTTTCATTAGCTACTAAAATATTCGCGTTCATAATTACCGCGTATCCCGCGCGCATCAACTGCGTCCCCGACGCGTTTTGAATGTGTACAAATACGTGAGCGCCAGTGTACGATAAGCAGGGAGTGATTATTTAAGGAGTAATATATTTGCAAATTGAATATTGCTCATTGTGAAAAAAATATGAAAGAAAATGTCCAGAAAGTGTCATAATCATTTGCCTGCTCAAAGTAGAAGATAAAACAAACAATGGCGTTCAAATGAATATGAAACGAAAACAGAAACAACCAGCTATCTTATCCCCAACCTGGTTCATAAACTGTTGATAAGACCATGAAATACAACACCAAGGTCCAAAAACAGAAAATAACATCCAGTAACTAGAGGCCGCAAAGACGAAAAACAACACAGCCAATGCACCAAAGCCGTATGTAATAAAAAATACTGACGGTTTAGTGAGCAGGAATTATCACAATCAGATCACATATCTTAGACTCAAAACCAAAAGGGAAAGAAATATATATACTAGTAAAAGTTCTAACCGACCACTTATTTTTTATATTTTTTCCTCAATGCTATTCGCAATCTCACGATTCATTTTACAACCACAGATAGGCGTATATGTCGGTAAACTAAACCACTAAACGGTTATGCATTATTCAGTGCACTGTATCCAGGAGTTACAGATGAATACGAGTACCCCCATTTTCAAAATTAACAAGAATTTGCATTGAGTGTTGGGGTAAGTTTTAACATATTTGTCCAAAGCGGCCACTATCATGCATGATGAGTTCATTTCTGCATAAATCTGTTTATTTAGTCATTTGCTTGAGTAATGAAGTGGTTTTGCTCACGTAAATTGGATATTTAAATAAGTGATGATTTTGCACAAAGTGTAACGAAATGCTTAATTTTGCGAATTTTAATAATGGGGGTACTTCTGTTTATCGGCACATCCAGGATGTAATGTTTAGCATTGTGTCAAACCTTTTAAGGGCTGAGTTGACTGACATATCTGCCTATTTGAGGATGTAAATAGACCTGTAAGCTCATTTGGGACTCTGAAGAAAATCGATTAAATGTAAGTGGCCGGTTAGATCTTTTGGCTAGTATACATACATCGACAACAGTTTACGGAAGACATGCACGGTACACCGATGGAACATCTCTTTCCCAGACAGGTGGTCATTCAACATCCCCAATTGTTAACAAAATTGACATTTTACTTGTGTTTTATTTGAAATTACAAAGCAAATCAGAACTCAAAGTGGGCAAATATTCAATTGTCCATATTGCTAGAAGACCGCAGATAATCAGACATAGAAAAACTTAACTTTATGGAACCACATCACAAGTACAGTTTTGAAATGGCCAGTGATTGATTTTTTTTTTTTTTTTTGGGGGGGGGGGGGGTGCTGGGGTTGGGGAGAGGGTGGTAAATTCAGAGGGAATCAACTGACTTATTCAAGTCTGTATCCCAAAAGTGAACCAGTTGAACCCCGGCTGGCCAAGTTATAGACGAGAAAACAAGAAAAGCTCCGGCCCAGACCAACGAAAATGAATTGTCGGATCCATCATTTAGTCATAACTTGTTTAGGTGACACAAACTTTCACGCATTCAACCTACAACCTTTAAATGGAGGAAACGTGTAAATCAAATTTAATCACTGCAATAATATACAGAAGAGAACTGTTGGCAATAACTGCAGACATAGACCGCCAGAAATAATGAAAACTATAATTGAGTCGCGAATCGACAAAACCAACAAAACGGCATGCTCGCCCAGCGAAACCAAAGATCAGCCTTGGCAGCCACCCAGCCTCATCAGAGTCTTTGCTGTGCGCTTAAAAGGGAGCTAAAAGTTTAAGCAACCTCCATGCTGCAGCAAAACTCTGATTAAATAAAAGCATCGCAAACGACTGCGTGATACCCCGCCACTGCAAACCTTTTTCACGCATCGATTTTTCCAGATTTATGCATGTATATAGCCGGGAGCAGGGGGAGATAACTCCCATGGGGTAAATCTGAGCATCACTGGAGGTTTCATCACTGATCATTTGCTGAAAGTTTCGGAAAAAAATGCTTCAAACTCTGATTTTAGATGGAATTTTTCGTAATTTTATACATGTATATAGTCCCAGGGCAGGGGCAGATAACCCCCGATGATAAAATTTCTGTGCTCATAAAAAGCCTTTGCTACTTCGATCATGTTTGTGAAGTTTCATCATGATACTCCAAGTAGTAAAGAAACTAGAGGCCAGAAACCATTTTTTGTACATTGACAAGTGCCATAACTCTGTCAGAAATTAACGAAATTTGCCCATTAACAATCCCAAGCGAGACATTCTCAATACAAATGCATACGCAAAATTTGAAGGAAATCCGTTGGTAAATACTTAAGTTATCGAACGGAAACGAAGTGCGGACGGACAGACGGACGTACGTACTACGGACGGACGGACAGACACACGGACGACCAACGTGAAAACATAATACCCCGCCACTAACGTGTGGCGGGGTATAATAATAGATTAGTGTTTAAGGAATCTCTATGTCGACAGAAAAGACTCTGAGCAGACTGGACGGATGCCCAGACTTATCTGAGTTATCGCTGGGCGCAAGTGCCACTTTGTTAGTTTTATTGTTCCGTGGCTCTATTAACTGAATCACGATGGTCTGTCAAAGACAAATCTAGGCATCTGTCAATGTGATGTCACAATGCCATAAGTTCTGAATAGTGGATAAAAAGAACACAATAAAAGTAGCGGATCTTTGTTCTTAATAATGACATTTGTTGTTATTTAGGACATCTCAATGCCACATCTTTAAATTATTAAAATTTATTTACTTAAATATCATCTTAATCTCGACTGATATAGATCAATACCAACGCGCAAGAAAAGCATGCAGACTTCAAATTAAATACTAAATTGCTGAAAGAAAATTAAGTTGAAATATCGCCAAAAACAACAATATTAATGAAAAAAATAACAGAAACAGCACATGACAACACTGAATGTAACATGATACTTGCTGGACGACAAATAAATATATTAATCTTTTTGGTTATGCTTAATTAAAGCTATAAAACTTTGAACACAATGTGTCCGCTTGTCTTTGGTCTCTAGCAATATGGTCACTTGAAAAGCTGCCAATTCTGCTTTTTGTTTTGATTTGTGTTGTAATTTGAAATAGAAAATAGGTAGAAATAGATATTGCTGCAGTTATAATGTAGGGTAGCTGAACGACCATCTGTTTGGGAAAGAGTTGTTAATATTATTTTCCATGCGCGTTGCTCGTAAACCTATGTCAATTTGTGTGTTTGCTTCTTTCCCTTTTGGTTTAGAGGGCGGGATGTGGTATTTATTTCTGTTCCTTGCCACTCTTTTTACTTTGGAATCAGCAAATCAGCTATTTATGACATACATGACGTCATAGATGCATTAAAAGATTTGTCGTTGGACAATGACTTTACTTATAGGCTGTGAAGATATCAATTCAAGAGACCGATTCATTGCGTTGCAAACGATTCTTCAGAGCTTTTATAAATCTGATAAACGAAACAATAATCCAAATATAGATACCGGGAATTTTAAAATGACTTATCAAAACGACGGCCTCAGTGATGGCCATTTGGAAATGATTACAAAGTATGCGTTTTCAAGGAATAATAACAATAATAAATGAATGAAAAATATTAATAATAATACTTAAAACATTTCACTAATTCCAAATTATTTACCGTAGCATCCCCATCATCTCTTGGTTAGCAATGTAATTTACTGTATCCAGATACTAGTCGGATAGTACAACCCTAAATACTTGAATTTGGAAAAAAATGAATAAAACACTAGGAAGTTTAACTAAAACAGATGGCTCAAAACAAAACTATTGTCTGTATGCCCATTATTATGCCACCTTTGATAATATATTCTGTATTGTGAAAACAGCTTTATAATTTAGCTCAATATTGGAAGTAAAGAAATTGACAAGCTGTAAAATTATGTCTGGTCAATCAACAAGTATGTCGTTTGTGATTTTTATAGACAGCTTGGTCAGATATCTATGCAATGGACTACTTTTTGTACCACCAAAGAATCGTATATTTACATAAACTGAAATGGATATATGGATGGATGACTTGCAATTTTACGTCCTATTCAACAGTATTTCAGCCATATCAGAACGACGGGAAGGTAATAATGAAAGGCTGTATGTAAAGGAAACCCGCTCAAGTTGAACAGATTTCCTCCTTTATTGTAATCCGGGACCGATAGATTAGCAGGGGAGCCCTTTACCCACTGAGCTAATGGGACTCACTCAAACAACAACTGAAAAGAACATTCAAACTTCGCTTTGCGGATCATCGACTTTGTATTTTTGTCGAGTTTCGCGTTTAACTACAGAACGATGAGGGTTAGAGCCGTGAAACTTGGGTCACGTATACATCTGGAGGAGTGAAGCTCACAGCTATCATCAATACTCAGGCTTGACCTATATTATGATGATTCAACGACTTTGCAATCGGAAACTACAAGAGTTGTGGCCATTTGCCTTGCGACGTGCATACGTCTGGAACAGTAAAGCTCAAAACTACCATCAACACCGAGTCTTGACCTACATCTAACGTTTCACCTACATGTATACTGCAATCTTTGTTGAGTTTTCTGCTTTACGAGGGATGTTCATTAAATAATGGAAACACCTGTCTAGATAAGTCAGTTTTATTCCCAAATGAGTATCCTTCATGTAACACCAAAGACTGTGTTTTGAGCTTTCAAATTCTTGTTTGAAAACGAAATTTTCACGGGGTTACCATAGCAACATATGACGTTACGTTCATGCTGGATACGGCGTGTGAATTTTTTCGACGTGATTTTTTGTAAGGAGGTCTTTGTATTATGTTTATAATGCAGGATATCTAAAGATCAATCGAAAATTTAGGAACACTTTCCATTTAAGTTAGGTTTTGGCTTTACAAATACACATATGATGGTTGATTATGAAAATGTTTTGAAATCTGGTATGAATCAAAGCAGGAACAGGGGTTAAAATAATTGATTTTTAGTAAATTGATCGGTTGTTAAGTGCATGATAATTTTGGTTCTTTCTGCTGTACAATTCTCCCAAGATTCTGCTTGTTTAAGTGTAATGACGTCAAAAATTTTGGTCCCTCAGGCTTAAAATCAGCGGAAAACGTCATATTTTGCTCGTTCGAACGCCTTTTACGATCTATATTTCTATTAGGTTTGAGGGCAAGTTAAAAATAGCTGCATAATTCTTAAGGTCTCTTAGACTTTCATCAAGCCATCACACCACTTTAACCTTTTACCCATTCTTTGGTGCTTATCAGCAGCATATATATATGGAAATTTGCAAACATTTAGAGACTTAACCCTCATAAGTTAAAGGCACCGTTGGCATGGCAACGATATTCCCATACAGTACTGTAAGTGTTAATAACATGTCATATGCATGCCTCTTAGCTATTATATATTTCGAATACTGTTCTTACACACAGCTACATGTAATGAGATAAAGGCGATTTTCTATTATTTAATGAACACCCCACGTAGCTCTGTTTCTGAAAACCTGAAGAGTAAAGCTCAAAGTCACCGTCGAAATTGCCTCTTGATCGTCATTTTATGTTTCGCTGACTTTTCAACATTTGCGTCAAGTTTTGCTCTTGCCTCTTAGGAATGAAAAAAGGCTAAGGTTATGAAACGTGGGACATTCATACATCTGGAAGAGTGACCTGTAAACTATTAAACTTGGGTCATGCCTTCGTCTGGAGAATCAGTATTATGTTTTGACATACGTTTCAATGTCTTTGCAATAATCGGGTTGAAATTTGTATCACCTCCACTTAGTAGAAGCAAAACATTGGTTGGTTGGTTGATTTGATGCTTAACGTCCACGGTGAACAGCTAAGGTCATGTCGGGACGGTCAGTTAACCTAACCACACTATTCCTGGGCAGGCTTAGACCTCCTAAGCGGTTAACCAGTACTAAGTGCACATACTTTCGCCAGTAACTGACAACTGCCCTTCTTGAATCAGCGGAAGGAGAAACGAAAGTATGTGGCCAGACCGGGTTTCGAACCCAGGACCTCTGACTTATGAGTCAGGTACCCTACCGATTGCGCTACGCGGCCCGGCTAGCAAAACATTGGTATTACTTTTCCGGTCATATCAGCAGCGCAATTTTAGCGCTAGGTTTTTCAAGTTAAGCTCTATTTTGTGACAAGGCGCAGACAGGCAAGGCACTGCATTCTGCAAAATTCTTGTGATTCAAAATATAAACTTTGCAAAAACAGATATTGTTAAATGTTGGATGTATCATATATGGCTTTCGATGCTTCTTGTATCGATGTATATGTATTTTGTGTTTTATAATGTATTCATAATTATATAGATTTGATATGATGATAGTCTTTACAGCAATGTTATCGAATATATCTTGAATGGCATGCCAAATGCACATACGTAAGGAGGAAATTTCTCCGGAACGGACATAATTCAATCCCAGATCCAAACCCAAGACAACATGTGGGAAAGAGACAGCACAAAATTAGTCACCACCGAAGACAACACCAGCGGTAGCATGTGAACAGCCATTTCCTATGTAGGTGATCAACGGGCTAGCCTGAACATTACCAATAATATACCAATAACAGATATAGCAACTAAAAACACATAAAACAACCAAAAAGAACCAAAACAGAATTGCAGCCTTTGGACGACCAGTAATGATATAACTGGGAGCTTAACCGGTTTGTAGTCGATCAAACCTCGCCCTTTGTTCTGCCTTTGTTTATCAGATGCTTAGAAGTTCAGCCCAACAAAAACAGCCAAAAGCCTACACAACTGCCTTACAAAAAGCACCAACCCTAGCAATAAGAAAAAATCATACGTAAAATATTAAACATCTATTTTACCCATTTTCAGTTTCTTAGTGTCAGGGCTAGCCTTAACATAGTTTACAAACATGTGCATTTAAGTCTACAAACATGTACATTAGGCTTGTCATATAGCTTCTTCCGTTTTGTCATTCGCGTTTATTCGTTATTTATTTCTTGTGAAGTCTTAAGTGAGGTTCGGGTTTGCAATTGTGGCATTCCAAGTTTATCTCTTTTATAGTTTGTATTGTTTATGATGTTTATTATTAAACTGAGTCTGTCTGTTATCCAAATACTGCTGTTAATCATAGTCATTTTTGTTTATTTCGTCTCCATCTTTTAGTGTCTTAATTGGATCGTGCTTTGTGGTTGTTGCTCTTCTTCGCTGTCTCCGTTTCTGTTTCTACATTACAGATTAAACATGCTTGAAAGGAAGATCGATCTCATTTAGATCAGCGTAAAAAATATCAGATATTTTACTGACAGTTATTTTGTACGGACGGCTTGATAAAGATACAGACTATGCAATAAGAATAAAATCTGCTGCGTCCAGGGGCCGTATTCATAAAACAATTTAAGTCGTTGCTATATTGTTGCTAAGGTTAAATTACTTAGCCGGAGATTCCCTACAACTATGAAATTTGCTCTGGAGGAACAGTCTTACAAAGACTGTTCCTCCAGAGCAAATTTCATAGTTGTAGGAAATCTCCTTCATAGAAATTGAGCCTTAGCAACAGCATAGCAACGACTTAAGTCGTTTTATGAATACGGCCCCTGATGCATAGCAGCCTTAAAATGTCATTTATTTTCGGGAAGGTAACATTCTGTCTTGTTTGGGTTCATTAAAATCTATACAGATACGTTTTAATCTTGTTTGAGTTTTCAGCTCGAGCATATGAACAGTTTTGAGTATGACTTGTTTCCGATAAAAACAGAAATCGAATTTGAAGTATATTAATCAATGTCATACAAAACGTGTGCAGCAAACGAATCTCCACTTAAGTGCTAAGGATAGAGATTTTAACTTAATTCTTTGACAACATACGTGCATAGAAAAGATGTAAGGACAAGGTTTCCATATCCAACCCCTCTGGCAAGATTTACTTGGACTTGGGTAAGATAAAATTAAAAAAAAAAAGTTATCACGGATAGTCAATGAATAGGTCTAATTACAGTTCATGTATCTGAGCCATCAACATAAGTCGCACAGATATCACACAAAAAAGGCATGCGATAAAAAAGGAAAATCACTGTGCCACGTTGAATGTTGCGAAATGAACAAACGTCTCGCATGGCACTGACCTCTTTATTTAAAACTAAGACAACCTTTCAGATGATAAAACTGCACACATTACGAAGTCCTACTTCTAAAGTCAAACGTTGTTACTAAACGGACCATTTATGGGCTGAGGAAATTGATTATTATAATAAATGATTAGCTTCTGGTCATTGCCGTTTCACAAATTTAAGGAATACATTTTATTTTTCTGATGTTTATCGAAATATAAACTACATTGGATCGCATTAGTGAATCCCGAAGGGGGATCATATAAACTTTGCTAGCGACCCGTTGTAGTTTATACATCGATAAACACCAGAAAAAAATAAGTTCATTGCTTATATTAACATTCTTTTGTATCACTTATTTGATCACAATATTTGCGTTAGGGGCTACAGTTGAAGCAGAAAAAACATTTATATGTAGTTTTTCTACTAAAAGCAGAACAGCGTCAACGACGTAACCACGACGTCGTAACTTCGCCTAAGTCCAATGAGATTGGAAAACCATGGTCTATTTGACATAACTTAAGGTGGTGATTTATTGTAAATGTAAAAATCTGCATAAAACCATAAAAAAAGAAAGGTATCTCCCTGAAAGGTAGAAGACTTTTAATTTTTGTTGTTCAGAGGGTTAAGCGCTGGCCTACTGATCTAGCGGACCAGGTTCAAGCCCTGCTTGAGGCGAAAACATTTCCTACCGTAAACGGGGTTCCCCTGTACGAAGCCTTTCATTATCGTCGTTTCAGCGTCCTGATATGACTGAAATACTGTTGAAAAGGACATGCAAGCAGAAGTCATCCATCCATTTATTTATTTCTGTTAAGTATTTAATTTTTAATACTTAAATGATTGACTTCTATAGATGACTTGCAAAGTAAAAAGATAGGCAATGACCAGGAATTAAAACAATCAAATCCCACATTCCGCTCTCAAAACCTTTAGGGAAAAGAAGCACATACACACCGAAATTGACACAAGTTTACGAAAGCCACGTACAATTAACAGAATGAGCACCAGCAGCTCTTTCCCAAACAGATGGTCATTCAGCTACCATAACAACAGCATCAGCATCTATTTTTACTTATTTTTTATTTTAATTTTTGTAATAAAAACAGACGGCAGATTTGGCAGCAATACAGGTGACCGTACCGCCAGAGACCATATACAAGTAGACACAGCACAATATAACATCAAGGAACCGCAACAGACGTACCGCCTTGGAACGGTCAGCAAAAGATTACTTGGGGGCTTAAACTTGTTTTACTGGGGCCAAACCTCGCCCTTTTCTTCTGAAGGGGTTTGAAACATTAAGCTAGCTGTTTGGTCCGCATGAAGATTTCCTAACCCATCAATGAAGCATCACCGGAAACAAGCAAATCACGGATAAGGCCTATGATAAATCAGAGATGAGGACTCAATGGAAAGAACGTATTGCGACACCAGGAGACCCCTGCGAAGGCAGACAACACCACTGAAATACCGGAGCAAAAGAAAACTATCAGTTGAACCCCGAATAACAAAGCAACAGACGAGGCACATTCCAGCCCCAACCAACTAAATTAAGTAGCTTTATGTCGGGTCCATCATTGAGTCTGATGCCTGACCAACCGGCGTGCAATTAAAGAGGGAAGCAAAGTTTTTAACCATAATTGTGTTAAGAAATAAACGTGCAGACTGAAGCATTACATTTATATTATATCCAATAGGTTTGTAACGAACGATAATTTTCCTAAATCAGACTTACCTACAATTTTCATGTGTTTATTTTTGCTTTCCCACAATTTTTACGAGTTTATATTTGCGAGTTCACTTTCTTTCAATATCATTTCAGCTATATCAGAACGCTTGAAGGGTGAAAATAAAAACTCTGTGCAATGGAACCGCATGTGCTGTTGAAATAAATTTCTACCTCCAAACAGAATCGAACGTAGGGCCACTAAATTTATAGGCCAGCTTTTCTAAAACCATTCAAACTACCGCGGCTCTTTAAAAAAGCGTCGAATGAGAATAAAAGGATCTTAAGCCAAGTGCTAACTTTGCGTTATATATCCTGCGCATTCACTCATACTGTGTGAGCTCCTCACCTTTTTTCTCGATTTTTGTATATTTCTGTAAAGCAATTACTTTTATTATACTTAAATGATGACTGGTACAGATGACTTGCGAGTTCACTATCATTTCAGTCATATCAGGACACTAGAAGGGTGAAATTAAAAACTGTGCAATAGAACCGCATGTGCTGTTGAATAGATTTCTGCCTCCAGCAAGAATTGAACCCAGGGGCCGTTTTCATAAAACAACTTAAGTCGTTGCTATGCGGTTGCTAAGGCTAAATATCTATAAAGGAGATTCCCTACAACTATGAAATTTGGTCTGGAGGAACAGTCTTACAAAGAATGTTCCTCCAGACCAAATTTCATAGTTGTAGGGAATCTCCTTCAAAGAAATTTAACCTTAGCAACAGCATAGCAACCACTTAAGTCGTTTTATGAATACGGCCCCAGGGCCGCTAAATCAGCTGGTCAGCTTTGTGAAAAGCAGCAAACAACCGCGGCTCCTTAAAATAGCGTTGCATGAGAAAAAAGATCTTAAGCCAACTGCTAACTTTGCATTTTATCTGTTATCACCCAGTGCATTTGCGTATACTTTTTGAGGTCCTCACCTTTTCATCGATTTTTGTATATTTCTGGGCTTACAGAAAGTATATGCGATTGGGAATTGAATTTCAGACGGGAATAACTCTAACTGGTTTATGCTTCAACATTTCTTGTGTATTATATGAGCAACAACACGCAAAGCGAAGGCTGGTGGCACCCTCGAACTAGAAAGACTCAGAACGGATAGCGCGTTTTTACCCTTTAATCTTACCATGTACGGATCCTGTGGAATCAACATGCACGTCACAAAGGCTCTTGCAGACCTGCACGGATTCTCAGCCTGATTTAAGTTTTTGCCTTTGGCAGATACATAAAGGCGCTTTTTCTGCATGAAGCGGGTCATATTTTATATGCAAAGCTGAGAAATATGCACATGTACAACCTCAGTATTTCACCTCACTGGTGCACATAAGGACACTAGTTTATCCAATAAACATCAGGGGCTATCTCCTTCTCGTGAACGATGTACTCCTTAGGTATGAGTAAATACGCATGGGTAAATATAGGGTAAAGTCGGATAAATTCGGACAGCAGGTAGAATCAGACAGTAACATGTTTTCCTTCATATGTCAACTGTTTGGCATTAAAACAAATTTAACTGGGCAAACAGTGAAAATCCTGATGAGACGTCTCATTTAAATTTTCAGTGTTTGTAATGGTTTGTCCGAATTTACCCGCTGCCCGAAGTTACCTGACTCGACCCTATAGTTTTATTCAAACTGATCCAGTAATATCAGTTTCCCAACATATTGGTCATGCTACTGAGTGAGATTTGCTGAGGAGGGAAGATATTTTTTGCATACAACTCATTTGATCTAAACATGACTAGGATTCAGGACGCCTCGTGTCTTTGAATTGTCTTGATGCAATCAGCAACATTTACATAAGAATACTGATTGATTCTCAACGATTCCCAATGACCGTATGCAGCATGAATGGGGCAGAACACAGATATAAAGTCTAATTTAATCATCTGATGTCTTTTGAGAATTGTGACATAATTGAAACGTATTACACTGGCACCGTAAGACGACGCATATTCACTGGAATACGTCTGTATGCAAATACAACTTTTGTGTCATGGAAAACACTCTAGCATTTTCTTCTTGACTACAACGCAGCTGTTGCAAAAGGCTTCGAAATATAATGGTGAAGTTTTTATTAACGTTATACTGAATTTGCTTACTTGGTTTGAGAAGTTTTGAAACATAGAATTTTTTTTCTAAGAAAACATTAATTTGACAGAAAATAGAACACCATGAAAACAACTAGCAAATACAAATTCGACGTGTCAAATCAAATTTAGAAATTGATATTCAAATGACCCTAAATGAGTCAGAGAGATCTAAGGACTTGAGGTATATCACTATACTAGTGTTGAATATGAAAAACCGCTTGTTAGGGAGCCCCACGGTCCAATTCGCTGTACAAAGTCAGCCATGTAAAGAACCTAGCGATACCTTGCTCAAAACAAAATGCATACAGACTCAAGCAGGTGTTATCGTTGCGCCGCTGATATGGCTTTAGCATGCTTTCACATTAATTCTTAGATATGCGTACCCAACAGCGTGGTTTTAGCATAACAATTCGTCTAACTCAAATTATAAATCTAAGCGTGATTATTCAATAAAACAATGCATTTACCATAAAGGTCATGACGAGTTCAGCCTTTTCGCACTTCCATGATTAATGACAATGCCAACTGTATCGACCTATTTTACTTGACTTAGAATGAAATAGAATGCATTCTCCATCAAATCAAATTTCAAACCATTAATTGTATGCGAACACATATGTTCATTGTTGATCATCACAACACGAGAGTCATGCAATTCAGATTAAGTTTACAAAGTTTAAAGTCGCACTCGTTTATCTTAGATTGTAGCGTTTGCCGGGTCGTCCACCAAGTCAAGCAACCGGTAACCCATCAAGGTACTAACCGCGATCTCCGTTTCTTGACTTCGTGAAAGAGCCACCTACTCTACCCGCGTCGCAAGGCTGTAGAAGTATTTATATACCTTAAGCCGTTACATTTCTCCCCCTCTTCTCTTGTCTTCGTCACGAAGTCACCAACTGCTCACATAGCAGACCCGAGGGCGGAGCTTATGCAACATAACCAGGGACACTTTTCCCTGCACACCTAGGTCCGGAGATCATGGTCATGTCATCTCCCATCCCACCGCTGCCACCAAATGTAGTGTTTGCCGGGTCGTCCACCAAGTCAAGCAACCATTCACCCGTCCAGGTACTAACCACGATCTCCGTTGCTTAACTTCGTGAAAGAGCCATCCACTCTTCCCGCGTCGCCATAAAAGCCGGCTTCTACAGAAAGGCTGTAGAAGTTTTTATTTACCTAAACCCGTTACAAGATGTCTAAAATTAATGCCTGATTGAGGGGTTGTGTGTGTTGGTGGTTAAGTGTATTTATGTGTATGTACGTGTTGGTGAGGGGTGGGCTGGAGCTGGCTTATGAGGGGAGTGGGATGCGGAGGGTGTGAGCTCTTCACATACATAACATTCGAATTAAAAGATGACACATACTCTGTTGATAATTACAAAATATATGCTTTTTGACAAACTTGACGCACCTATATCAAGAAATTATCGAAATTAAAATTATTCACCACAGATCGGCCTGTTTTCACCAAGTATTCTGCAAAAGAAACAATTGAGAAAGCACGCTAGACAAAAGTTGGAAACAAATTTTGATTTAATTGCCCAATGACCATAATTACAGAATATCATGTTTTACTCTGTCCGTCCGTCCGAACGTCCGCCAGTATGTCCATTGCACTGGAATTTAGCCGGTTTGTATAATCAACTTTTTTCCCACTTTTTTAGAAATTAGTTTCAAGTCAACCTATTCACGTTTGTTATAAAATGCATTGAGTATGTGCATAGAAATCAAATATTTTCTTGCAAAATTTCGACAGAAGGACTTTTGAGCACAAAACTGGTCAAAGGTAGCATGCTTGCAAGGTAAAAGTCATCAGTGTTGATTCAGCAATATAGGGGGGCCGGTTTGCATATCCAGCCATGTATTCCCTCACGATTTCCTGATCACTTATAACCTTTGTACACATTTTAAATACATATTTAAGATGTGCATAAAATACAAGGTGGACAAAAATGCAGATTGTTTACATTAAGAATAAATCTTAATTTAGTAACATAAAATGTACTTGTAGCCTGCCTCGTCAGTTACTTGGCAATTCGAGCTCAACTGGTACTTTTTTCTCCCGTGCTAGTGGTATTGTTTGACACTCCAAGGATCTTCAGGTATGGCAATACGTCGTTTCTGTCGGGTCCCCACCTCTGATTCATCATACATTTTAACCGTGATTTATTTGATTCCTGATGGGTTAGGAAACCTATATGCGGACATAAAGACTTTCCAAATGTATCGAAAAAAGGGGGCGATCGTTGGACCCAGTATAACGAGTTTAACCCCCAGTAAACTTTCACTGCCCATTCCAATGCGATACATCTGTTGTTGTCCGTCTATGTCTCGCTGTCTTTTTTCCGCTTGTCTGTTGTGGTTTCTAGTTGTATGGGTGCCCGTATAGTCGCCCACGTTGCTCTGTGTTTTGTTTTGTTATTTAAATTAGAGAATACTAGGTAAAATAAATGATAGTGACAATACCACAAGTATGACTTTCGGTACACTCAAATCATATCATTTGCAATAGATAATCAATTTAAAATCACTATACGAAAAATAAGGGAGCTAAAACAATATCACGGCAAATGTCAATGGATCTTGATATTTCATATTAGTTTTCTCCAACCTTAGTCCTTTTGTACGCAGTCCGCACCTGCTATTCGGAGCTGCATCCGAATGCAGGTGTAACCAGTTTTAACCTCATAGTTTGGCTGATTGGTTTAGAAGGTCCTTAGGAAGAGATGGACAGGTGCTAAGTGACAGGAGATAGAAACTTGTCTGAATAAAATCAACATCAAGAAATAATAATACTGTTGACAGATAAGGATCAATTTTTGCGTAAATCTACAGCGGTCAAAGACAAAGTAGCTAGGAATGCAATTATCAGTGACCAACACAATTGAATTTCACATTCTGCCCTAATCACCAGTGGGGGAAAGGAAAACAACAACGGTAGCATATGAAACAAAAACAAAACAAGGGTAAGCCAAGAGATCAACTATTTCCAAGCAGATGCCCGCCAGACTATCGTTACCAATGTACAAAAAGTAAGGCTAATAGAAAGCTGAAAATCAATAACAATAATTAGAGAAAACCATAAGTCTGGAAATGTCTACCGAAAGAACAAGGCACAACAGGGCAGTTCTAAAATTATATATCCGATCCTTCGGTGTCGCTAGACCCCAAATAATACCTGACTGTTTATATATTTCAAAGCATATCCTATTAGCAAAATCATAGGCTGACACTTGTGACTTTGATAATTTAAAAAAAAGAAATAAAAGGAACACTGCCAAAGCCTAAGATAAATCTAGTCTATATATATCCGTCCTCATTTTGCTCCCCGAAAGATAAGTATATAGTCGCCGCTTTGTACGTTCGTCCGTCCAGTATTTTCGTCCGTCCGTCTGTCCGTCTTTCCCTTCTTCCGTCCGTCCGTCACACTTTGTCCAGGGTATATCCCTGAAAGTATTAGAGAGAACTCAATTAGGGCGCTTACAGTAAGTACATAGCACAAGAACCATAACCCAACCGATAAAGTAATCGTGGAATTGCTTCTCTTCTTATTTGTTTTTCACGTGTATTCTTGTAAAGAGCATATCTCTGAAAGCATTGAAGAGAATTAAATGGAATTCTACATATGAAAAGTGGACAAGATAGAAAGTGCAAAGCACAAAGTACATGAACCTTTTGCTGGAACGTATCTCTAAAATTCTTCAATGTAATCAAATGGCATTTAGAATATTGATAGCTGGTAATAAAATATAATACAGTGAACAAGAACCGTTAACCTAACACAAGACATTTTGATGTTTATAATGTTCAGCCTTAATGTAGATTTCACAGATCACATTTTACAAATACTGTGATGACTAATCATTATTCTCAGTGATCGTTTACCATAATTTGCCAACATGAAAAAGCTGTGTTAGTTATTCGATTTGCATCTTCTCATTCCTTTACCTCATTTTTTTAAAATTTATATCTGCGATAGAGGCGCCGTAGTCGAGTGGTTAGAGTGGCTCGGCTATTGTGCAGAAAGTCACCGTAAGGTCGTGAGTTCGCGGCTCACTGTCGCCATACGATGACTGAAAACTCTCTCTGTCAACCCAGCAGTAAATACGTACCTTTTTAGCTCGCCTGAGCACGAAGTGCTAAGGGTGAGCTTTTGGGATACCCTGATGTCCGTCGTCCGTTGTACGTCCGGATGGACGTCCGGACGGACGTCCCTCAACTTTTGCTTGTGTACACTCTAGCGGGCACAGTTTTGATCCAATCTTTCTGAAACTTTGTCAGAATGTTCATCTCTATAAAATCTAGGCCAAGTTCGAAACTGGGTCATGTCGGGTCAAAAACTAGGTCACTAGGTCAAATCTTAGAAAAACATTGTGTACACTCTAGAAGGCACAGTTTTCATCCAAAGTTCATGAAACTCTGTCAGAATGTTTATCTTTATAATATCTAGGACAAGTTCGAAACTGGGTCACGTTTGGTCAAAAACTAGGTCACCAGGTCAAATCTTAGAAAAACCTTGTGTACGCTCTAGAAGGCACAGTTATTTTCCAAAGTTCATGAAACTTAGTCAGAATGTTTATCTACATAATATCTAGGACATGTTCAAAACTGGGTCACGTCAGGTCAAAAACTAGGTCACTAGGTCAAATCATAGAAAACCCTTGTGTACGCTCTAGAGGACACATTTTTGATCCAATCTATATGAAACATTGTCAGAATATATATCTCCATAAACTCTAGGCCAAGTTTGAAACTGGGTCATGATGGGTCAAAAACTAGGTCACTAGGTCAAATCTTAGAAAAACCTGGTGTACACTGTAGAAGGCACAGTTTTCATCCAAAGTTCATGAAACTTTGTCAGAATGTTTATCTTTATAATATCTAGGACAAGTACGAAACTAGGTCATGTTGGGTCAAAAACTAGGTCACTAGATCAAATCATAGGAAAACTTTGTGTACGCTGTAGAGGACACAGTTTTGATCCAATCTTTATAAAACATTGTCAGAATGTTTATCATCATAAACTCTAGGCCAAGTTCAAAATTGGGTCATGTCGGGTCAAAAACTAGGTCACTAGGTCAAATCTTAGATAAACCTTGTGTACGCTCTAGAAGGCACAGTTTTCATCCAAAGTTCATGAAACTTTATCAGAATGTTAATCCTCATAATATGAAGGATAAATTTGAAACTGGGTCATGTAGGGTCAAATACTAGGTCACTTGGTCAAATCATAGAAAAACCGTGTCGCTCTAGAGGACACAGTTTTGATCCAATCTATATGAAACATTGTCAGAATATATATCTCCAAAACTCTAGGCCAAGTTTGAAACTGGGTCATGATGGGTCAAAAACTAGGTCACTAGGTCAAATCTTAGAAAAACCTTGTGTACACTCTAGAAGGCACAGTTTTCATCCAAAGTTCATGAAACTTTGTCAGAATGTTTATCTTTATAATATCTAGGACAAGTACGAAACTGCGTCATGTTGGGTCAAAAACTAGGTCACTAGATCAAATCATAGAAAAACTTTGTGTACGCTGTAGAGGACACAGTTTTGATTCAATCTTTATAAAACATTGTCAGAATGTTTATCTTCATAAACTCTAGGCCAAAGTCAAAATTGGGTCATGTCGGGTCAAAAACTAGGTCACTAGGTCAAATCTTAGAAAAACCTTGTGTACGCTCTAGAAGGCACAGTTTTGATCCAAAGTTCTTGAATCTTTATCAGAATGTTTATCCTCATAATATGAAGGAAAAATTTGAAACTGGGTCATGTAGGGTCAAATACTAGGTCACTTGGTCAAATCATAGAAAAACCGGTTGTACGCTCTAGAGGACACAGTTTTGATCCAATCTATATGAAACATTGTCAGAATATATATCTCCAAAACTCTAGGCCAAGTTTGAAACTGGGTCATGATGGGTCAAAAACTAGGTCACTAGGTCAAATCTTAGAAAAACCTTGTGTACACTCTAGAAGGCACAGTTTTCATCCAAAGTTCATGAAACTTTGTCAGAATGTTTATCTTTATAATATCTAGGACAAGTACGAAACTAGGTCATGTTGGGTCAAAAACTAGGTCACTAGATCAAATCATAGAAAAACTTTGTGTACGCTGTAGAGGACACAGTTTTGATCCAATCTTTATAAAACATTGTCAGAATGTTTATCTTTATAAACTCTAGGCCAAGTTCAAAATTGGGTCATGTCGGGTCAAAAACTAGGTCACTAGGTCAAATCTTAGAAAAACCTTGTGTACGCTCTAGAAGGCACAGTTTTGATCCAAAGTTCATGAAACTTTATCAGAATGTTAATCCTCATAATATGAAGGAAAAATTTGAAACTGGGTCATGTAGGGTCAAAATCTTGGTCACTTGGTCAAATCATAGAAAAACCGTGTGTACGCTCTAGAGGACACAGTTTTGATCCAATCTTTTTGAAACTTTGTCAATATGTTTATATCCATTAACTCTAGGCCAAGTGTGAAAGAAGGTCATGTCAGGCCAAAAACTAGGTCACTAGGTCAAATCTTAGAAAAACCTCGTGTACGCACTAGAAGGAACAGTTTTGATCCAATCTTCATGAAACTATGTCAAATGTTTATTGTCCATATATATGCCCCTTATGAAACTGAGTCACGTCAGATCAGAAACTAGGTCACTAGGTCAAATCTAAGAAAAACTTTGTGTACACCCTAGAGGGCACAGTTTTGATCCAATTTTCATGAAACTCTGTCAGAATGTTTACCTTCGTGAAATCTAGGTAAAGTTTGAACCTGGTTTGTGTCGGATCAAAAACTAGGTCACTAGGTCAAATATAAGAACGACCTTGTATACGCTCCAGAGCGCACCATTTTGATCCAATCTCAATGAAACTTTGTCAGAATGTTTATTCTTACAATATCCGGTTTGAAACTGGGTCATGTCGGGTCAAAAGCTAGGTCACTAGGTCAAATCTAAATTAAGTTATGTTGCAAGAATCAGAACTAACATTGCAATGATGCCAGCCACAAACTCCTTGGAATACATTAGTTTCACCACAGTGAGATAATGATGCTACCATTCTATCATCTGTGTTTGCCTAGTTAAGTCTAGTTCAAATCCATCAAAGGAACTCAACATGAACGGGAACTTTTCGGAGAAGCGACTCTGCCATTTTCAGCTCACCTGAGCCTTACAGTATTGGTGTTAGCTGCCTCTTTCATCCATCCATAAACATTTTCAAACATCTCTGAAACCACTGGGCAGATCAAATTTCATATGGAGCCTGCACATGGGTCAAAGGATTGAAAGTTCTTCAAATGATCTTGGTCACATGACCAAGGTGGCCGCCATTCCCATGTATGGTAAAAACTCTTATAAATCTTCACCAGAGCCAGTGAACTGATTAATGCTCAGGTGAGCGATTCAGGGCCACCATGGCCCTCTTGTTCGAATTAGGGAAGGATAAGGCAGCGAAAGGAGAGGGATGGGCTCCGCCTTTCATCAGCTGTGCCCAAGATACAGTGGGTCTCTAACCCCCACTGCCCCTACGGCTATTAGGCTATGGGAAACCTTTACCTTTTTATCTGCGATAATTTTGCACAGAGAGTCACTCCTTCACCAGGATACCTATTTCACTATTGCACACCTTCGGGGCCATCCATCGGTTCCATCGATAGTCATGTTTCTTCCAGACCTGAATTGCTTTATTCATTGTATTTTGTCCTACAAAAATTTAGACAAGATACAACCAAGAACTGGCTTAATCCTTACTGTAATTTTCCGATGATAAGACGGGATCTTATTACGCATAATTAGCGCAAAGATTCAGATCAGTTATGTGTAAGTTGGCTATAAAATGGAATTTTTCTCTTCCAAAAGGATCTATATCCGTCTTGCAACACGGATCTAGATCTTTGAAATTTGTTTTGCCAAGGAAAAGGCCCGTGCTATAACCGAATATACGGTAAATATTCATTGCATCAGTAAAAACCACTGAGATATACCCTATTGGGGCCAATTAAGGTGAAACAGGGCAAACTCAAACTTTCAGTTTTCGTGTAAAAAGTACAACGACCAAGAAGCTCAGCACTTTCTAAATTACAAATAACTTTCTTTTAAGTGTGAAACAAATAGTTCTTTTGCTATGACGTCATGAAAATGTGAGGGTTTGACGTGTTTTTACGGAAAATGAATAGCGCTCGTTTATATATGATTTTCGCATTTGTTTTGCTGTCCGTTAAGATATTGCAATAAATTTCATACCAAAGTGCGAGCCGTCAAGAGGCCTTTAAAGATATGTTATTACTTTTTCCAATCATTTCCACATTTTGTGTTGATTTAGGCAAGCTGCATTTAGCTATCGGGTATTGCTTAATTTTACATAAACCCTAAATAGAGAAAAAACGTCTCCGAAAAATATGTATGAAATTTTGATATGTTTTGATGAAATATGCTGACATGTAATTTTTAAATAATTCTAAGTTCTCACCGTGCAAATTTTTCACAAAGCATATTTGTTTAACAATACCCCTTATTCCGGTGATGTCGTTTCTTTCAACGTCAAAGGGAGATTATTCCTAAGAAGGTTTTCCAGTAAACGTTTTGTTTCTAGTAAAACATTTATGATCTCTTTTAGAGAATATAACTGCACGAAAAACGAAAAAACTGACTTAATATCTTATTCCGTCTTCCAGGGAGGAAGATTTCAATGCATCAGGGGTTCATTTTTGTCATGATATTTATCTTGCGTAACGTGACGTCCCGTTAATTGAATTCTTACCAACCGCGTCTTCGCGACGTCAAAAACTTCCGAAAACAGCAAAACCGGGAAAATGAACCCCTGACCCGTTTGAACTCTTCTGTCTGGAAAACGGAATGAGCTATTACTTCGAATTTGTCGTTTTTCATTTGTACAGGTTTTCTAAAATAACTCGACATTGCTTTCTCGGATGAAAAGATATGTCGGAAACCGCTCTTAGCGCCCAATTTAGTTTGACGTTAAAACTCGACGTTATTTGAACAGGGGGTATGGTTTGAAAAATCTACTTTGAGAAATATTTACACGGTAAAATTTTAAAATTCTTTCATTAATATTCCGACTTCATATTTCATTAAAACAAATCAAAATTTGAGATATATTTTTCGGAGACGTTTTTTCTCTACTTCAATTTTTACGTAAAAAAAGCGAAATTTCAACAGCTGATGAAAATGAATGTTTGCATCAATTTACTTGTATTGCGTAGAGATTGCGCAGAAAGTAAAGCACAGCTTTATAGAACTCTTAATGGCACGTAATTTGGTATGGAATTTATTTCAATATCTCAACGGGCTGCAGAGTAATGTCGATTAATGCGGATATCTGAGAGCTATAAATTTTGCGTAAAAAACGTCAAACCATCACATTTTCACGACGTCATTGAAACAGGAATCGTTAAGTTCACGTTCAAAAGAAAGTCATTTAGTGTGTCACAAATAATTGAAGTTTTTTTTATATATTATTTGACTAGAAAACTGAAAATTTTGGTTTGTCCTATTCCACCTTTAGAAGTTTGGATAATCAGATAACTAAATCATATTTGGTGGAGTAATTCGTCATTTTTTTTTTTCAAAAATATTTCCTCCTACCTGTTGCCATTTAGATGACTCAGTTTATGCAAATGAATCCATAATTTATCACAAAACATGATGTTTTTCATGCCGGTTTGTCTTTAGACGTGTTTACTACTAGAAAGACTCGCCGAAGAACATCTTTTTATTCATTTCAGCACGTGCATGCATTGTGTTTCTAAATTGCCTCATTTTATTTGCAATCAGTAGCTTAAGCTGCTATTCGCCCCAAGGCAGAAACGTTTGATCATGATGTTTATTGTTTTGTGTGTAGTTATTTCTAACATGGTGGTCACATGCACTGGTGTCCACTTTGCGTTCTATATTGTTTCCTGTTTTGTTTTGCGTTTAAGGTTAGATAAACTAGATACACTGTATGTTTATGTATTTTTGTATTTTTTTTTTGTATTTTTTTTTCTCTCTCTTTTCTTCGTCAGAAAAAAAAAACTTTTCACGGAGGATAATATGGGAGACCTTATGACCTCGTTGATCCCTACAATGTGGCCGTTTCTAAATTAATTTCCGATTTGATGGCCTCAGCCGAAGCTTAGTTAAGATTTCAAATACCGGACATTCTTTTTCACTGACTTTTCCTACTGATACATAGATATGGCGGGTGTATTATGATAGGTAGGTGATGTTTACTACTCGCCAGCACTTGATCACACCTCAATTTCGGGGTCCATATCTGTGTATCATAAATATTCCGGAATTGTCAATGTTTAAAGGACTTACGAGTTCGGACTTATGATTTGGGTACTTTGACCACTTTCGTTAATTACCAGCTGTACACACGTTTGGAAAAAACTCGGCTTGTACGGAGAGAGTGATCCACGGGGTCAATGCCTATCTTTTTTATCTCTATTTACCGATCGAATATATTGACTGAACAGACGGATACGCCGCATCATTTACACCACAGACGCAGGTGTATACATGTATACCTTCATAATACGAGATATTTCATGCTAAATATTGAAAACTGAAATGATAACAAACTTTGCGTTTCCTATGAAGTGTAGTTTAAAATATGTGATTCAACTGCAGTACTACAGTACTTAACTTCCATCAACTAAATGTTCCATCTGATCATATGTGACAATGAAAACATTATCTGATATTACTTTATTTGAGCATTAAAATATGACATCTACCGTGTGAACAAATTTCTAAATGATTATCAAATTTAAGTTGAACAGATTGTTGCGATTCCCTTGTGTTACTTGTTCTTATTCCGTTGCTTTCGTTCACCTAATGTGTCAGTACATGTAACGTCTCAGATGGGGTGGCGGAATAACCACCTGTCTGGGAAAGAGCTGTCCATTCGGTTTACCAAGCGTGTTGTTTCGTAAACTGCTGTGAGTGCATTTTCTTATGTTACTTCTGGCTTTGATCTGGGATCCGATTGTATTATTTCCTGGTCATTGCCTATCAGTTTACTTTTCAGTTAAAGCAAATATGCTGTTGTGTTTCTTTGATGAGCTTCTTAATTCCAGACGACTTTTCAGACGAACTTTATGGTACCGTTACATGGAACTACGCATGAATCGCAACATACTTTCTGAAATGTTAGATGCTTTTGAAGCAAGACCCGCCTCGACAAAACAATTTTAAATGACGACAGCAACATGGTCTATAGAAAATTTACTCCAAAATAAAAAGGACATCTCCACGAGATGTCCTTTTATGCACTGAAAATGCAGGTTTTTGGACTGTAAAATGTGAGAAATAGCAAGTACAAAATTGAGCATCATTGAAAATAGTTACGTGGAAGCCTTGTTTTGGGGTGGTCAAAATCACACTTCACCAGCCATGGTTTTGCTATGGCTCAACTGATATCATCAAATTGTAGGAAAATTCCTACAATTTGATTCATTCATGAACCATCGACTTCTTTCAAAATGAATAGCTAGTCCTATATTTTGAAGAACTTAATTCAATCCAATTTCAACACAGATCTTTCAGATTGTAGGAATATTCCTACATTTTCCGAGATGGTATATTTTCAATAAATGAAAGATCCTACCAAATCATTGGAATATTCTCACGATTTGATTCATGCATGAACCTTCACCACCTTTTAAAACGACAGGCTATTCCTATATTTCGAAGAATTAAGTTCAATCCAAATCTTACGCAGATCTTTCAGATTCTAGAAATATTCCTACATTTTCAGAGATATTTTAAATAAATGAAAGATCCAACTAAATCGTAGGAATATTCCTACATTTAGGAGAAAATCCATTTGCACGGATGAAGGTAAGTTCCATCATAATTCAAACCACATCTCTCAGAATGTAGGAATATTCCTACAATTTCCCCTTTGTTCTATCATCAGTTTTTTCTAACTACAAAATGCAAAGAGGAAATGATTACTTTATCTATATTTTACAATTCGTAGGAATATTCCTACAATTTGGAAGTGGCTCATTTTTGACATATAAAACAAAACTGGGTTCAATCCGAATTTATCTAACATGTTGCAGATTGTAGAGATAGAGTTATATTCTAGAGATTACAACCAATTTTGTTCAACCTATTTCAACATTAGATCTTTCAGATTGTAGGAATATTCCTACAATTTAGGAGATGGCATATTTTCGATAAATAAAAAAATCTGAAATTGTTGGAATACTTCTATCCATTTTCAAGGCATGAAGGTTTGTTTAATCAGAATTCAAACCACATCTCTCAGATTGTAGGAATATTCCTACAATTTACTTTTTGTTCCATCATCATTTTTAAAACTACAGAAAAATGCAAAAAGAAAATGATTGCTTTATCTTTATTTTACGAATCGTGGGAATATTCCTACGATTTTGAAGATGACCCATTTTCAAGGAAGGAAGGTAAGTTAAATCGTAATTCAAATCATCTTGGAAATTCCACATTTGTGAGGAATGAAAGTAAGATCTTGGTTTGATAAAATCAAAATTCAAGCCAAATCTTCTGGATTGTAGGAATATTCCTACATTTTGAAAATTGCTCATTTACAAGAACGTAACAAGCAGATTTAGCTTAACTGAACCTCAAGTCGCATCTCTCATATTGTAGGAATATTCCTACAATTTATATTTTCATTATATCATCATTTTATTTTGTGAATTGTTTCCATCCATATAAAACAAATTGTAGGAATATTCTTACGTTAGGAAAAATTCCTCATTTCCAAGGAATGAAAGTAACAACCCAGTTGGATCAAATACAAAGGACCTGGTATGATAAGGGCCGTTTTTGGCCCCCATTCAAAATATCTTAAAAATGCATGGTTTCTATTGCTTATTATTTGTGCGTATGGGAACAAGCAGAAATAATATGTTTCGTGTTTTTTAATTCTCAGAATAACACGATTTCTGACATGCCTACTTTGTTTCAATAAAATGAAGGAAAATTGCGAGAAAATTTGAGTTTAATACATTTTCCTTCAAAGAAATAAGTCATTTACAGTAACTTTGGAAAGCTCTTAACAATAGGCTTTTGATGAAATGCTTATATGTAAGATTGCACTGCTAATTACCTGTGCACTACACAAGGCCTCTCCAGGTACCCCACCCACTCAAGTTGGCAAGTCCAGAGACGCTAACCAAAAAATTCCAACAGATCAAAATGAAATGTATACCAGATTATTCCTTGTTTTCTAACTAAGAAAATGAATACCCACAACATATGTTTATTTTGTCTATGAGCGGAGATATGGGCGTTTTTATGTTGAGAACGCTGGGAAAATGTTCAAAACGCTGCCCGTTTGGTAACAAAAAGTTAAAAATAAACATTGAGCCCGGTCTCCAGCACATTTAATATTTTCAAGGTATGTAAATATATTAAAATTTTATCTGCATACAAAATATTAAATGTGCTGGAGGCCGGGCTCATATATTTTGAAAGCCACAAAGGCTACCAAATTCGTCATTTTCGTCAGAATCCGCTGGGGATATGGGTATGTGCAGCACAAATATCACAAATATTTTGTGCAAGAACTGGTTAATTTTGTGTTTGCTGTTACTTTCAAGGTTAGAACTTTCATATGAATACATTTTCATTATGGAAAGAAGACTTTTGAAAAATAAGTTTTCTGGGGGCCAAATATGGGCCTTATCATACCAGGTCCTTTCAAGTCACATCTTCTGGATTGTGGGAAAATACCTACTTTCTTGAGATCTCTCGTAAGCAAGATTTATTCTTTATTAAAAATATCCCTTCATTTTGAAAATAGCTCATTTACAAGGAATGAAGTTAACAACCAGATTTAACTAAATCAAAAATCATACCACATCTTTCAGATTGTAGGAATATTCCTACAATTTATCTATTCATTTGTAATGAATGCAATAGATGACCAAATTAACTTGAGCACATTTTCCATTCACACCTTTCAAAACATTGGAATATTTTTAAACCTCCATTTTAGCCGCGACACGAGAAAACCAACAATGTGGTTGTGCACGCAGCGCAGACAGATCAGCCTGGGCATCCGCCCAGTCTGATCAGAGTCTTCGCTGTCCGCATGGCGGTAGCTCAGACCCTTAGCTACCCTTTGAGCTCTTAACGAAGAGTTTGATCAGACTGGGCAGATGTCGAAGCTGATCTGAGTCTGCACTGGGCGCACAACCACATTGTTGGATTTATCGCGTCGCGGCTCATTTGATGTTCGCTTATTCGATAAGAAAGTGTTTCTAATGAAAACGTAATCAATGACATAGATGGATGAATTGCAATTCTACAGTATTTCAGTCATATCAGGATGATGGGAGGACGACTATAAAAGGCTGTGCCAAATGGAATCCCGTTTGCAGTTGAAAGATTTCCGACTCCAGTGGGACTCGCACTCGAGACCCGCAGATCAGTAAGCCGGGATTTAACCCGCTGTATAAGCACAGTTTTGCCGGATGGATAACCGGATGCCTCCACTGACGTTTGGTTACATTGCAACGCCCAAACGCCACCCTAATATCCTTTTCCAGCTCAGGGCACACTAATTGTAAAGGCTAGCACTCATTCCACTCAGCTAAAATATTCTAATTTCAACCGGGGTAGTATGTTTCTAGCGCCTCATTTTTCGATACCGTCAATTCAGATAGATGAGCAGCGCCAAGAGGAAAGATTTCATGTGGAAAATGCGAACAGCGGTGATTCAGATTAGTTTGCTTATTCGTGCTGTCTTTCTCAGCATTCGTAGATTGTTTACTCTGAGCAGACGGTATACTTGCACTGGCTTGGGAAATAATAACTACCCACTGGGTACACAAAGTTGAATCAACATTGAATCAACGTTGATTCAACGTTGTGGCGTTCAAACAATGTTTTACAAGGTGCTCGCTGGGTAGGCACTTTTTGCAAAAAATATATGGAATAACGTCGAGTGAAAAATGGACCGTATGCCATCTGCGTACTGTAAATTCCCGCACTGATGACATATGCAAATTAATCAGAGTCTACACTTTTCGAGTTTAACCTCCGCTTGATTTATAGATAGCATACACAAACGAGGATCACGCGGTTGCGCTACTTGAACTCGCATATACCGCAAGGCCTCTTATCGAGTAATGCCCTCTTCATCTTGACCTTCCAAGACTAAAAAGCTAAACATAGTTTACTGAAGATAAGTATATTCCGACACCGCAGAGGCAAGATTGAAGAATGACCACACAAGTTAATATGTGCTAAGAAGCTTTATGTAAAAGCTAATAAATATTGTTCAGTTCAGTTCAGTACAAAGATTATATATATCTCGATTTTAACCGTTCATAATGAAGCAGAAACCGTATACTTCCACAGTGCTGTCCGAGAATAGCCTACTAGTAATGTCTACCAAAGGCGTAACTGCCTATCCGCAAATATGCAGGTGCGTATTGAAAATTGATGATGATGAAATTTTGTAAATTAAACAAGAGTTCTGTAGTAACTGCAAACAGACGCAACTACATGAAATGCCTTTAGGACTAAAACTCTTATTTTTGTCATAAAGGGGTATAAAACATAATTGTGCGTAACATGTAATTACCCCTAGTTACGTCCCTGTCTACCGTAAAGATCCTAATTTTTCGGACAGATCTGTCAGGAAAAACAGTGCAAACCGAGATCTTTAAGAGCAGTCTGATCAGAGTCTACACAGTTGGCATTTCTTTCGCAAATTTTTGTAGACATTACTCTCTCTACCGCTTAGTTTCAATTATAATATGATTACGGTAATTTTACGAATTTTACGGGTACTTGAAAAATTAGGATAATTGCGGTATATGCTCTATTTAATGCTTTCAGTCTCAAAGTTGCAAACAAACCAAGGCAGTTAAAAGTAACTTCTTGTACTAACATAGCAATTCCTACTTTCGTGAGAATGATTAAGGGAGCGGGGGTGGGGGGAGTGGGGGGGGGTGAATCAACGCGTCAGGTGAATTAACTCCAACATTAAGAAATCTGCCAGTTTCTAGAAATTGGAGTATTGGCGTATTTCGGAACTTTTTAACATTGTTTTACCGGCAAACGAAAAGGTGAAACTTTTAATGTTTGCCTTATTCTGTAACATTCTCTGTAAGTTTTACTGAAAGAATATGCATAATTATGTCTCGTAGATTAAACAATTTTTTGCGTGATTTTTTTTTTTCATGAATTTCTATTTTCTTGCACTTTCAAAACAAATAAAAAAGTACTTATTATCAAGATATACGCATTTTTACCAGTTTGTTTTAAATATCCTATAATTTCTGTGATTTGCAAAAATGAAAGTGCATTTATATGCTACAGATGTGAATTTAAACAGAATATGTAAAAATACCATTGTTTATTGTGTGTGTGACTTTTTTTCTTTCTTATGCAATCGTTTTTAGCTCTGTGAATTATTTTTACACTTCGCTTCCTTTGTTTCCTTCGGGTTAGTAACCAACTTGAACACCCGAAAATTGCGTAACCGTGAGATGTTTTCTCCATAGACTCCCATATAAAAATGCTCGTGCCCAGGTGGTTCCTCAAAGAAACACCTGGGTCCGTGCAAATTATATAACACATTATAAGCTGATTTCAAATGATTAATGCCGTGTGAAAATGTACCGTTTGATTGTTGCAAACACGTAACTCTGATCAGCCTGCGCATAATGCCCGTCTGATCAGCGTACCTTGTTCGCAAAACAATCTACGGACCCTGGGAAGTATATTTGGCAGCGGACAGACACTTCGAACAGTCTGCTCGGCTGCGCAGATTGGTTAGAGTATTTACAGTAACAACCTTCTTGAGAGAGACGCTATTCAAAAACAAATCGTATATCACATGTACTTTTTTAACAAAGAGAACGGGATATTAAGAAACTATGTGTGAAAATCATCACATGCCACATGTCAGTTACTCTTTGTTGTGGTCAGACTCTTAGTCGTATCAACGGCAGCGCGACGTCATACTGTCGCACAGACGTAAATACGACGTTGTTGAAACTAATTAATACTGAAATTGAAGCTGGACAAGTTCATTTCTTTCAGAACGCCACAACTGAAAATGACAGTGTCTGGCGTAGTGGGTCGCACTGTCGCACTGTTGAGAGCGCCAGACTAGACGGCATCTTTCTGCACAATCGAACAGCACAGACTAGTCACAGATCATCCGACGGCGCAAACATTGCCGAACAAATAGCGAATTCTATAATTTCACACACACATACAGACGCACACACACACACACATCATTTAAGAGACCATTTTGACATTTACGAAAAAGTGCCTTGTCAGCCAAGACTGCGCATCTGCGCTGTATGACCTGAACCCTGCCCTTTTACATATTCCTATAAAATTTAATTAAGATATCCCGTAGTGGCGAGCACAGGAATGTTTACGAGCGGATCGACGGACGGGCAGACGGACGGATGACATAATACGTCCCGCCATGACATAATACGTCCCGCCAAAAAAATAAAAACTGGCGTATAAAAATTAAAAAATATAATTTTTTATTAATACAGTAATGGTGATTAATAGCAAAAAAATTTATAAATAATATATATTATTATATGATTTTTTACCACTTTAATTTATAGGCAAACTTACGATCATAACGATGACAAAAGTCCAGATACACAGACATGATAAACATTTTACATCTATTTCTGGGCAATGTTAACAGTTACATTTGAGGGACTCATAAACTGCACGAGATGATGGCATTGCTGTGTCGAAGTGTAAGTCAGTTACCGGATTCGTGCTCGTGGTGCATGAATTGGAAAGACCTGAGCACGGGGAATGAAAACACCTCGCGGCTAAAGCCGCTCGGTGTTCCCATTTCCCCGTGCTCAGGTCTTTCCAATTCATACACCCCTCGCACTCATCCGGTAACTATTACGTCTCGTGACTTATCCCAGATTGTGAGACAGCAAAGGACGCCGCTCAAAGCACTAAACTGGACGCGTGTCACATTCAATCGTAAGATGGTGAAAGGAATCTTATCCCGTGCGCTGATAGTAAACACTAAGATCAGCCTGCGCGATAATGCAATGCGACTGGTATTTCCTGTTTGCAATTTTGGTATGGGACACTTCACTCCACTATTTTCGTTCCGGAACCGAATCAAAAATGACGACAAGAACCGATATTTTTTGGCAATGGTGAAAAAACTTTAGGGTCGGCGCAAAAATATATGGGTCGGTCTGGAAACCGGATTTATTTTTGCGATGGTGAAAAAACTTTAGGGTCAGTGCAAAAATATATGGGTCGGTCGGGAAATGGAATCTCACCTATTTTTTTTCAGGCCTTACCGTATTTCAAACGACTAACCGATGGTTCTTTTGCCTCCGCGAATTTTTGAGAGGTTCCCAGTGGGTGAATTATTTGCCAGTCCACCGTATTTGTATTAGTTAGGGTTGCCCAATATTTACAAATAAAATTATCAGCAGAACTATTATATAGTGAGGTACGGCTGCAAGCTTCTCACTACAGTTCCAGCAATATAAATGACTATGATAAGCCAATTTGAAAATAATAATAATAATAAAAACCTCTTTGAGTTTCACTTTAAAAGATTTCTATAGTGGCGGCTGATATGAACTAGTTTAGATTTCATGAACTTGAATTAGATGGTAAAATACAATATACAGGAATGGGACCCTCTCTATTGTCCCGCTTTTTTCTGTTTAAACTGAATCATTGGACGGGGAACCAGAAAAGGAAATTTGTATTTTGTGGAGCACGTTGTCGGTGTTTTTCCGTTTATTTATTTCTTAAAACAAAACTCTCCCAACTTTTTGCCAGTTATTACTCAGTATTTGCACATGAACCAACACTTTTTTCACCAAACTTGAGTGTTGATTACTAGTATGGAGGCCTTAATTAGGTACACTTCCACGACTTAAAATCAATGATACAATTGTCATACATTCTGATTTTCGCATTTAATCGAGTTTTCACGATATGCACAGAAAAATCCTTTATATCTGCTATGCATAATATCCATCAGTTTAAATCCTTGTGAAAAATATTTTGTTAAATCCATCGAAGAAACACTAAACATCTCTTCAGTTATGATAGCCTGACAGGCGTCCAGTCATCAACATAATTTTGATCATTTTCCAACAAACAAATAAATAAAATCAATATTATCAACCTTTTGCAATTTTCCCATTTTTTGACAATAAAATACATAAAAAAAATTCAAACCAGTAAAACTATTCTTATATAAGTGTATTTACTACTGTTTACTTATCGATATATCGGTTCCGTCTACCAAATTGCGTAATAAATAGCCATCTGTTTTATGTGGCCATGAGTGTTCAATAAACAACGTACCAGGCAGGAGACCATGACTGTAATAAACATGTATCTGGTTTTCAGGAAAGAAAGTTAGCGCTGACTTTTTATGATTTCACTCAGCTACTTGAATTTACTTTGTTGCGGTTATTTGGATAAAAATATACATATATCTCCGTTTAGAAACATAAAATTTCTAAGTTTTATATTCAAAATTACAAGGGAAGCAACTGAGCTCTTTTCGTTTGCCTCGCTTCTTAATTTTGGTCAACTCTTACACGAAGTGGAAGGGCTGCATCAAATAGGAAGTCACAAAACTTGTCCCTCTATGTAACAATGGCGGGAAAATATGGCGGTAAGTGAGTGAACTCGGGTTTAATGTCCCAGCAACAACCAGGTCGTACGGAGACGGGACCACGGTTTAAAGTCTCATCCGAAAGACCGATGAGGAGGAGACTTGATCTTCCGACCTCTGGATTGGTTGTCTAGCGCGTTATCCACTACACTACCGCCACTCCTGTGGTGGTTAGTAGAACAGCCCTATACACAAGCAAACATCGAGAAAACCCAGACCAGCATGCGAACTTGAGCATTCTGTATTGTTGACATATACTCATAGAATTGTACCATTAGAAGACTGTGATCAGTGTGCGTCGACGCAGCATTTTTTTTTGTTGTTGTTGTTGTTTTCAGATATGCAAAATGGGCTGAAAGGATGCGGTGGTTAATCAGACCCGTCGCTTCTATAATATGTTCAGTGTGTATAATTCGGCGCGTGTGTCCACATATGTGTCCACGCTTGTACCGATGTGTGCAGAATATCACTATGATTGGTATCGCGTATAAAGGTACTTTACGCATGCGCGAACGGGAAATATTACTGTTAGCGTGCACATGAACGCAGTCTGATCAGGTTTCCATCCTTGCACAAAAATATTATTGAGCCGCGACACGAGAAAACAAACAAAATGGTTGTGCGTCCAACGCAGACTCAAATCAGCCTTGGCATCCGCCCATTCTGATCAGACTCTTTACCAAGCGTTTGAGAGGTGGCTAAGAGTAAAAGCTACCTCCATGCCGACAGCAAAGACTCTGATCAGACTGGGTGGATGCCCAAGCTGATCCGAGTCTGCCTGGGCGCACAACCACTATGTTGGTTTTGTCGAGTCGCGGCTAATTATTATGACGTAAACACTTTGTAAAGTGAGAGATGAAGGCTCCCACATTTGCAAAAATGCACAGGCTGATATGAGTATGCAAGTTCACGCGGCGTCAGTGAAACTACCTTAAGTTTTTTTAGTCAACTGCGCAGATTTAAAATCAGCTGACACATCGGAGTTTAAAGACACAATACCCTACTGACTGTTTATTGAAACATGCTGCTTCTGGGACACTAAAGTACAGGTAGGGGCCAGGTAAAGGGAAATCAGATGTCAAAGGAAAAGAGAAAATATGGCTATAAACAAATTATAATTGGATCAGACTGCGTTATTGAAAACCACATAAAACCGTGTAAACATACCATTATTTGCTCAAAGACAGGAGAGGGTCTAGTACATTATACCATTCGTGCACACAGAGGAATTTGATCAGCCTGTGCAGTCTCATCAGTGCCTTCCCTTTTGCATGAACAGTATGAGATTCCTGGAAATTTAAAACAGCAAAACTGATAATCCAGATCAGTCTACACATATGTGACGGCTGATTTGAATATCAACTGCTCAGAAAATGAAAAAATTCGGATCAGTCTACACAGATATGACAGCTCATTTGAATATAGCAGTCTGTCTTTCCTTGAAATTCATAGCACAGAAATGAAGACCCTGGTCAGTCTACAAAGCTGTCTAGACTGATTGAATATTAATTGTTCTCATAACAGTTTTGTCAGCAGTGAGTATTAATATCAGCCTGCACAGCTAAACAGCGAAAAAGACCCCGATAAGTCTATGCATATATGTGATTTGAATATTTACTGTTTGTATTCAAATCAATCTGCATAGCTAAACCGCAAAAGTGAAGACCTTGATCAGCCTACACAGATGTAACAACTGATTTTAAAACATAAACTGGTCAAATTGAAAAAGTGTCATCAAAGAGTATTCGAAACAGAATGCTCATCTGCACTGACTGATTAGTCTTCATTTTGGCTTTTCACAGAAAAGAAACAAAACAACATTTTACTGGGGTTTTTTTATTGTTAACTTCAAGACAATTAAACAACTTAAATTAAATTTAACAAATAAATAAACTAAATAAATCTTAAATAATTACTTTTTAATTCAAGACTTTCATCATGGAGACTTGTTTTCTTATTCTGCCTACATTTTCGTCACTGCTATATAAAAAAGGAAAGAAATAAAGAAATCAAAATATCTTATTACAACGGAGAAATACTGATCTGAAAAGGGGCAAACATTTTTGAAAATATTGCAGCGCCTGACAGACCTATGGATTTCGCCTTTCAAGTCCGCCGGGCCAGATTTTACATACCCTGTACTGCGTAATGACCGTATCTGCCAATACCGTATTTATTCGGTTATAAGACGGGAGTAAACCTTCACAAAATTACCACAAATATGTAAATCAGCCTGCAGTAATTCAGCTGTAGAAGGTGTTTTTCTCTTCAAAAACAATCCCAAAGTCTAGACCCGTCTTGTCTTGTAAAACGGATCTATATATTTGAGATTATTTTAGAGGAGAGAAAATACCTGTTTTGTAACCGAAGAATTACGGTAGATAGTTGAAATGATGATGCGTCTTCTTGTTGATTGACTTTTACCGTGCGCATCCCAGTTTGCGATAAGAAGTCGGGCAGATATGCAGGACCAGCTTCAAAACTGATCGTTCGGTTTGATCAGAGTTTGCAATGGTATCGGGAGTTTTTGATGATACAAATGGACATACCCAAACTCACAGATGGAAAGGATGATTCAAGTTTTCTAGTATTTTTGGCAAATGTTGCAAATCATAAGGCATTTTTTTTATTCTGAGTGCATTTTGTCAGTTTTATATACGTATAACGTATCAAATAAATAAACATAAATAAATAAATATAAATCAAACCAAGAAAAAACGGATTTACTCAATTAATGTAAATTCACTTTCAAGTGTTAAACTTGGCCAAAACAGATGCCCTGTATTGCGTAATCACCGTGTGTGTCACCTGTCACTTGCAATAAACAATACGAAAATACATCCCTATTATTCGAACAGACTCGCGGGAGCAGACAGAACAGACTTCAACCTGGTCTAATGAGGATTTGCAAGGCTTGTAGGTGTTCTTGTTACGTTTTTTTTTCTTCTGATAATAAAGATTCAAAGAATAAAGATGGTGACTTCAAGCTTCCGAATATGGTGCAAATCAGTTTCTTCAGAAGTGATGAACAAGGATTTATTTACAAAGTGAAAGCAGTGACCTATATATCCATTATAGGTCACTGGTGAAAGGAAAACAAATCTGGATTAACTGTTGTGAAAAAAAATCTCTCTCTCTCTCTCTCTCTCTCTCTCTCTCTCTCTCTCTCTCATTAATGTTTTCTATCAAAAGACTCTATCCACCTCACCCACAAGTTTAAACAAGGAAAATTACTTTGTTTCTTGGCGCATAAAGCAGTACTTTTGCTTTTATTTATTTATTTATTTATTTATTTATTAATTACACGCAAGAGGTTGTATTATCAATTATAATACAATCTTGATCCTGGAAACATTTAGTAAGACGGGCGCAAGAGCCCCGGTAGTTCAGTGGGTTAAGCGCTGGCCTACTGGTCTAGCGGATCGGGTTCGAGCCCCGCTAGAGGCGAGAATCTTTCCTACCGTAAACGGGGGTCCATTGCACACAGCCTTTCACTTTCACCGTCTCCAGCCCCGGATCCAGGGGGTGGGCTTTGGGGCTTCAGCCCCGCCATCTGGGCCACTGTGTTATGTATAATATAATGTAAGCATCTATATGAGCCGCGACACGAGAAAACCATCAATGTGGTCGTCCGCCCAGCGCAGACTCAGATCAGCCTGGGCATTCACCCATTCTGATCAGACTCTTTGGTAAGCGCTTAAAGGGTAGCCGAGGGACTAAGCTACCTTCATGCGGAAAGCGAAGACTCTGATCAGACTGGGCGGATGCCCAGGCTGATCTGAGTCTGCGCTGGACGCACGACCACATTGTTGGTTTTCTCACGTCGCGGCTCATATAATAAGGAGTATCTGATGACAGTATGAGGTAATTTTTTATCCGTGTGGTCAGATTAAAATATATGTTATGATATCTAATTAGAATCGCCTCGGTGAGGCGATTCTAATAAGATCTCACAACATATATTTCAAACCAAAAATGACATTACATGTATCAAAAATTTTCATCAAACTGATCTCCCCACATACACATACATTTTGGCACCTCCCAGCCCCACCAGTTATCCAGAGCCCCACCAGTACGTGGTGGTCTGGATCCGGGCCTGGTCTCAGCTTCCTTATATGACTGACATACTGTTGAAAAGGCGGTAAAATCGCAAGTCATCCGTCCAATGCGTCCATCTATAATGCAGGCGCTTTTCCGTATATATAGATCGTCGAAGTGGCGTCGTTTCGACGCCGATGCGATGCTACGCCGACGTTGATGCAACGTCATTTTCGCGTTATGCGCCTAGTTAGCTGTCTTATGATTCTCGGCACCGTTTTATTAAGGTCAAGGAGTTCAGATAGGTTTGAGGTGGTTTCGATTCGTACGGCACGGAGACGATGGTTATGGCCCCTCATTAGACTTTATTATTTTACTTTTACCCTCAGTTTGCAACAAAATCTACATATAAAAATACAAAATGCAACCCTTCTATATTAATCTATATTATAGGTGCTTTCATCGTAACACCTGCCCTTCTTTCTTTCATTTTATTTAATTTTTTTTTTTCTGTGAAGATGTGATACAATTAACTGGATTGCGAAACATGGTAGATACAGATCGGAGTGCCTCCCTCCAACCGGGCATACAACCCCAAGTCAACATTGAATCAACGCCGCTTCAATGTCATGACGTTGAATCAACGCTGATTCAATGCTGATTCCACATCGTATGGCCGCCGGATTTAAGAGGGCAGTCCGACCAACTCTGCACTGTTAGCTGGAAAATGTTCTTTGCGCCACTTACATGGTGAATCCGGAAATGGCAGATGGTAGATAAAATCAGCTGACAACATTTATAAAGGTCTTCTACAAATTTTAAAAACAGTTGTCACTAGAAATGACTCTAATGTTGGACGCCGCCTTGTTTCTGCATGATTGGTCTCACGTGTAGCTAAATAATCAGCAGCGTCATGGGGGTGGTGCCTTATGTATTGTCAGTGAACGGTGAAGGCCCGGAGCAGCCAGCTTATTCGTATTCCTGATCGTGTGGTTCCGTCGACAGAGAGGATTCCTTTCAGATTCTGAGTGGGTTTGCACTATTTTAAATTCTCATAAGGTACATTTTCCCCTGGTGAGACCTATCCATCATAGAAATACTTGTTGGGTATTCAATCCAAGATAACAGATGTAATAGTTACCGGATGAGTGCGAGGGGTGTATGAATTGGAAAGACCTGAGCACGGGGAAATGGGAACACCGAGCGGCTTTAGCCGCGAGGTGTTTTCATTCCCCGTGCTCAGGTCTTTCCAATTCATGCACCACGAGCACGAATCCGGTAACTGACTTACACTTCGACACAGCAATGCCATCATCTCGTGCAGTTTATGAGTCCCTCAAATGTAACTGTTAACATTGCCCAGAAATAGATGTAAAATGTTTATCGTGTCTGTGTATCTGGACTTTTGTCATCGTTATGATCGTAAGTTTGCCTATAAATTAAAGTGGTAAAAAATCATATAATAATATATATTATTATTATATTTTTTTTGCTATTAATCACCATTACTGTATTAATAAAAAATTATATTTTTTAATTTTTATACGCCAGTAGTAGTTTTATTTTTTTGGCGGGACGTATTATGTCATGGCGGGACGTATTATGTCATCCGTCCGTCTGCCCGTCCGTCGATCCGCTCGTAAACATTCCTGTGCTCGCCACTACGGGATATCTTAATTAAATTTTATAGGAATATGTAAAAGGGCAGGGTTCAGGTCATACAGCGCAGATGCGCAGTCTTGGCTGACAAGGCACTTTTTCGTAAATGTCAAAATGGTCTCTTAAATGATGTGTGTGTGTGTGTGCGTCTGTATGTGTGTGTGAAATTATAGAATTCGCTATTTGTTCGGCAATGTTTGCGCCGTCGGATGATCTGTGACTAGTCTGTGCTGTTCGATTGTGCAGAAAGATGCCGTCTAGTCTGGCGCTCTCAACAGTGCGACAGTGCGACCCACTACGCCAGACACTGTCATTTTCAGTTGTGGCGTTCTGAAAGAAATGAACTTGTCCAGCTTCAATTTCAGTATTAATTAGTTTCAACAACGTCGTATTTACGTCTGTGCGACAGTATGACGTCGCGCTGCCGTTGATACGACTAAGAGTCTGACCACAACAAAGAGTAACTGACATGTGGCATGTGATGATTTTCACACATAGTTTCTTAATATCCCGTTCTCTTTGTTAAAAAAGTACATGTGATATACGATTTGTTTTTGAATAGCGTCTCTCTCAAGAAGGTTGTTACTGTAAATACTCTAACCAATCTGCGCAGCCGAGCAGACTGTTCGAAGTGTCTGTCCGCTGCCAAATATACTTCCCAGGGTCCGTAGATTGTTTTGCGAACAAGGTACGCTGATCAGACGGGCATTATGCGCAGGCTGATCAGAGTTACGTGTTTGCAACAATCAAACGGTACATTTTCACACGGCATTAATCATTTGAAATCAGCTTATAATGTGTTATATAATTTGCACGGACCCAGGTGTTTCTTTGAGGAACCACCTGGGCACGAGCATTTTTATATGGGAGTCTATGGAGAAAACATCTCACGTTTACGCAATTTTCGGGTGTTCAAGTTGGTTACTAACCCGAAGGAAACAAAGGAAGCGAAGTGTAAGTAATAGTTACCGGATGAGTGCGAGGGGTGTATGAATTGGAAAGACCTGAGCACGGGGAAATGGGAACACCGAGCGGCTTTAGCCGCGAGGTGTTTTCATTCCCCGTGCTCAGGTCTTTCCAATTCATGCACCACGAGCACGAATCCGGTAACTGACTTACACTTCGACACAGCAATGCCATCATCTCGTGCAGTTTATGAGTCCCTCAAATGTAACTGTTAACATTGCCCAGAAATAGATGTAAAATGTTTATCGTGTCTGTGTATCTGGACTTTTGTCATCGTTATGACGTAAGTTTGCCTATAAATTAAAGTGGTAAAAAATCATATAATAATATATATTATTATTATATTTTTTTTGCTATTAATCACCATTACTGTATTAATAAAAAATTATATTTTTTAATTTTTATACGCCAGTTTTTATTTTTTTGGCGGGACGTATTATGTCATGGCGGGACGTATTATGTCATCCGTCCGTCTGCCCGTCCGTCGATCCGCTCGTAAACATTCCTGTGCTCGCCACTACGGGATATCTTAATTAAATTTTATAGGAATATGTAAAAGGGCAGGGTTCAGGTCATACAGCGCAGATGCGCAGTCTTGGCTGACAAGGCACTTTTTCGTAAATGTCAAAATGGTCTCTTAAATGATGTGTGTGTGTGTGTGTGCGTCTGTATGTGTGTGTGAAATTATAGAATTCGCTATTTGTTCGGCAATGTTTGCGCCGTCGGATGATCTGTGACTAGTCTGTGCTGTTCGATTGTGCAGAAAGATGCCGTCTAGTCTGGCGCTCTCAACAGTGCGACAGTGCGACCCACTACGCCAGACACTGTCATTTTCAGTTGTGGCGTTCTGAAAGAAATGAGCTTGTCCAGCTTCAATTTCAGTATTAATTAGTTTCAACAACGTCGTATTTACGTCTGTGCGACAGTATGACGTCGCGCTGCCGTTGATACGACTAAGAGTCTGACCACAACAAAGAGTAACTGACATGTGGCATGTGATGATTTTCACACATAGTTTCTTAATATCCCGTTCTCTTTGTTAAAAAAGTACATGTGATATACGATTTGTTTTTGAATAGCGTCTCTCTCAAGAAGGTTGTTACTGTAAATACTCTAACCAATCTGCGCAGCCGAGCAGACTGTTCGAAGTGTCTGTCCGCTGCCAAATATACTTCCCAGGGTCCGTAGATTGTTTTGCGAACAAGGTACGCTGATCAGACGGGCATTATGCGCAGGCTGATCAGAGTTACGTGTTTGCAACAATCAAACGGTACATTTTCACACGGCATTAATCATTTGAAATCAGCTTATAATGTGTTATATAATTTGCACGGACCCAGGTGTTTCTTTGAGGAACCACCTGGGCACGAGCATTTTTATATGGGAGTCTATGGAGAAAACATCTCACGGTTACGCAATTTTCGGGTGTTCAAGTTGGTTACTAACCCGAAGGAAACAAAGGAAGCGAAGTGTAATATCTATAAACGTGTTGTGTTTACCGTATTTTAACAAATGCTACCGTCTTGACACTCTTTTTATGGCGAATGCGTAACTCGCAATAGTCACACAACTTTCCGACACCGTATTATATACATGTACTTTATTACGTCATTACAATATATCTTGGCGACTTTACAAGCGCAATTAGTTCACCGACGAATAATTTTCAAAGACTATGTTGGTTAGATCAAAACGTAATAATGAAAGGCTTTAGTCAGTGTATATGCGAGTTGCTGAGCGGAATACCACTGTGCAGCCCTATAGGGGCATGCACATATCTGCGCCAAAAAACAGCGTAGCATATATTCGAATAGCGTTGAACTTTATTCCGGTAAAGGTACATATAAACAGTCTAAACGAGTAAACGGGACATGTACAAAATACCTGCGGAAAATCACGACATGCGCAGATCATCTGCTTGATAACCACGTGTTAATATACGTGAACATCGTAGATCTTGCTACCGGAAAATGTCTGCGCAATCTGATCACAAAAAATGGTTTCAGATAACCCCATATTCACGGCATAGGCACTCGACGGAAATTTTATATAGAAAGATAGAAAAAAGATTGACAGATGATATGATATATAAAAATACAAATATTCTGTCGAGTGCCCGGGTCTGCAGAAAAGTTATCATTTTGGACTGCGTGACGTCAGTAGACGTGCGTATTGAGAACTGTGTAATGTAGGGAGCGAATCAGAAATTATGTCTGCGCAGCCTGAACAGAACAAGGTTTGTCCAGCGGTATTACGGCGGAATGACGTCGTGCGAAAATATATCGTTAGCCATATGCATACAACTGTTAAATACGAAAATCAGACTACACAGCTAAACAAATTAGATTTCATATTTCAATTTATTCGTATACATATGTGTGTGCGAACACTGATCAGACGCCGCTGACTGAGTCGAGTCCACCTTAAAGACCGTAAGGTACAACACCTGCGCTCGAAATTGCACCGTAAGTAAACCTTTCGGCACATGCCGCTAGCGGCTATATCTTTTGAGTTCAAATGCTGATCGAAACGCTTTGATCTTTGAGACCCGTTTTGACTTGGATTGGACTATTGTCAGTGGCAACTGAGCAAACAATTTTGTCTGTGTCATCATTCTTTAAGTTTGCTTCCATACGTGCGTGAAATGACAATTCCAATTTTTTAAGATGCGTCAATCCCGTTTTCGGTGGGCGTATTCTTGACGCATCATTTTGGGACTGCAGGCAATTTTACCCGTTTTCTTTGCGTCAAAAACGCATAAACGCAAAAAAATGCAGCTCTGACAGTATAGACCATGATAAGAAGGCTTATTGCACATGTGGCAGATCTGACTTTAATTTTCGCACAATTACATTTCTTTCTATTTCCGACTTTGGACATGTCTTATATAGGAGTCGATTTTTTTTGTCTTGAACGGCAGCGTAGTTGTGAAATAACACTCGCACATGTGACTCTACCCTACTTAACCTAAATATGTCTCAGCCACCAGTGTAGACCTAGATCAGACTACGTAGTCTGGTCAGTAGTGTCGGTATCTATCTTGCAGAAATGTACTGTCACAGACTTGGAAAAAGAATCCGACCTACCGGCCCATATTTTTTTCAAGGTGTAACCGGAATCACACATATTTTTTAAGGCCTAATTAACATAACGGTATTTTGGGACACCATTTTAAACATCAAATCGGTACTAACCAGCATTGTGTCGAAAATAAAATAAAAATAAATGATGGCATAATAGGCTGTTTACATAAAGGCAGTTGCTAGCCGTATTAAGCCGTACTCTTGACTGTATTTTGAAACGTTTAACGGGTATTCAGAATGATATGTCATTCAGGAGAATTCTGTGACCAAATACACATTGTGCAAACATCTAGTAGACCGTCCCAGCATTTAGGCTAATAACGGTGCATACGTGACTTTGGTCTCTTGTTAAAATGAGCCTCGACACGTAAAAAGCGGGCCTAGCCGTATCTGCGAAGAATGTAGACTCAAATCAGCCTGCATTTTAAGTGTCTGTAGATTCTTCAGAGTCAGTACATGACGTAATCGGACGGCATAGACTCGTTTCAGACTCTGCGGATGCGCAAGCTGGCCAGAGCAACTGCTGTAACACGTTTTTGCATGTCGCAGCTTCATGGAATGAAAACGTATGCAAACTGTGCAGTCTTAGACCAGCATACACTGTTCATTCAGACTATAACTGGACATTGTGCATCTAAATACTGAACTGATAATATCCTGAGACGCTGCGCACAGCACAGCGATTGTACGATTTGCGAAAAAAAAACGATTATTTTATCTTGTAATTTCCTCCCATTTAACAGATTATGGAGCATGAAATAAAATGTAGGAATATTCCTACAATTTCTATTGATCTTTCATTTGTTGAAAATATACATTTGGTTAGATCTTTAATTTATTGAAAATATACCATCTCCAAAATTGTAGGAATATTCCTACAATCTGAAAGGTCTATGTTGAAATATGATTGAACAAAATTGGTCGTAATCTCAAGAATGTAGGAATATTCCTACAATTTGTTTGGATCTTACATTTATTGAAAATATGCATTTGGTCAGATCTGTCATTTATTGAAAATATACCATCTTCAAAAAATGTAGGAATATTCCTACAGTCTGAAAGGTTTATGTTGAAATATGATTGAACAAAATTGGTCGTAATCTCAAGAATATAGGAATATTCCTACAATCCGGAAGATGTGGGGAGAATTTGATTTTTTTTAAGAAAACAAAAAAGAAAACAAAAAACAATTTGAATTAGCCCAGTTGTGTCTTATTTTTTACAAATGAGCAATTTCCAAATTGTAGGAATATTCCTACGATTTGTAATATATAGTTAAAGCTATTATTTCCTCTTTGCATTTTCTTTCTGCAGTTAGAAAAACATGATGATGGATCAATATAGATATAGCTGTTCATTTAAAAAGAAGTTGATGGTTCATGAATGATTCAAATTGTAGGAATATTCCTACAATTTGTTGATATCAGTTGAGCCATAGCAAACCCATGGTTGGTGAAGTGTGATTTCGACCACCCCAAAACAAGGCTTCTAGGTAACCATTTTCATTGATGCTCAATTTTGCACTTGCTATTTTGCACTTTTTACAGTCCAAAAACCTGCATTTTCAGTGCATAAAAGGACATCTCGTGGAGATGTCCTTTTTATTTTGGATTCACTTAGAAAAGTATCTAAGAATAGATATGAAAATTTACCAGTATTCGACAACTATTAATACAAAATACAATCTTGCTTAATACGCAGTTGCATTAGAGCAAGAGGATATTGCTTAATCGTATAGAAATCATTAATTACAAAGTCTGTGATAGATTTATACATCAATACCTATATCCGTCTAGAAGGAGATCGCATCCATACAGAAGCATAGCGCTTAATAGTTCCATTAGCAAATTTGTCTCGAACAAATGACCTAAACATTTTGTAGTCGGAAAAAAAATCTGAAATATTAAAAATAACTAATCTAGAAAACGTTGCATTATATTTGAATTTATGAATAAGATATACTCACCGATTTACAAAAACCAGAGCCGACTACACTAAATTTGTTAAGAGTTTTAATCGATTTTAAATGTAAGGCTTTAACATAGATGCTACGCGACAAACTGATTACCTCAAACCCGTCCGATTGCAGTCTGTCGGGTAACATCAATGTTACTAAACAATAATACACGATTAACTTAAGCATCAAAAAACTCTTAGGCCAGATATAAACAAAAAATTGTATTTTCCAATTTTGTTTATTTTTCTGAAACAAAATGATAACATGGACGCTACGTGATAATCTGCATACGTTGTGAAAATATTCAAAATCACGATTTCGTGATGAATAAACGACGACGAGACGACTAAGTCAGCTTCAGAGGATTGGCATCTGACAAGGAAAGTGATTTGGCATGCGGTAGTACTAGTTGTGGTTTTGTATCCAGCCTACTTATGATGTATGATGGTGCTTGCAAAATTGCCGAAAACCAAATTTTGTGCAACGAATACGAACTTTTGGTATCCAATTTCTTCAATGTCGCAAAACCCAAAACGTAAGATCAAAAAGTATAGAATGATCAGCTTGTGGAGAGAGCTGTTCGTTTCGTATACCATGTTTGTCTTTTGAGACTTGTTGTCAATTTCTGTACATGAGCCCCGACACGAGAAAACCAACAAAGTGGGTATGCACCCAGCGTAGACTCAAATCAGCCTGGGCATCCGCCCAGTCTGATCAGAGTCTTCGCTGTCTGCATGAAGGTAGCTTAGACCCTTAGCTACCCTTTAAGTGCTTAGCGAAGAGTCTGATCAGCCTGGTGGATGTCCAGGCTGATCTGAGTCTGCGCTAGGCGCACAACCACATTGTTGGTTTTCTCGTGTCGCCGCTCACATGTATATACCAGGGCTGATTGATAAATTCGCGGAATTCTCCTCTCATGAATTTATTTCTTTATCAAATATATACATGAAAATCGTATACAAGTAAAACAACTGATTTTCTCTTTCATTATTAGGGTGATGAATAGGTATTTTATACTTAAAAAGAATAATGGTATCAATAGCCATCTCTGTTTGGTGACTTGAAGCACGCTGTTATTTCACATATTCTAAATTCATTAAACATGCTACTGCACAGTCAAATTTAGAGCAAATTTAACGCTAACGCAACTTGCGTTAGCGTGACATTTCGACGTCACTTCCGCAAAATTTGAAGACGTTGTGTTGGACGGTTATTTCGCAGCAGTGTTTTATGGCCAAGGCTTCAAAACGGCACATGACGTCAATAGATGACATTGAGTTGCGTGCGGCTGTCAAAGGACCTCTGACGGTTGTAATGTAAATTTGCCTATAAAAATAGTCAAAATTAAATGTTTGATATCCCCAAGAATTTCTCTTGAAATTTGTTGCTCTCAACTTCCCATAACTGGCCATGAATTTAATTTTTGATTATTTTGCACATAGACTTCAATTTATGGTGGAAAAAGCCAAATTTTGTAATTAAACGTAATGGAAACAGGAAAAGTTTTTTAAAGATATTTTCCCCCCGTGCCTCAGCTAGCCACTTTTCATGTATGTGTGTACTATCATAATACACATTATATGTGAGTGGCTTGCTGAGGTACGGGGGGAAACGATAGTCTACAGCTGAAAAACTGAAAAAGTGGGTGGGGTACTTACACCCTTTATATCTAAAAATAGGCTAAAGTCCTTAGTACTGAAAAAATATTGCATAACATCAGTAACAGTAGTGTGTATGTAAGTTTTAGCATAGTTATCAATTAAGATTTCGATATATTAGAAAACCAAATAAATGGACTTATTTTCAGAGACTGAAAAATTAACATACCCCTCTTGATAAAATTGGTCTATGTTAGTCTAGAGGCATGATCATTTTTCAAATCACTGTTAAAATGTCTTTATAGTACACAAGGCTACATATTAATGCCAAATATTTCAACTTTTGTTGCCCGAGGAAGGTGCAGTAATTTGTCGAAAAATGGGCAAATATGCATTGATACTGTCAGAGGTCCTTTTGTGTGGGACTAAACTTTCACTGGTAGAAACACTAAAACAAATTAAAAACTCGGATACATTACCAACCTGTGAAAAAACATTTGTCTGTAAATGGCACGAGCGGATTAGGGATAGTAGAACCTCAGTGTTTGATGACGAAAGACCAGGTCGGCCGACATCGACAGTCACTGTTGGAAACGCAGCGTTAGTGAAGAAATTATTAGATAATGAAAAACGGTTTACGGTGTAAGGTATTGCAGAGGAACTATCTCTGTCGTATTACACAGTGCAACGTTTTCTTACAGACATTTGACCAGTGTACATAGACATAAAAAGAGTGTGGCCATAAGTGGTGATTACGTCGAGAAGTTAACCGGTCATTAGACTTTGACGTTAAGTAACGTCAGCGTGTCACAACATTGACGTCGACGGGCTTCAAGTACTACATAGTACCGTTGTTCAATGTTTCAGGTAAACTTTATTGTTCGATGTATCTAAATAATATTTTAGCTTTATGTCACTCGTGAGTAAACGTATCTGTATTTTTTGGTTTTCTATTCCATGTTTCAGTAATAAAACAATTCCGCGAACTTATCAATCACCCCTCTTACTCCTTTCCCAGTTGGCTTTATAGGCGGGACTAGGGATCTGATTGTATTAATATATGATAAATGCCTGTCTTTTTACTTATAACTTTTCACCGTACTTCAGCATACTGCAGATCCTATATTGTCTGGTCCTTTGGGATCTTTGGATTAATTTAGAGTCGTTTTGGAAATATAGAGCTGCATACGCTTGTGCGAAAGAGCATGAACATTCTTTCACGTTTCATGTCTTGACATAAACATGGTCTTGTCGTTTGTTGCCGAGTGTGGCATTTCACATGTAACTTATTTTAATGTTTCCAGACGCTGAATTTATAGCTTTTCTCGGCTTACTTAAAAAAAATAAAAGCGTCTTCATTGAAATTATAAATTAATAAATATACGTAATGTAAGACATAATGATTTTTTACAGCCAGTTTAAAAATGTATATGAAACAATTAAGACTCATATTCGCTGAGGTATAATGTAAATGCTGCGTTACATGTTACCTTTTACAGTGACAGTATTTCAGAAATTGACTATTCTGGAAAATCTGATATTGAAATGATAAGGGATTGTAGCTTACTGTAGTCATTTAAGCTCGTTATTATGCCCCCGAAGGAACTTCGGGGTGGCATATTAAAATCGCACCGTCCATCCGTCCGTCTGTCCGTCCGTCAGTCCGTACGTCCGTCTTTCCGTCCGTCCGTTACAAATAGTGTCTCAGCTATAACTTTAAAACTACTTGAGCAAATTTGATGAAAATTCACAGATAGATAAAGGATAATGTGAAGGTGTGTCGCGCATAAGACTTAGGTCCCTACGCCCAAGGTTAAGGCCACAATTGGGTCAGAGGTCAAATTGTGTCTTAAAATTGTGTCTCAGCGATAACGTTAAAACTTGTGAAGCAAATTTAATGAAACTTTACAGATAGATATACATAATGAGAAGGTGTGTCGCGCACAAGACTTAGGTCCCTACACCCAAGGTCAAGGCCACGTTGGGTCAGAGGTCAAATTGTGTCTCAAAATCGTGTCTCAGCAATAACTTATAAACTACTGAAGCAAATTGAATGAAACTTCACAGGAAGATGAAGCATAATAAGAAGGTGTGTCACATATAAGATTTAGGTTACCACGTTCAAGGTCAAGGTCACAATCAGGGGTCAAAGGTCAAATCTTGCATCTGCAATAACTTGAAACCTACTGAAGCGACTTTCATCAAACTTCACAGAAAGGTAAACCATAATGAGGAGGTGTGTTATACATAACATTTATGATCCCAAATCCAAGGTCACGGTTACAACCAGGACTCAAAGGTCTGTTGAGGGGTCCTTCGGGGGCATTTGTTACACTCTGTAACATTTTTGTTGATAACTGAATTTTCAGTATTACCCTTTCTCTTCTGTCTTCTATTTCGCATTTACTTTTATCATCAGTATGCAATGTTTGTGTTTTCCTATATCTTATGTATATAAGGAAGTTTGTCCAGAAAACACAATTACAGGCTGTGAAGAAGTTGTCTCAATAGTCTTCCCAAACCTTTTTTCCTCTAGACTCGGTCGAAACCTCTGATGCTAAACTATGATATTTATATACACATACTAGACAACTGGTCTGAAGCAAGTACATTAAATAGAACATAAAGACAACATCAACCGTTATTATGAATTATAAGTCATAAATCATGTACGCTTAGACAACAAGTAATATCAAATGAACCAGAAATGTGATAAACAATTTAATCTTCTTCCCTTTGTAAGGCAATTCTCTATAATGAGCAAGAGGTAAGACAAAAGGCTGATCTTTTAAATATAATTGATTTGAATGTGCTTAAGAAGTACATGTAAAGCTTTGAAAAATTAACGGTACCGCCCGCAAAACCTATTTCTGTTGCAGTGTTGAAATTCAGTTGTAAACATTCACTTTACTAAAATATTGGCCAATTCATTATTTAAAATCTTGAGGTAGTTTGGGGTACTTGTGCAGTATAAATGTAGCATTTGTTATTATATTTGGCACTGAATCTACAATATAAAAATGTACAGTAACTTGCATGACTTATACCATCACCCAGTCAATTAGACTTAGGGGTCGAGTCGGGTATCTTCGGGCAGCGGGTAATTCGGACATACCATTGCAAACAGAGAAAAACCAGGTGAGACGGCTCATCATGAGCCGTCGCATTAGGATTTTTCCTGTTTGCCCAATTAATTTTGTTTTAATTCCAAGCAATTGACATATAAAGCAAACAATGTCACTGTCCGAATTTATCCGCTGTCCGAATTTACCCGACTTTACCTAGTGTGCATACACTAAATGACAAATAGGAAAAGAAAACAATAAGAACGGCACACAAAGTAAACCAAAACAAGCGAAAAGCCAAGAGGTCAGCTGTTTTCCAGCATATGACCGAAAGGCTATCAAGGATTTCCTTCCTAGACTGAGTAGGGTTGTTACTCTGACAGGAAAAATTTCCATTTACGTTCAGGCCCAGAAGATGTAAAATAAAAACATGTTGGTCCTTTTTTCAATTTTGTGCATCGTCAGTCGTTAATTTCACCATCATTTACATCTTCCGACTGCAGAACATTTTCCAACATCTGTCACCGGAGTCATTGTTGGCGGTGAGTTCCGGCCACAATATTGGTGTTTTTGAATAGACCAAGGGATGTAATATTGGACTATTGGTTCGTACAAGAGCCCGATATAAAATAACTACGTTGTTTATCCCGAAAGTGTCATGAAAATCGGGTAGGAGTGGTAGGAGAAGTGGTGGCCAAACTGTGTGTTGTTCTTTTAACAAATAGGCCCGACCATGACCCAGATAAAATACAATCGACGGCAAATGGTGGTAACAATATCCCGAAAGTTTTATGAAAACTGGTTGAAAACTAAAAGAATTGTCGCGGCCGCAGAATTTAACCACAAATTTACTGATAAAGTGCCGTCGCTTTCGCTTCAATCACGACCCCGTAAAAATGCGATCCACCTTAGCTGATAAAATTATACTAATACTTTCCTTAGAATCGGAGAAGGAGTTGCGCCCCAACATGACATTTATATGTCAATGGAGAGAGGGAGGCCCGGAACCTATTTCTACGTCGGGAACAACAGATCATTACTTATGCACAGAAAAATATATGTTTGCCTGTATTCTACTTCCTATATACGTAAAACATACATCCGATAAAAGAGAACATACAGAGTAGATGAGCCACATTATGTGACTTTCAACAATGTGGTAATTTTGTAATGTGATATCAAGATCGTTCGTCTTTTCCACACAGAGCAAACGGAGACCTCATTGGTGGCTCCATTCCTTCAGCCACTTCCGTAGATGGCTTATGTAACAAACAAAGGCTCTGATCAGAATGCACTTATGTGCAGTATAATTAGAGTCTTTGCTTGTCACCAATGCCGCATTGCTGGAAACAACACAATGTGGCTCAGATGTATTAAAAGCGCACTTCACTGTGTATGTACTTAGGCTAATATGGATATGCGCCTTATCTCGATGTTAGTAATCTAATATTAATTGATACCATTTTTATGTCAACAATTTAGATACTATCTATTGTGATTCAGCAAAATGTTTTCAGTATAAAAAATAAAAGAGAGAGAATAAAAGAACAATTAGAATGTCATTTTGTATTTCACAAAAACACTAATTATTTCAACGTAACAAACCAGCTGCTGCATTGTCTATGATACAGTATCGAAAGGTTCGGAAATTAGCAGAAAGTAATAAACAAAAGAAAACGCCGTCAATTCAATTCAATTCAATTTATTTACTCTCAATCCATTACACAATGGCAACATGAGGAACAGTGAAAAATACAGCATAATACGAGGGATAGGATAGAGCTATATTATTCATACCCGCGGAGGGAAAAACATAGAAATGATTAATGCTGATGAATACCGTGCATGTAAAACTAAATAAACGAGAAGGCATTTTTGTCTTAAGTCTGATATAATGATTTTTTTTTGACAAAGTAAAAATGCTCAAAGAAGCCAGATAATTACACATACCAAGGAAACCACTTAAATCTTAATGTTTCTTTCTTCTGTAATGCAACAAAACAAGCTGAGCCTTGTCTATTCCATCAAATAACCTAGCCAGGTCGTTGGGACATCCAACACAGTTGACCTTGCGGTGATCAGACTTCCCTCTTTCTGCACTCAGTCTCCATTGGTTTGCTGACAAAATCTATCCCTGACCACTCCTCAATATTGTCTTCCCATCTGCTCTTCTGGCAACCTCTTTCTGATGTCGTTCACAGTAAGATCTCTTTGCAAATCTAGAATACCATGAAATGAAAAAAGCGACCTTAACTTACATTTCTTGTCCAAGAGCTGGCCCCGAGGATATAAAACTTTTTCGTGCTCAACTCAGCTGAGCATGAAATTGTACATGCTAATAAATAGCAAAATATTGATAAGTACAGTTGTTTTCTTGCTCAGTTTAGCTGAGTGTGAAATGTTCGCTGCTTATAAATATGACAATGCCAATATTGGTTGGCACTTGTATATTTATCAGCTAAATATGACAATGCCACCATTAGTCGGCACTTTCATATTTATGAGCAGAGAGCATTCCATGCTCAGCTGAGTTGAGCACGAAAAAAGTTTTATAACCTTGTGGCCTGGTTATCTCGCACGACTGCTTGGATTGAACAAGCAATTCACTAAAATTTGCAAAAATGAATTTCTGTGTCTGGTTTAGGGGTATGGATTATGCAGGGTATGTCCCACGTTTGCTAATGCTGCGGCCAGTATTCAGTATTTGGTATTGACAAAATGCAGGATGTGACTGCTCTTTGAAAGTAGGTGTTTTGTTTTGGGGTAGGATGACTGCATCGACCACGTATGACCCCAAAACCTCATATTCTGATTAAATTAATCTTCAACTATAGTTTCTCTGTAATCAAAATAAAATAAATGATAATTTAATTTAGTAGCTCGAAACAATGTCATTGACAATTGCTATATATTGCACATATCAAGTACGTTTAGACTTTCGAAAAGGTATTCCGTCAGTGGACATGGTCGATTTGTTGTCTGAAAGGTGCACTGTTTTGTGGTGGAACTACTTCCTTGACCATGTTAGCCTACAAAATTCCAAGTTCCAATTGATTTATCTCTTCGTTCATAGCTTCACTGTAAGCAAAATTTAATAAACAATGTTTTAGTTTAGCTGGTGCTGTCGAAAGATTATCATTGACGACTGCTATATATTATGTGTCTCAAGACTTAGTGCGTTTAAGATTTCAAAACGACTAGCTCGTTAGTAGATTTGTTTTCTGGCTGCCCTTTCAAGGTGGATGCTCTGTTTTGGTTGAGAAGACTTCCTTGGCCATGTTAGACTACAAAACTTCAAACTCGAACGACTGCTCTATATTACGTGTATCAAGTAAGTTTAGGCTTTCAAAAGGCTACTCATCAGTAGACGTGTTTTCTTTAACTAAAAGTTGAATTTCTTCTGCAAATATGTATATACAAAAGTTTTAGTCGTGTAGATCTTGTATCCCTCCTATTTTAAACGAATCACGAAGCACTTTTTACACGGCATCAGTTCATTGTTCGGTGTACGTTAATACAGTATAATAGCAACAACTCCACTTTTCTCCCACATAATATCTTAACTGACGTCAAGAAAAAAAATGTTAGCGCTTTCTTGACTGCAATAAATTTGCCTTGAATACATTGAAATACCTTTTTTGACTAAAAGTTGTTGTTTTTGTAAATTAGGTCCCTTTAAAGAAGACTGAAGCGTTTCTTGTTGACGTCAGTCTATCAAAAACTAGTTTTGCTGTTTTAGTTGTTCTCTGCATGGTCAGATAACATGTTGCAAAACAGTAAGTTTAAATTTTGTTCCCTTTTTAATTCTTTGCAATATGTAGATATGGAGATACGCAAAATAATGATAAGATTGTTGAATTGCACCTGCCTCCACCTTGTTTCTGACGTGATTTTTTTTTATCTTTTCTTTTAAACCGTGATTTCAAATGAGTTCCTAGACAGTGAGCCAATAGTTTTCATTCTAACTGCTAACAACTCCGATACCTAGGACCACAATACAATCTCAGATACCCAGAAGCACAAAACGTAACTTCCCTAGAACCACAAAGCGCAACTTCAGGGTCACTGATGAGGCTTGAATAGCCGAAAATTCGTAGTAGGGCCCAAGTGACATCTTCTGAATGTGAGCTCTGCTCTTGAAAGGACTCTTTAAGATTTCAATTCCCTAGGACAGCGAAAGATTTGCAACTGGCAAAACATTTCATTTTCGAAAACAGATAAAACTAGATGTTACTGTCACTTGTTCTTCTTGTTCACCTGTTGTAAGAAGGGTGTTTTCAATTGGACTAGCTAAAAACCGTTACATCGGGAAAAAACTATTCTTCATGCGTGCCTTTCGGAAACTGTTGTCATTTTTTATATATATGAGCCGCGACACGAGAGAACCAACAAAGTGGTTGTGCGCCCAGCGCAGACTCAGTTTAGCATGGTCATCCGCCTAGTCTGAGCAGAGTCTTTCCAAAGGGCTTAAAGGGTATCTAAGGGTCTAAGCTACCTCCGTGCGGACAGAGAAGGCTCTGATCAGACTGGGCGGATGCCCAGGCTGATTTGAGTCTGCGTTGAGGGCACAACCACTTTGTTGGTTTCCTCGCGTCGCGACTCATATATATCGTTTCCTCATAGTTATGAGGGTAGGACACAGAATCGGGCTGTATTAGTTCCTGATCTTTGCTTATATTTTTTACATTATTACAACAGACATGAGAAGGCATAGAAAATGATCCATTTTTAAAACACAAAACAAAACAGGAGGCAATGTGGACATGTTTAAAGAAATATAACAAAAAGGAATCATCACCAGACGTTTCCACCTATGTAATGATGATAATAAAACAAGTATTAAACTTTTATTTGACAATAGCGGTGGGAGAAAGCCAAAGGTAGTTTCCAGTTGTATAGGGATGAAACTAGCCTAATGCTGATGGGAACAACCTACAATTCATCCTTGCCAACGCAAATGCATACAGCCGGATTTGAACTATCGCGGCAGAGTGCATAGGCAATGATGTTTTCCCAGCAGCTCATTCGGTCTCAAATCATAACACTTTACACGTTTTATTCTGCAGGCATCATTAATCAACGGTTCAGAGTGTAATTACAATATTTATAGTAGGATGCAGCCATCGAAGATTTTTTAACTTCAGCTAAGTCTTAAAACGCATTTTGTAGATGTTTTGGTGTATTTTTCACGCTACCAGGAAAAAAAGAGAGTACATGTATACTGGGTCAGTCTTACCGTTGGTTCATAGTGTATTTACAATATTTATAACAGGATGCTGCCATCGGAGATTTTTTAACTTCAGCATAGTCTCAAAACGCATTTTTACAGATGTTTTGGTGTATTTTTCACGGTACCAGGAAAAAAGAGAGACCATGCCTATATGATAACTGACTAAATTTAAAGAGTAACTAAACCTTTTTAAGTCGACGTCTGGATAATGTTTAAGAAATATATGCAAAAAGTTCCTACCCAGTTAAGACACCGAAGCATGCGGCATCTGCTCAGTGTATATACTATAGGAAAGTGAATGTAAAATGCAAAGAAAACATCAAATAGAAACCGCTAAAACTAGGAACGAACTAATACAAATGATAAGGACTGACAAGTCCACTTGTCAAAAAGGCTAAAATTTTGCCCCTGCTATACAAAGCAAATTTTACATGCGTTGATAGATTCCAGGATATATGCGCAGGCTAGATTAATTACGCCGCCAAAACAAATAAGCTTCGATAAACATGTTTAAACCGTTCTTTCGATTTATAACATCATAATGTAGATAGTCGACCCAAAATGGCCAAACTCACGAAAGCGTAAATGAGCCGCGACACGCGAAACCAAGAAAGTGGTTGCGCGCCCAGTGTAGACTCAGATCAGCCTGTGCATCCGCCCAGTCTGATCAGAGTCTTTGCTGTCCGCTTGGAAGTAGCTTAGACTCTCAGCTATCCTTTAAGCGCATAGCGAAAAGTCTGACCAGACTGGGAGGCTGCCCAGGCTGGTCCGAGTATGCGCTTGCCGCACAACCGCTTTGTTGGTTTTCTCGTGTCGCGGCTCAAATGAAGATATCCAGGAAAGGCCGCAATCACGAAAGAAGAGATATAAGTTTTCACACTATTGTCATGAAGGAAACGGTGAAAGCCGGGCTGCGTAGCGCAGTCGGTAGGACACCTGACTCATAAGTCAGAGGTTCTGGGTTTGATACCCGGTCTGGCCACACACTTTCGTTTCTCCTTCCGCTGATTGAAGAAGGGCAGTTGTCAGTTACTGGCGAAAGTATGTGCACTTAGTACTGGTTAACCGCTTAGGAGGTCTAAGCCTGCCCAGGAACAGTGTGGCTAGGTTAACTGACCGTCCCGACATGACCATAACTGTCTACTGTGGACGTAAAGCAATAAATCAATCAATCAATCAAAAAAGAAACGACTAAAGTCTTACTCAGGAACAAAAGCAGAGTTAGGGGAGCTATCAGGTTTGGTGACAGGTCTTGTAACAGTTTTACATTTATACAATGGTTTGGTCAAAGGCAATTCCTCTGGCTATTGGACAACGCTATGATTATTGCCAGAGTAAATAATTTTAGCCTTGCACGTGTTACCAATGTCATAGCTTACAATGTATGTATAAACTATACACCAAGACATAATATCTCGCTCAAAATGTACGTATGCACATACCCTACTCGTGTGGTCAGGCAAAATGGTTGGGAGAAGTGTCAAACTTGGGCTATTGGTATTTTGCGGAAGGGAACGGAACTGTTCCGAGACATGTTACGGAATGTATCGCATCATTATGTTGAAGATTGACAAGGGACGTAATCAATGTTTTTTATACCGTAAAATAATATGCAAATTAAGCAACCAAATTTATTGTAATCATTATAATTACTTATTTAAGAAACCAGGGTTCGTATTTATAAAAGCACTTAAGTTGTTGCTATGCTGTTGCTAAGGTAAAATTTCTATAAAAAAAAATTTCTACAACTATGAAATTCGCTTTGGAGAAATAGTCTGAAAAAGGCTGTTCCTCCAGGGCAAATTCCATAGATGTAGGGAATCTCCTTCATAGAAATTCAGCATTAGCAACAGCATAACAGCCATCTAAGTCGTTTTATAAATACGGCTCCAGGAGGACACGTGGGTACGGGAGAGCAGGTGGCTAGTAGCCGTTCCGTTCCGCAAAATACCAATAGCCCAAAATTGCGAACGAAATTGGGGCTCACATTCATGCAAGGTTTTATAAGGTAAACGTTAAAAATCTTGTAGAATTCTTCCAAACACGTCGACCAAAGACCGGTACCCGAGGAATGTATTCGAGTCCTAAGGCCGGAAGTGTGGCATTGTTTTTGAATGAACATTGGGTCTATTTAACAGAACGCCTGCCATATTCTCCCAATCTGGCCCGCAGTGTTTTTTCCTGTTCCCTTGTCTCGAGGGGTCACTTCCATTCTAAAGCAGGATATGTATGTGTCGCTGGAAAAGCCCTACTTTTTTGATCTGCCAGATAATACACATGAATAGGTCTTATTTATCCAAGCGCTGTATATAAAAGCCAGCTTATCTGAATTTTTGTTATCAAAACAAACAAATATCAATTACAAAGACAACAAATGTTCTTAGCATACTAATTTCTCGAATTTTCTTCAAGGCTTAATGGCAAATTCATGAGCTAATCTAAGCACTTTTTCTGAAGTATACATGAATAGGGCCCAAGTTTGATACAAAATACATAAATAGGTATATATTTTGACATTTGTGTTATACATGAATAGGGTAGGTTATCAGAGTTCCAGCGGCACATCTGTACCCCTTTAAAAACCAAGTGACCCCCCTTCGTCTCTAGAGGAAGCTTGTTGGCAGTTACCATACATCTCGCCAAAACTTAAAAGCCGGCACATTTAACCTCAAAGCTCTACGAGAAAGCCTTCAAGGATTGGTTTAAAACGATTATGACTCTGTGTATCTATCAAAGAATAGTACTTTGAAGGTTCGAAATAAGATTCCCGTTATCCTACTTTTAGTTGTCATTTAACAGCATTAGTTGCATTACATTTGATCCCACCCTCGTACACATTCGACAGGACAACAAACGTTAGACGGCAGCAACTCTCTTACTCGCGACACAACAAAACCAACAAATTTTCTTAAAAAAGTTCCTACAAGAGCAAAGAACACATTCAGAAGAAAGAGTATGGGTCAGACTACGTAGTTTCGGCTAATAAAGCCTCCTCAATGACCCTGATAATATCTGGTGACGAAACCAGATAAAAGAATACTGAAATTTCTTAAATTTAATTGAGCAGTCGATTCAAAGACTGACTAGTATCAAAAAGGGCCCAAACAATAAAAGACGAAGATATAGAATAAGAGTCTAAACCGAGTCCTCAGAACACATCCTCTGATCTCAAAGGACGAAACTGACATATAATCTGCACTATGGATGATATACGGGGAGACGTTTTACGGCCGCAACACGGCACAACACCAGCTGCAGTAAAGTGGTTGTGCGCCCAGCGTAGACTCTGATCCGCCAAGGCATCCGAGAAATCTGATCGGACTCTTCGCTAAGCTCTTAACGGGTAGCTAAGGGCCTAAGCTACCTCTATGCTGACAGCGAGCATTCTGATCAGACTGGCAACTTTGTTGGTTTTCTCGTGTCGCGGCTCATTTTAATGCATTCTCCACTGAGTAGAATGAATGATCTGGGACAAAAAGTAATCAAAGATAACATAGTTTGAGTTGCTGCTCTGTATTCTTGTGCTAGCATTGATTTCGTTATAATGCAAAACTGTGATTTTTGTTGATAAGTTGACAGTTGTATTCATTTCACTTTCTCATTTGTCGGAAATGGTTCAAAGTGTGACACACTAATAATACGTAGGAACACAATTATAGTGCAGGCCTACATGGTATTTTGTTTGCTTTCTATTCTTTATACATGTACATACGCATACGCCGCTATACCCAAGTATTAAGACACGACAGCAAGTAAACATTACGTCGTGTGAGAATGTGTTTTCATGATATTAGAAGTGTTCGTACCCAGAACCGCCCGAATAGGCATACTCTGGAATTAGAAGACTCAATTCACTCGCAAAGTAAATCATGTGTTTTAAGTTGCAAAAATAGCGATGAATTCACGTGCAGGCTTGTCTAAACATGCTATAATTTGTATTAAGGTGTATGTGTTTTCATTCAAGGGAAGCACTTCTTCCTTTCATTTTTTTCGCCTTTCTCGGCGGGGTAAATGTACTGTAAAAGCAGTGTCGATTAGGAACTGATGGTTTTGTCGTGCCGCGGCTACGAGTATTAACAGCTTTTACTGTAGCACTGTTCCTGAACAAACGCGACTCTCCGAACATTTTCTTTAAGCTTTTGTTTTTATCAAATAAGTCTCTATATTAGAACACAAACGGATCTAATCATTTGCAATTTACATCTAAATTGCGGGGTAATTTGAATCAAAGCTAATGCTAAAAACAGATACAAAAATGATAAAGATTTTCTTGTAAGCGTTTGTACGAGGGTTGATCCAGAAGTAATGTCACTGCTGCTATAAAATCGCGTAGAATTAAAAGACAGCAACAAAATTTCATATGCAAGTAGCTTACTTTATTTGCGGTCTAATCTGAAAATGTCATTAAAATATAATGCAGAGTTATCGAGATATCGAGATCGACAGAAGGCATGGTAAAGAAACGCGCCGCGCGTCAATAACGTTGTTGACGTAACGGACGAAATTTTGATATTGTGTCCTGTCCAAAGTAGCATCTTCGTTGTTCCAACATTCACTAATGTCTCTTCACCCATGTCTGTCTCTTCCTTTAATAATATTTTAACAGCTCCGCGGCTCATGTTCAAGAATTCACACAATATTCGAATCGCAGAACATCGATCTTCATATATGGGGTCTAAACAAAAAAGACGTTATTGTCTAACATTGCGTACAATGCTCCTCCGGGTTTCAGACGATCCTTAAGCGACTCAGCCGCATCACTATGGCACTGATTGCACCTTTACACAAGCCTCATAAACACTATTACATCACCGCATGTCTAATTAAACAGCCATTGAGTTTTTAATGGTGATATTTCTAATTTGTGACAAAACCGCATAGCTATGAGCTGACGCATTTGTCAGAAATCAACATTTTTCACTCGGCAGTAACAAGCATTAGCCCTAAGTAGGGAACTTCAAACTACAATAACGTGATCAATGTTTCAACAGTAGGTGGCAAAAATATATTTCTTCATCGCATTACATTATCATCTGATTTGGCGCGTTAGTTTGACTTTAAATTGTGCTTGCCTTTAAAAATTATGTTCGTGTAATAAACGTTATTTTAACGTGCGGCGCGATGGCGTCGGTGGCATACTTTGAACGTCTATACAAATGGAACGGAAAATGATTCCAATTTTATATTTATTCTGTTAATCAGAACTGAATTACAGTGCCGCTTGATATAATTTTCATGATAATGCTACGACGAATAAGAGCGCAGTGGACACAGTGACATTACTTTTGGATCAACCCTTGTATTTAATGCAATTTTGAAATGCGCATAATATTTTCGTGAATAATTATATACTTAGCGTCAGTGAAAACGCACCAATTTCGAATCCATGGCAAATAATGTTCGTTTAATGTTAAGATTTATGTAATAGCTAATTAAGTAAATCTTTATCTTCTGGTATTGTGACAGGTGTTTAACCCCTAAATTTCATTCATCAGTCAGCGCTATCAAGCGTGACGTCAATACTGACGTGTTTGAAAACTGTCGATTTCAAATGACACATTTAAAGCGTAATAAATATATATTTCGTGTTCTGTGAGACACATAGATGCAAAAACAACTTTTTATTGGAGGGTATTTTGACATAAAACATATTTTCCTCCAAACAATTATTACGCAGTTCGGCAAATAAGGGTGACGTTTTACACGTAACGTCATGCTTGTGCTGGTTAATGGTTGACGTTTGCCCCACAAAACTTCTGAAATGCAGTTTCCACTATTGATCTCAGCATCTTAGGTTGCAACAAAGTCACATATTTACCGTACTTTACTTTTGTCTGTCCATTGTTTGATGAACGTGACAATATAGTGATGTTCGAATTCAAGTCACTTTGTTGCATTCGGCGGTTTGGATTTCTTTTCTATGGCGATTTGATAGGCTATCTACTATCTAGCAAAATCCATCATTGAGGAAATTCTTCCGTGTGAAAGTTTGCTGGAATTCTGTGCTTCTTGATTTCAGAGCTTACGTTACGTCACATTCTTACAGTGTACCTTAAAGCAAAACGACATCATGGGCATAATAAGATGGTTCGATATAATAACTTTACCCTGTTGATATAGTATGATCATTGATATCAAGAAAAAATACGACACTATAAGACTGGTGCATTTTCATTGACGCTGAGTATATATTTTTGCTTTTTAAACACACTGATACATGCCTCACTACGGCTGGTCGCCGAATAGCTTTAAATATCCGGTATATGTCAGATGGACGCAAGTAAGAGACTCATACAATCCAACTAGATGTTCTACCGAAAGTGGACCCGACAACAGACACTCAGGAACGTATAAATACTCGTTCCCTCCACTCCACACCACCGCTCGCCATTTAGTTCAGGGTCCAATACATCGCCGTGCATTTAAAGAGGAGAGCGATGCTGCCAGACGTAATTTGGGTTAATAACTAAGCATGAAACGAGATTAAAAATATTCAGGAACTGACACAATCAATACCACCATTTTGACAAGTGACAGCACTAAATGAACGGCAACGCACACCTGCAGGTACACAACATTGAATTAACGTTGATTCAACATCATTAAATCACATTTGAATCGATATCGAGTAAATGTCGTGTGCCTGAGAGAACGCGGACAGCTAATAGAACAACGTTTTTTATACGCCCGTTTGAAAAAGTAAGACTAAAATAATTTTGTGCATGGTAAGACATAAATACAGCTTTATTATACGTCCGTCGAAGACGGGTCGTATTATGTCGTGACCTCCGTCCGTCTGTCCGTTAACTTTTTGTGTCCTCTCCATATCTCCTTAACCCATAAAGGCCATATTAATTTCAGATTCCACGATTTTAATTTCTGATACGAAAGGAATTTATGGCTGAAGAGTGCGATTTATTTCCACTTCAATGGCGAAGTGGCATGGGACTGTCCCAGTAGCATTTAGTTTTGAGTTGCCGGTCGAGTTTCTAGGCTTTTTCTTTTTTTTTCTTTCTTTCCCGTTATGATTCAAGTAAGACCAAATGAGCATTCGACATCAAGCTTGATGTAGACTAATGGCTCTTTCTTTCACGTGATTTACTTAAAGGTTGACCTCTTTCGGTAACTTCACTGAAATGCGTATTCAATACGCGATTTTGATTGGTTCCCGTACGCTCGCGTTGAGACGCAAAAGACTACATCACTACCCGTCTCATGTGCGCAATTTTGATTGGGTCCATGAGATTTGCATAAAATGCGCGTTGCACGCGTCGCTTCGCGATACACGCAAAATTGAGAACGAATTTTCATTGGCTACTAAAATATTCGCGTCCATAATTACCGCATATCCCGCGCGCATCAACTGCGTCCCCGCGTCAGGAAACGATATGCACTGGTTCAACTTACAATCTTACTATGTACCAAGTTTCAGGTTGATCAATTTCAGGAGGAATACAACGGACGCCGTGCCATAACTTAATATGTACCCCATTTTCAAACGAGTATATAAAAAAGGCAAATCGTCTTGCCTAGATGAGTTTATCGCAGAACCAGACAAAGGGTCTGTTCTTATAATATCGCCTCATCATACCCCTGGTTTTAACAGAGCATTTTACGAATACAGCATATCCTAAAAATTGGGAACTATATAAATAAGAGAAAGAGTCAAAATTAGTCCAAACTATCGAGAAATTTCGCTGAATATCATCTTAATCAGATAAACGCAAATCGTTTTAAAATAGGCTTACAGCATGGACGAAACAATATGTAAATGCCAGTTCGACTATCAAAAAAGCAAAATCACTGTTGAACGATTCTATATTAATATTACACTCAATACGTCAAAGTTTTTACCATCTGAGTAGAACTCTTATAATGGTTTTATCGAGTATGAAAGGTAATACGGCCAAATACGTCCCTCATTTCTACGACCAAGTATGTCTCTCATTTCTTTGGAACACGATATATTCAGATAAATGTTAGTTCTGAAATGACTAAAATTATAAAAGCTATGTATTCAGTATAAAAGGTTAGTCATAACATAAACATGAAAAGTCAATGTCATTCAACTCAAAAATAGATTAAAACAATGCGAGATTAGCTCCTCGCTACTTGTTTTTAATGTTCGTGAACAAATAATTACCAATATTCATTTTCATATCCTGGTATTTTCTCGATCAGTGAACTCGAATGGTTTCTAATCTCGGGTTTCATATTTTATATGCTGGCGACCAAGTTGTCAATGTCGGTACTGACGTTCAACTGTCGTGTGAGTGATGTTTTTAGGGGAGAGTCAGGTAACTTCGGACAGTGGGGAAATTCGGACAGTGACATTTTTTTCTTTTATATGTCAGATGTCTGGAACTAAAACAAAACATTAACTGGCCAAACAGTGAAAATCCTGATGAGACGGCTCATTATGAGCCGTCTCATCTGGATTTTCAGTGTTTGCAATGGTATTGCAATGGTATGTCCGAATTTACCCGCCTGTCCGAAGTTACCCGACTCTCCCCTAGTTATCGTCGCAGAGTGGCTACTTGTCTAAGAGAGAGCAGTTTATTCAGTATATCGGGCGAGCCTCTCGTTAACTGCTAATATTTTATATAAATACTTCTTTCTAGTTTTGTTTTTATACTCCCGCTTTGAAAAAGGGGGGGGGGTATACTGGTTTACATCTGTCCGTCCGTCCGTATTTCAGTCCGTCCGTCCGTCCGTCTTTCCGTCCGTCCCCTTTAATCAATGTTTTCGTTAAAGATTTCTCCAACCAGCCTTCTACTACTTATTTATTCTTCCCTTTAGTTGTCCATTTTTTTTTTATTTCTATACTTTGAACAAAGAAATGTTTCGTCAAAGATTTCTCCATAACCGTACAAGCTAGAAGAGTTATATTTGGCATAATGGTTGATGACGAAGTGTTGTATCGTGGGGTTGGGAACCAGCCTTCTACTAGTTATTCTTCCCTTTATTTGTCCAATTTATTTGTCCAATTTTCTTTCTTTCCATACTTTGAATACTGAAATTTTTCGTCAAAGATTTCTATGCAACCGTGCTAGCTAAAGTAGTCGTATTTGGTATGCAGGTTAGTTGAAAGGCAGCCATCTCCTGCTTATTCTTCCCTGTATTCTTTTATTTTGCATAAATAATTTTCAAAGAAGATATATAACTCAATCCTTGAGCCGATGTCAAATTCGTATACCTTTTCGACTCCCCTTCTGCAAAACCGGAAACTTGTCTCATGGATCTGCGTTCTGAACCGCAATTTCGCATGAGAGCGATTGATAGGCGTGAATTTTCAGTAGGAATGTTTTGTTTGCAGGTTGATGATAACCTGTTGTATTGTAAGATCGAGAACTAGGCTTCACCTGCTTATTTTCCCTATATTTTTTTTTCAATTTTCTTTCTCTCATTTCTTTGCATAATGCATTTTTTGTTAGAAATTTCACAGCAACCCTTCAAGATTGAATCTTCATATGATAAAGACATGTCTTACATGCGTTTAATAATTTTCCTATCTGCCTATGTGAAAGCATTTTATTCCATATTACATAGAAATGGATTTAAGTAGACTAATGATATTTGGTAAACATGTTGAAAAACGTTCTCTCTCTCTCTCTCTCTCTCTCTCTCTCTCTCTGTATACTTTATGTAAGGAAAATAACACCATATGAGTAAATAAGTTAAGCGGAGGTGTAGTCAGATTCTCCGATAGTTCTACTTATGGCAGGATATAGGCATAGATTGTATTAGTTTCTGATGATTGTCTTGGGTCTTTTCTCTTTATACAGAAAATATGTATCTATTTCTTTTTTGTATACGTATATATTTTGGAGTCAGGGACTAGCTTTTATAATATACAAAGGATATTGAAGGCATTGGAAACAGCAAAATATCTTATCTGTTAGTGATTTGAACGAAATATTTCTGGCAAGGTATAGATTATTATGTCAATACTCATATCCCTCAAAGCACGTTTACTAATTTAAAGAGTAAATACACTTCAGAAACTGACTGAATCACATCCCAAACAGTATCCCCAACATTAAAGGGAAAGATTGACAAAGACATCCCAACAAACAATAAATTACAAGTGATAATCCGAGTCAGCAGCTCTTTCCCAAATAGGTGGCAATTCAGCTATCTCTATTGAACTAAATAATTTAGACCAACAGAAGGGTTACAACAGACTAAGCAAATTATACGAAAAACATTTAACAACTGTTAATATTTCTACCTATTTTCTATTTTTATTATACAAGGGTTAAAATGAGAACACAATAAATTAAACAGCACCGAACATAAAACAAAGGCAAGCCTTGCAAAACTACGGTTTGTTTGCCGCTTTTGTTGAGATATATTGAAAAAGAATGAATCAGACCAACATACCCTCTGTCAAAATTGCAATTTTCTCTAATTTTGGGCACTTTTTGGAAACGAAGTCGCATGTTTGAAAGCCAGCATCATCTACAGCTGACAAACTCACATATAATTCTTTTCCAGCTCGCCAGCACTTGATCACTAGATGAGACAACCAGTCAAAAAAATCAATTGATTTGTCATTATATTTTCCACCATTATTAATTTTATTTGGTAAGGGTACATACTTTTTCTGGCGGACAAAAACTCTCTAGGCGGAACAATTCGAGGAGAGATAACATTTGTATGAGTAATACATGTATGCTAAAATTGTCAGAGGGATGATGTTAACTAAGTAAACTAATCTAATAAGTCTGTATATCATTTGTCAACTAACAGTACTTAATTTCCACTAGGCAAAAAAAAATTTTTAAGTTTGAGGAATTTATTTATTTATTTATTAGAAATTTCTTGACAACATGTATATATATGAGTCAAAGGATTGGACGTAGGCTAGGCCTATATTTGTCCACTCCTTGGTGGTGTTGTACTAAATACAGAGACAAAAAGAGTAAACATGTATACATCAAATCTGTAGGTTTGCATTAATAATGTCTTTTTGATATTCACATGGTTGAGCTCTACATACGTACACCAATCAGACTGAAGTAACCAACTGGCTGGTGTACATATGTAATTACGCAAGCCTAAAGATTTACAAAATAAATTATCCGACATATACTTAAGTTATTTATAATCTCGTAATAATAATAATAATAATAATAATACTAATAACAAAATACAGTGAAAGTGAAAATGGCAGCTGTGTACGCTATTTACACCGTATCTTCAAGAACGTGCACATTCGCCACAGCAGAAGAACTTCAAGAAGGCGAGACAAAGTCAATGGAGAAAACGGTGAGTGTTACGGTAAACTGTGTTCATTTCCGATCAGAATTCCTTTTTTTCATAAATACTCCATAGTGCAGATTACCATTAAGGTATTATACACATGCATAATTTCAGCTTGAAATTGTTTTTTTTTTGGAATTACATTTATGGTACTAAGGGAGAAAATCACTGCGCCAAACAGAACTCCAGGTTGAAGTAAATTTTTGAGGATAACTTCAAGAAAACGCCTACCAACCAGTGAGAGCACCTGTTGTGACACCCGCTACAACCATCTTGCCAAGATTGCTCCAGTGACATTTCACAAAACATGCCCCCCGGTGAAGCCTATAAGAAAGAGAAATAATACATAAAAAACATAACCAAATTATCTGTTTAATAATCTCTCAAGAGCAAAATAATTACAAAGTTTGGCACACAGCTGCCAGTATGCACACAGTGCCAGAGCAACATTGAATCAAAGCTGAATCAACGTTCTGTTTGAGAATTTAGATTTAGCAATAGTTAACCCGCTTATGCTGAACATTATCACTCCTGCCGGCATATGAATATTATATTATCGATATAAGTAGGACGTCCCGGCACTGAAATTTACCCAGCGCCATCACTCGACCTCCACCAGCCGCAGCTGCACTTAAAAACTGTTCGTGTCTACGCAACTCCTCCTACAAGTTATGATGCAGGGATCTGAAACTTGCAACACACTTCAGTCAAGCATTGAACATGTGCATAAAGGAAACGGAACCGTGATCCAAGTCATTATAATTGTAGATACATTTCCCCTTTAATGACATACATATTTTGTAAACTATATTTCAGACTTTGTAGCACTGTTAGTGTCTCCACGACTCCTCCTACAATATTCAATGCAGGGATTTGAAACTTGCAATACGGTTTAGACATACATTGAACAAGTATGTTAAGGAACGGAAATTGATTCAGGCCATTATTACAGAATTATGTCCCTTTGAATGACATACTTACTTTGATCCTAGTTTACACTTGGTACACGCCTACCAATTGCTCTCATGCGAAACCACGGTTCAGAACGCCAATCCATGAGAGAAGTTTCCGGTTTTGTAGATCATTATTGCAGATGACTACTTTTAGGCTGTTTTTATTGTTAGTTTTGATCCAATTATTGTTCAGAAGCTGTTTTTGTGTTTGATAAAAAAATCCTTATATTTTCTAATATCTCATGCGGAACCGGGCTGACGACTTTTCCCTACATGTATATTTCGCCGAGATTGACCTGCAACACATGCTCCGCCGTACAAAATGCATATCTGGAAAAATGCTAGACCATGCGCCTAATCCTTTCACATGCCGAAGAAACAATCTATATGTGACAAAATAGCATTCTTATATTTTGCATAAACAGTTTTCAGAGAAAATAAATACCTCAAACCTTGTGCATATGTCAAATTTGTTTACGATTTTGGCTCCCCTTCTGCAAAACCGGAAACTCCTCTCATGGATTGGCGTTCTGAACCGTGGTTTCGCATGAGAGCGATTGGTAGGCGTGTTTGTAGTACTGTTTGTGTCTCCAGAACTCCTCATAAGTATTGAAGGCAGGAATTTGGAACTTGCAACACAGTTCAGACATGCATTGCACATAGGCATCAATGATGCAGAGATTATTGCAAGTCACTATTGCAGATTTTTTCCCCTTTACATCACATGCATATTTTGACCATTTTCGATGCCTTATGTACCACTCACCTTTTGTCATTGCTCAAGCGACTACATTTATGATCTGATTTTGATATCAAATCACAGTTAGGTCGCGTATTTTAATAACACCTCGAACGAGTTCGCTTTTCGGGATGGTAGGGTCAATGTCACGGTTGCTATTTTTAGAAGAAAATAATCCTTGTCACGCTCTAGCGCTTTAATCTTGATATAACTTCACACAAATGTTAAATATGACAATATCTTAGACAAATACGCGTTTCAACACCCTTGGTATAAGGTCAAGGTCACATTTACTATTCTTAGAAAAACTTTGTCATCGCTCTAGCACCTTTTTTACCTACCAATTTTGATATAATCTCACTCAAACATTTAGTGTTAAAATATCATGGACAAGTTCGCAATCCAGAATTTTAAAGTCCAGGCCAAAGGCACAGTTGCCTTTTAGAAAATACTCAGTCATCCCTCGAGTTTTTTTTACGGTCTGATTTTGGTAAAAGGAAAAGGTCAAACTTTGCGACCAATGTATCTTGGGCACAGCTGATGAAAGTCGGAGCCCATCTCTCTCCTTTCGCTGCCTTATCCGTTCCTGATTCGAAAAAGGTATTCATTTACTGCTAGGTTTACAGAGAGAGTTTTCCAGTCGTCGGATGCCGGACAGCTGAGATTTCACCACCTTCTGGCGACTTTCGTCACTATAACCGAGTCACTCTAATCTCTCGACTAGGGCGCCTCTCTCTCATGTTGACACAACTTTACACAAATATTAAGCATGACAAAACATAAGACAAGTTCGCGTTTCAGCATTGTGGGTACTAGGTGAAGGTCACAGATGCTATTTTAGGTAAACCTTTGTCATGGTACTAACTCGTTTATTTATGAACTGGTTGTGATATAATTTCACACAAATGTTAAGTTTGAAATGTGTTAGACAAGCTTACATTTCAGTATTGCAGCTCAAGATCACGGGTGCTTTGTTTACAAAGCACTTTGTCATCCTTCCATCATCTTTAATTGTTGACAGATTTTGATTTAATTTCACACTTAAGTTTAGTGTTGAAATATCTTGGACAAACTTGCGATCCAGCCTTTGTGGGAAGGTCAAGTTCACAGTTGCTTTTTTAGAAGAACACTTTCTCATCCCTAATGCATTTTTTATGCACGGTGTTGATATTACTGCACTCAGATTTGTCTAATCTGGTGAGGGATATGGCGGGGGCATCTATGACCTTACGCGATTGTCTAATTTTCTTGTCTTTTTTTAGTTTTTTTGTTTTTTTGTTTTTTGTTTTTTTTATTATTGTTATTATTATTCCAATTCATTGCTTTGTTGCCACTACGATCCGGTATCTAAATTGAATACGGGGCTAAAAAACCTGTCTTAAACATGGTCTGTCTGAACTTGAACGTTACGGCCGCTCTTAGTGTTAAAATTCAGAATATTTGTTGGTAAGAATGATTTTTTTAAATCTCGTGTCATAAAAAAAACGGATACGACATAAATGTAACCAGGGGACCAATGGTCCTGAAGCTCACCTGACACCTTTTCTAAACAGACACAAATTGTCATTTCGCTCATTTTTACAAATTTGAAACCAGTGGCTTATGAGGAGTGCATATTTTAATCTTAAAATTTCAGTGACCTTGAGCAAAGTTAAAAAAATGACCTTGACCTTTGATGACCTTATGTCTTCATATATTCATTTAGTTAACTATAATTTCCAATTAATATATCTAGGCTTAAAGAGTTTCCATGAAATAAATTGCTTAAACATACTCCTATATAAAAGCACAACATACCAAAGTTAACCTTCATCTGCTCATTTAGTTAACCATATACACATGTATACCAAATACTATACCTAAGACTTAAATTGTTTCTGAGAAATCCATTGTTTAAGCATTTTCCCGCATAAAAGCATAAAGCATCAAAATCGATCTTGCCATAAATTAAGCTAAGGTAAATGAACGGTCATGATTTGTACAAAATATTATGGACTAGAGTTCTCAATGCTTCATATCATGCCACAAGGCCATTTGGCCTTTGGTATGAAGAAGATATTTTTGAAGGGTTTTTTATCATATATGGGCAAAGCTGCCGTCTCTGTCATGTTACCAAGACCATCTAGACCCTTTGATTAATTTACCAAGTGAAGCTCCATATAAAATATGGCTTCAGCCGGTCCACTGGCTTCAGAGGACAAGAATTTTGCAAATGTTGACGGTTGACAGAATCTCAGTGACCTTGAACAAAGATCAAAGAATGGCCTTGACCTTCAGCAACATAATATCTTCATTTACTTATTTATTTATTCATGTATACCACATATTAAACCTTAGGCTTGAATAGTTTCTGAGAAATCAACTGTTTAAGCATTTCCCCTTGCAAACGCATAACATACCAAAATTGACCTTACCATAAATTAGGTCAAGATCAATGCAAGGTCATGAATTGTATAAATTATGATCGACCTAAGTCCTTAATGGGTCATACCAAGCCACAAGGTCATTTGGCCTTTGGTTCTGGAGAAGAAGAGTTTTGAAAGGTTTTTACCATATATGGGCGTGGCAGCCATCTTGGTCGTGTGCCCAAGACCATCTGAACAAACTTAAATTCCTTTGGCTCAATGAAATTTCACATGAAATATGGCTTCAATCGGCCTATTGGCTTCAGAGTAGAAGATGATTGAAAATGTTGACAGAAGTCAGAATCTCAGTGTCCTTGAACAAAGGTTAATTAATGACCTTGACCTTTAGCAACATAATTCCTTCATCTGGTCATTTAGTTAACAATAGATACCAAATATTATACCGTAAACTTAAATAGTTTCTGAGAAATCCACTGTTTAAGCATTTTCCCATATAAAAGCATAACATACCAAAGTTGACCGAGTTGTAAATAAAGTCACGGTCAACCTCAGATCATCATTTGTATAAACTATAATTGGCTGGAATGTTCAGTGCTACATACCAGGTTTCAAGGTCATATGCCTTTGGGTTCTGGAAAAGAAGAGTTTTGAAAAGTTTTACCATATATGGGCATGGCAGTCATCTTGGTCATGTGACCAACACCATCTTTACAAACTTTAATTCCTTTGGCCAATTAAAGCATCATATGAAACTTGGCTTCAGTTGGCCTAGCGGATTCAGAGGAGAAGATGATTGAAAATATTTACAGGAGACAGAATCTCAGTGATCTTGAACAAAGGTCAAAGAATTACCTTGACCTTAAGCGACATAATTTCTTGCCTGGCTATACTGTAAGTTCGCCTATGAGTCTAAAGGCTCAGGTGAGCTAATAAATCACTGTCAAAACTTTGCTGCCCTCTTTTATTGCATGCCGGCGGGTTGGGCCTCAGAAGTACTGATAGCTCCGACCTGGAATCTTTCTAATCAGTAGGTTTGGTAAAAAAGATATAGAAGAAAGAACCTCTGGATTCGAGGAACATAACAATGAAACAAAAATAGCAGATGCGGTTTAAAGAAGTCTGTTAAAGGCCCCATTGCTCTATCAGCATGAAACATTTTATCGTGAGGTATCACTGCCAGCTTCTCACTATAGTTTCGTAATTATATATGACCGTGATTAGCCAGCTTTTAAAAAAAAACATCCTGGAGTCTCACATAAAAAGGGTTTGAAAACTTATTTGGGTCATTTTAGTTGGCAACTAAAATGACCTACTTTCGATTTCATAAAATGGTAAAAATGCAATGTACAGGGGTGGATTCCAAATCACAATGCCGCCTATGTTTATATAGCATTCCTATACGGGAAACCAGAACAGGAAATTGTATTTTGTGTAGCGATTTGTTATTTTTCAAAAACTTATTTTCTCCACTTTTTGACAGTTATTTGACTCAATATATGCACACCAACCCACATTTTATGATCAAACGTGAATGTTGAACTGCTTTTTGCAATGATTTGGGCGCTGGCAAACTGGTATGGGTTTGATAGTCTATCTTTGGCCGGACTCATCAGGGTTTGAACTGTAGGACCGCTTTTCTCCAAGTTTTTAATATTTTATTATTATTATAATTATTATTATTATTATTATTATCATTATTATTATTATCATCATTTATTCTCTTATTTGCCGTTGAGTGATTGTCAATTTGCAACTTAATATTTAATCCTGTTTATATGTATATTTTATCCTGATTATTTGTTTCCTATTTTTTTACCCAGTTAAGGTAAAGAAGACATTCACACGGACCGACTTACTTGTATGCCGATGAAGCACACCATAACCCTGGACGAGGGGTATGCTAATGTTTGAACCGACTCAAATCTCCCCCTTCTCCCATCACCCCCGCCTCCCCTTCACACACACCACCTCTATTCCTCCGCACCTCCAACGATGATTTATTTCTGAAATTTCAACGGCATTGCTTCTTTTGTTGTTTCCATTATTGTTATTGGTAGTCGGCTTTTTATAAGTCACTGATTTTTATGCCCCCGTGACGATAGTCAGGGGGCATTAAGATTTGCTCGTGTCTGTCCGTCCGTCCATCCGTCCGTCTGTCTGTCCGTCCGTTCGTCACACTTTACGGTATGTACTTTGTGTAATCAACTCCTCCCACAGTTTTCAGTGGATCTTTTTCAAACTTAGCATACATGTTATGGACATATTGAAGATGTGCATGTGGGTTTTTGTTGGAGCTAGAATTAATTTTGACAGAATTACGGCTTTTTGAACTTAGTCATTTTAGGCAAATTTTTGCATTGTAGGGTAAGTAGTTTGTGTAATCAAATCCTCCCACAGTTTTCAGTGGATCTTTTTCAAACTTAGCATACATGTTGTGGACATATTGAAGATGTGCATGTGGGTTTTTGTTGGAACTAGAATTGATTTTGACAGAATTTCGGCCTTTTGAACTTAGTCATTTTAGGCAAATTTTAACATTAAAAGGGTGTGGAGTTTGTGTAATCAACTCCTCCCTCAGTTTTCAATTGGTCTTTTCCAAACTTTGCATACATGTTATGGACATATTGGAGATGTGTATGTGGGTTTTTGGAGGAGCTAGAATTAATTTTGACAGAATTATAGTTAGTCATTTTAGGCATATGTTTGCATTGTAAGTACTTTGTGTAATCAACTCCTCCCACAATTTTCATTGGCTGTTTTTCAGACATTGGAGACTTGTTGTTGACATATTGAAGATGTGCATGTTGGTTTTGATAAGAAAAAAATAGTTCTGAAGGAATTATGGCCTTTTAAACTTAGTCATTTTGGGTGGCATTTTACACTGTAGGGTATAAATTTTGTGTAATGTTTTCAGTGGATTCTTTGTAAATAGCATTTGTGCTTGAAAGGTGCTTTAGGGATGTACACATGTCCTGTGACAGGCGCTGCAGGGGGACATCGCTAGTGACTTACAGACACAATTTTCTAGTTGTACATGAATTAAGACACCATCGAGGACATCTGCTGGGTAAGAGCTGACGTCTTGGCGTTTCGCTTGCCCTTTTTTTTGGCTTACCTGAGCCACCGGCTGCGGGGGAGCTTATAGGATGGTAAGGCTCCGTCTTTCGTCGTCCGTCGTCCATCCGTCCGTCAATCAACATTTTCAAACGACTTCTCCTCTAAAACGACTGGGCCGATTGTAACCACATTTCTTGTAGAGCCTCTAGTTCGCGGGGAAACGAAATGTTGTTTGAAAGGTCCTGGTAACATGACCAGCATGGCCGCCATGCCCATATATAGTACAAACGTTTAAAAATCTTCTCTCGAACCAATAAGTCGATGGCCTTCAAACTTGGTATGTAGCATTGCGTACGCAAGTACTACCAAAAGTGTTCAAATTATGACCTTGGTGTGACCTTGATCTTTTTAACGGTAAGGTCAAATTTGCTTTCTGTAGCTTTATATGGAAAAAATGCTTAAACATAAGATTTTTTGGAAACTGTAGAAGATTTTGACCTGAAAATTGGTATATTCAGTCATCTTACTTAGTACATGAAAATTTATGTGTACAAGAGATCAAGGTCAATGTTTTACCTTTGTACCCTGGTCTTTCATATTTGTTACAATTTTAAATATCCACTCAGAGGCCACTGGGCCAATTGTAACCAAATTTTATGAAGAGCCTCTAGGGGGCGGGGAAACGAACATTTGTTCAAACGGCCCTAGTCCATGTCCAACATGGCCGCCAATATATGGTAAAACGTTCAACAAACTTCTAATCAAGAGTCAGTATGCCGATGGTCTTGAAACTTGGTATGTAGAATTTGGTACACAAGTACTGCCAAGAGTGTTCAAATTATGACCTTGGGTTGACCTTTTTTACGGTAAGGTCAACAGTGCTTTCTGTAGCTTTTATATGGGAAAATGCTAGAACATAAGACTTTTGTTTGGCCACTGGGCCAATTGTGACCAAATTTCATTTGGAGCCTCTAGGGGCTTCGGGAACGAAAATGTGTTCAAATGGTCTGGGTCACATGACCAACATGGCCGCCATGCCCATATATGGCAAAAACCTTGACAAATTTTCTTTTCCAGAACCGAATGATCGATGGCCTTGAAACTTGGTATATAGCATCAGGTATTTGAGTACTATAAAGATTGTTGAAATGATGACCTTGGGCTTACCTTGACCTTTTTAAGACAAGGTCAAGTATGGGAAACTGCTAGAGCATAAGATTTTATGGCAAGTTTAGAAGATTGTGGCCTTAAAATTGGTATATACAGTCGTCTGAATTAGTACATGGACGATTTGAGGGTACTTGAGCGCAAGATTATTCTTTGATCTCTGACCCGTGTCTCTCATATTCTAACAATTTAAGACGTCTTCTCAAAAGCCACTGGGCAAATTATAACCAGTTTTTATACACAGCCTCCAGGGACCGAGGGAACGAAATTTTATTCAAGCGGTCTAGGTCGCACCATACTTAGGTGAGCGATTCAGGGCCTCGTGGCCCTCTTGTTTAGTCTTCCTTTCCTATTTGGTATATGAAATTAAAATCTTAAAAAGTTCCTTCAAGAGCAGAGAATACATACAGAAATAGGAACATGGGCCAGACTACGCAGTTTCGGCTAATAAAGCCTCGTCAGTGACCCTGACAATGTCTGGTACGAAACCAGAAAAAAAGCAAACTGTAATTTCTTAATTTTAATTGGGCAGTCGATTCAAAGACTGATTAGTTTCAAAAGGATCCAAATAATATAAAAGACGGTGATCTAGAATAATAGTCTAAATAAAACTCTATCAAAAGAATAAGCAGGTACATTGGAAACTTATAGTATGTGACACGAGAAACGTCCCGATCCAAAATGGAAACTGAACAATATCAGGGCCAGGCTCATTGTGCTTAACATAATTGTCAATAATGAGAGATAAAACATAAATTGTAATAGAAATATGAAAATCTACAAATGAAAAAGGCTTTGGGTCAAAATTGGTTTTATTTTAATTTAGTGTGGTCTTTATTTTCCATTTTAATTAATTTACTTTCTTTTTGAACTTGAATTCACAAATAATGGACTGTTCTTTATGGCCTTCTAGTTTTACATACTCCCAAAAGTGTTGTAGATTAACAATCAGAAACAGACAATGTCAATAGAAAATGAACTCATTTGAGATACTTATTATATTATAAGTCTAACATATTTATTATCTACCTACACTCTACATAAATGTCTTTCTTTGTAGAATTTATTACTAAACGTATTCAGTAAACTGAACTCAAACGATTTTTCTTTGTCTTTTGCGCCTAAAATTAAAGATAAAATTATTTGATTAAGCAAAAAAAAAAAAAAAAAAAAAACAGAAAAAAAAAACAGAATTAGGAATAAGCATATATTAGGAATATGCAAAATATTTAAGGTACATGGGCTCATTTGAAGTGTGTGCGTATGTGTGTGGGAGGGGGCACGGCAATTTTTATTTCTGCCTCCTTAAAGAAGAAAAAAGACTAGGTCCATTTTGGAAGGGCGTTTTAGCCTATGGAAGCAAACAGGAAGTAACATAAGTTGTTTTCAATCGTGGAATTGGTGGAAAATTACGGAAGTATACACAAGCAAGTTATACACTGTACAGCAGCATGGTACCAAACAGGTAAGGACAAAGCAGAATAAGAAACAGTTGAACTTATTGTGCCACTGCCGTATCTGATGCTTTCCACTATGTTCATGAACATAGTGGAAAGCATCAGATACGGCAGTGGCACAGCACTTAGTCTAGCGACACTACTATCATTGTAATTTGAAGAAAGGACGCAACATTCAGAAAAATAGTGTCAAGAGATAGTCAACGATAGGTTCATTTTGCGAATTGAATGCCCTTAAAAATCGAAAACTAAAAGTATATTTTATATGTTATTGCACCTATGTTAATTTTAGGTATAAAGTGGTCCTTAAGAGTAGGCCAATGCTGCTGAAATGATGTTGCATGTGTCGTTTACAATCTATGTATCGCATACTTTGATCAGACTTTACGGGTTCCAAAGGTAAATTTACTTTTCACTGAACATAATCTAAAATTAGAATCTTAAATTCAAAGAGTAACTACACTTCAGGAACTGACTGAATCAGATCCCAAGCCCTATCGCCAACATTAAAGGGAAAGATTGACAAAGACATCCCAACAAACAATAAATTACAAGTGATAAGCCGAGCCAGCAGCTCTTTCCCAAATAGGTGGTAACTCAGCTATCTTTACTGAACTAAATAATTTAGACCAACAGAAGGGTTACAACAGACTAAGCAAATTATACGAAAAACATTAAACAACTATTTTTACCTATTTTATAATTTTATTATAAAAGGGTAAAATGAGAACATAATAAATTAAACAGCACCGAACATAAAGCAAATGCAACCGCAGCGAAAGTACCGCCTTGGTTAGTTGGTAGTTCGGTTCGTATGGAGGTACCTTAACTCATCAGAGAGCCAACAATTAAAATCAAGAAAAGAATGTGATGAAGCAAGAATGAGGACTCGACGGCCAAAACGTGTTGAGACACCTGGAGATCCTTGGGGCGTCAGCAACACCACTGGAACACTGAAGCAAATGAAGACCACCAGTTGAACCCCGGTGGGCCAAGGAACAGACAAACATCCGGCCCCCCACCGACTAATATATAGCTTTATGTTGGGGCTATCATATTGTCTGAACTCCGACCCACCGGCGTACAATTAAAGAGGACAGCAAAATTGTCAACCGTGATTGGGTTAACCACTAAGCATGCAGACTGTCGCATTACATCTATGTTATAGCCAATGCGTTTAAATCGCATGATAATTTTCTAAAATTGATCAGAAAATTCTGTTTTCCCTACGATTTTGAGTAATTTATATACTAAGTCACCATAAAATTCAGGTTCCGATAGGCCTTGTTGCAAAAGTGACCTTAACCCTGTATTATATTTAGAAACCAATAATTTCAAAGTGTCTACGATGAAATTTAGGAAAAGCTTTCCGAAGTTTATGATACCGATACCCCTGCTGTAAAAGCTTGGCAGTCAAACTTTTATTACGAGCATTGAAATCAGCCAAAATGACTAGACACCCTAGCGAAGCGAATAAGTTGAGAAATGTAAACACCATAAGAAGTGGGGCGGGGAGCATCACCATCCAAAAACGGAAAATTAACAATGTCGAAATCAAAATCATTGCGTTTGTCATAAATTTTAGATGAAACAAATCCGTCTAAAATTGATAAATGTAAATCCAAAAATGGGGCCTCGGTATCAAAAGTATTTGCTTTATTTAATTGCAATTCAGCAGGATAAATTTGACTTACCATTCCATCAAAATAAGGATTGTCAATATCTAAAAAGGTCGTCCAAGTATCTAGACGTTGAGTTGAATGCTTCAATGACATGAGTTTTGTATATCATCAGAAAGAGACATCATAAAGTCTCTTTCATAGCAAAATAGAAACAAAACAAGAGGAGCGCAGTTAGTACCCATCGGAATTCCTACAATTTGTCTGTGTAACTTAGTGCCAAATCTGATGAAAATGTTATCTAGAAGATATGCTAAAGCATCACAAACATTTTGGCAAGACCACATTTTATTTTTTTTTTTGGTCATCGGATGTAAAAAAACATGTTATGTAATCATTACAAGCAAGATAAAGAGCACCCTCTCTCTGAAAAGTAGTCTCAATTAAATTTATTAGTTTCTTTTTTATTAAATTATGGGGCAAAGTAGTATAGAGTGTAGAAAAATCGCATGTAGACAAACCAAACGCGCGATATCCTCTAGACTTCAGTTTATCAAGAACCTCAGTAGAATTTTTAATTGACCAAAACAAATTTTTACCTGACCGTTCGTAAACTTTTTCACAGTACCTAATTACATGAATTTCGATAGCGGTAAGGCAAGAAGTTAATATTTTGGAAAGTTCAATAGTGGTACAAGCACTAGAATTAGCAATAAACCTGGCTTTATATGTTAGTTTATGAAGTTTAGGTAACCAGCACATCGTAGGAAGCTTGTCCTGCAGTAAAACAAGAACTAAGCGGCACTAAGTTCCTTCAAGAGCAGAGAATACATTCACTTAGCGGCACTAAGTTCCTTCAAGGGCAGAGAATCCATCCAGAACATGGACCAGACTACGTAGTTAATTTTAAGATTTTTTTTCGTAAAAGTTATGTTTTGAAACCCAGCGCAAGATGACCCAAGTAGATATTTTCACTGTAGGTGTATAATATTATAAGACACATTTTGTCAAAATTTTTAGTTGGGTCATGGCTGCGCTGATACTTTTCACTGATGTTGAAGTTCGCAAATTCGTGAGGTTTGGCTGTTTTTGCCATTACTAGGGTAGTTTGTTGTACAAAATGACGCATTTTAGGAAGATCGTCGAAAACACAAAAATAGATCTTCATAATATAAGGATTGGGCTGTTTACAACTGTCTTTATTTTTGCGATTACTGCGTTTTGAATTTTCGCGAAAAAAATGGACCGTTATTGCACATTACTGCAACTCGTCCTTTTAGTTTTTTTTTTCAAAATATATCCTCTGATCTCAAAGGACGAGCATAAAATATAATTTGCACTATGGATGATGTACGGGGTGACGTTTTACGGTCGCCACACGGCACAACACTAGCTGCAGCGAACTAAAATTAAAATCTGAAAAGAGTTCCTTCAAGTGCAGAGAAAACATGTTTTGCAGTGCTCAAAAAGAGCGAGAAGTATGACCATACCTTTCAAAGTACAGCGTTCAACTAGAGTCAGCCTTAAAAAGTTAACGAACGACGTATCAGATGTCATTGATGTGATAAACTGTACTAACAGACATCACCAAACTAAATCACCCTTTAATTGACACGATTTGTGTCTTCTACACCACAGACTTGATGCAGTACTGACGGCGCAAAAGCGTACATGCGCCGCTTCGCAAGACATTCGCGTTCAATTCGCGTTCGAAACGCGTATATTAGAAACAAGTTTTGCCATTTAGAGACGCGTTTACGAAAGAAGCAATCAAATTGCTGCATAAAATCACAGATAATCGCGTTTGCAAGCGAAAGTCGCTTTAGCCAATCAAAACTGAGATTCCAGTTCGCGTTTTTCCGTCACTTCGCATGCGCACGGGTTTGCTGTTTAGATCAATATAAATTGCGTTTGCCGAACGCGTTTCGGTCTCGTATAGACGGGTTCCCAGCTTTATTGACAATGCTATTGAAAAACTGAAAACCGACTAAATTTGTTAAGTACTAAAAGTAGAACTTGCCTCTTCCCAAATTATTATTCGACGAAGTATATAAAGAAAAATAGATAAATGGATAAAATAATGAAATACCGGTGCAAGGTTCAGGGCTGAAAACAACACATTTTTCTGGAACGTGCAATTATTTGAATTTAAGCCGTTTGTGTCTCTCAGATTCTCCCAAAATTATTGAAAAAGCTTGAGAGAATAACTTTTTTCAGCGTCAACGGATGCCGCAAGTTCCAACAGAAACAGAAAAACGACCCTAGTCATAAACTTCACATGAAATCATAGGCGTAGAAGTCGGGCGGTTGGGGTATGGGGTAGCAAGAACCAGGGACCCTCCCCTCCAAAAATATTTAACAGGAACGGCAACATCATACTTCTTAGATCCATAGCCGCCCCCCCCCCTTCCCCACACACACACGCCAAAAAACAGGAAACACTTGTCCCCTCCCCCCTCTTGAAAATGTTACTACGTTTGTGGAAACTTTTGTTTTGTACTGAACAATAAATTAAAAAAAAGAAAGAGAGAAAAACAGGTCCCATTTGCATTGATTGGACACAGACAGGAAGATTGTATAACTGTGACAGTGACCTTGCAATTTTCATTGCTGAAAGTCCGTCACGATGCAGGTCTAAAATGATGTTATGTATCGCAACCGAAATATCATCTTTATTTCCGATTACCTTGAAAATTGCAAACAAAACTTTGATCGAAAAATATTATAAAACTTACTGCGAACACAATATAATCAAAACACAGAAAACGAAGTAAAATATTTTTATAAAAAACAAAATGACTCTATGTATAAATCCAATCGATAATTCACTTTAGAACGCTACAAAATGTGATTCACGAACGACCGTAATATGGCTGCTTCGCATGCGTTTTGTGAGAATCGTATTTGATTGGCTTATTATGAATCGCGAGTTTCGCGTTATCTACGTCACAGGCAATCGCAAATGAACATGATCGGTTAACTTATGCTACGTGAAGATCGCGCATAACACGCGTTTAGCATGGGTTTCCCAGGAAGCGATTTGATTGGCTATTTGAAAAACGAGGTAAACGCCAAAAACGCGAGTCAACACGTTTCAATACGCGTTTTATACACACGCAGGAGGAACGCGAAAACTGTACGATTTTGCGCTGTCGGTACTGTAGGCTTGAAATAACACTATTTATATTCTATGTAAAATCTCTTCTTTTTTTTCTCTATGAAATACATACGATGATGATATCCTTGAAAAGATGTATTGCTCATCTATAATGTGAAGTAGGGACTAAGATAAGTTTTACGAGTACACATACCTGCTTTCTCTTTTTAATCGCGATAATGATTTCCTTTTGAATGAATACACCTACATGTTTTATTATTAATCAGAAATGACAGCAAACATCAGTAAGAGGGCGAGACCAGGGTTCAAGAGGTACATGTACAATAAACCTGAAAATACTGGAATAGTTTTATTTTCGCGATTTATTGTTTTAATGCTAAAAATGTGTCCGCTGGCGTAACGCCGCATGGTTGATTATACGTCAATTTTATGAGCTTGATGGAATGATGCCGTTGGATTTGCCTTGATACCGGGTTACTTCAGCATGGATCTGGTTTTACCTTCTCGCTGTTGTCCTTCGAACAATGAAAACGTTTTTTTTTTTCTGATTTTTATGTTTTGAAGGATAAAATGTCATCGTCGAAGTGGCGTAAACCCCTAAGTAAAAACATAGGAACATGGTGAATAATCGTACCCCCCCCCCCCCCCGGCCCCCACCCCCCACCCCCCTCCTAACAAAAAAAAAATAGTGTCATCGTCAGAGCAGCGCAATCCTTCCATAAAAAATATACTGTTATCATCGAGGCAGCATTATACTCCCAACACAAATATATAGTCATCCTCGGATCAGCGTAATCCACCTAACAAGCATATTAAGTCATTGTCGAAGCAGCGTTCTCCTGCCTGTAAAACTACAGTGGCATCATCGAAGCAGCGCGAGCCTGCTTTCAACTTATATACCGCGAGTCTGCTATCAACATTATAGTCATCGTTGAAGCAACGTTTCCCTACCCGCAAGCATATTGTGTCATCGCCAGAGCAGTGTTTGTCTCCCAGCGAACATGTATAGTGATAGTCGGAACAATGCAATCCTCCCAGCAAACATGTATAGTGATAATCGGAACAATGCCATCCTCCAAGCAAACATGTATAGTGATAGTCGGAACAATGCAATCCTCCCAGCAAATAATATCACCATTGTCATAGCAGCGTTATTCTCCCATCAAAAATAATGTGTAATCGTCGAAGCAGTGTTATCCTCAATGCAAATTTACAAATTTATATTCGAAGCAGCGTTATCCTCCCGGCTATAATACAGAGCCATCACTGAAGCAGCGTAATCCTCCCAGCTGCTTCAATTGTTTAATACTGTGTCATTGTCGAAGTAGCGCAATCCTCTTATCGAAAATATAGTATCAAGGTCGAAGCAGTGCTATCCTCCCAGCCAACATGCAGTCAACGTCGGAGCAGCGTCACCCACCAATCAAACATATAGAGTAATCCGTCGAAGGGGCGCATTCTCCCGGCAAAATAATATTGTGTCATCGTCGTGGCAGCTTTATTCTGAAAGTAAAACTATAGTGTTGTCGTCGAAGCGGAGGATAGAGCTGCTTCGACGAGGTCACTTTATTCGCTCAAATCCTGTCCCAGATACCAAACGGAAAAGGAAACAAATAGAACATACAGACAAAATACAAATCACAACAAGAAAAGCCAACTGTCATACCTAGCGTTTCCCAAGCTGATGGCCTCTGGCTTTCCTCAATAAGGTACAAAAATCAAAGACTGATAAACCGACTAACAATTACAATAATGATAAACCACTAGAAGTGCGTCGCTTTGGACCGGTCAGTAATAAACTACTGGGGGATTCAAATCGATAGTTTTTCCTGCCAATAACGCGGAGCCAAGTAGCGCAGTCGTAAGGGCGCCTGACTTATAAGCCAGAAGTTCTGGGTTCGATACTCGGTCCAGCCTCTTGCTTTCGTTTCCCCTTCCGCTGATTCAAGAAGGGCAATTGTAAGTTACTGGTGAATGTAAGTGCACCTAGTAGACAGACCCGACCAGTACGCGGACACTACCGGTAAGCGGACACTTTTGTGTTTTGCGTCAAATAAACACTAAGATCTCTTCTGAAATTAACTGACTTTGTAACATTATTTCAAAGCACTCTTAGTTTATCTTTTTCCCATTCACTATTATATTAACACAACATAGTTTTGACTTTGCAGGGCTGTTGCAGATGGGTATCTCATTCAGTGTTTCAGTTTGTCTGCGTCAAACAAGCGAACAGGCAAAGCAAACAGCCAAGTGCCAATTTCTAATCAGAATAATCCTCTACGATTTTTATACAGTTTTATTACAAGCAACAATAATTCTATTAGTATCGCAGCGTATAAATGCCGTCGCCGTTTACTCAGATTCTAAAGTGTCCTTGTACTGGTACGAGGGGCGTTCGAAAAGTAATGCAAATGACGTAATTTCTCGGTAACCAATATAAAAACAGAATTTCTGATTGCAAAAACACATAAAGCTATATTATGCGTAGGAAAGTCTGCAAACACGGTGTATTTTTTTAAAAAGGGCGCATTTTTATTTTCTTTGAAAGAGGTATACCCTAAAGACACTGCAGAATTTTAGTTTAGTAGGCCGTAGTTTATATATCGTCAGTCTTTGATTTGTTTTTATTTTAGCAACTGAAAGACAATGCCCAGGGAATGTTGTCCTGAAAATATCGCGGATTTTTTTTTAAATCTGGTTTTCATACTGGCCCGGGAATATTGATTATGTAGTAGCAAATTCCCCATTTCTCATCCCATTTCTACCAAAAATTAAATGATTTCGTAATGAAAACAAGTGTATTAGCATTCAAAATCTTTTCAGCCAGAGCATTTACATGGGTCAACGAAAACCTGTCAATAAATTTAAATTAATGCCAAAAACGAAGCCTCAACAAGCTTTTAAAAATGACGTTAACGTATATTTCAATAACATCATAAGAATTGCGCTCTGCTTTGCCAAGAATAAATCGATAACAGTTGCCACCCTTCTAACTTTTGTATGAATATTGTAGGCAACAATGGACAAGCGACTGACAAAGATTAATTTTGTATTTTCAATGATATTTGACTTGAATGCCTAACACTGAAACTATTTTACATATGAAATTAGGCCAGTGGCATGACAGGGGCCTAATAAAATGCGTTGTAAGTCAATATGAAAAGGTGTCTTTGTACTGCGTTTGGTATCATCGTAAAGACAAAATGTAGTGTTTTCAGCATATGCATAACATTTGTACCCAGTTTTCCCCTAAACAAAGTTATGAGGCCATTTGCATTACTTTTCGAACACCCCTCGTATGATAAGTCTATTTCCATACAGTAAATAGCATACCTCAACAGCGTTACGTTGTGCATGCGCAGATGATATTTTTCACGTGTTCCTTTTGCCTATATTTAGCACAATGATTTTCCTGATATTGCATGCTCCTACGGTAGCCTGGAACGGATTTCAGTCTTAAACATCATATGAAACACCCTTAAAAGTGTCCGCGTACTGGTTTGGTCTGTCTACTGGTTAACCGCTCAGGAGGTCTAAGCCTGACAAGGAATAGTGGGGTTAGGTTAACTGACTGTCCCGACATGGCCATAGCTGTTTTCGGTGTAAGTTAAGCAATAACACAACAACAACAACATGTCAACAACCCTCGCCCTGGATTCCGTTGTTGTTCATAAGTAAGTTATTTTGGCGTGTGTGAAGAATGTCTAGCCCATCAATAGACCAGAACCGCGAACACATTAATCAGAAAAATGTAGCACTAAACTACATTTCAAACAAGATTAGCACTCAACACAGAAATGCTGGAGCAAAAGCATTCCAACAGTTGAACCCCGACGGCCCGACCAAACAAAGATAATCGAGTCACAACCACCTCCCCGAGCAATTCAGTAGCAAGAAAGCTTCACACCATGGAAGGTGGTTCAGAAGATCATACCGTCAGTCATAATGGCCCAGAGGTCATAAAACTTGAGTACATTCTCAAACTCAAAATAAAGCACACTGATTGGCTGCTTCCGAGCACATGCTCGGAAGCAGCCAATCAGTGTGCTTTATTTTGAATTTTAGATTATTCTCAAGTTTTCTAACCTCAAACCGAGAGTGTTTTGTGTCTAAGTCTTTATTTTTCAGAACTTGTTTATCCAAAAGCATCAAAGAGCAGAAAGTAGGCCAAACGCCAATCTTACTTAACACCGCTTGAACTGTTTGCTTATTATTCTTGCTTTTTGTGAATGTCTTAAGATTGAGTTTGCCATAATACAATTCTATAACATTTGCTGATTAATTGACAGTTGTATTCATTTTGGTTTCTCATTTGTCAGAATGGGCTTGTAGAAGGACGAAGTAATAATACATAGCGAAATAATAATAGTGTATGCGTGTTATTTCAACTTGCAATGACGCGTAAGCATATCGATATACTTCAAGAAAAGGCAAATTCGGGATGTAAGTAGTTGTCATTTAAGGACACTCTGCAAATAAAGTTATGTATTCGTTTTGAGAAATAAGTCACGATCTATTAGCAAAACACCATTAAAATGCTTCTATCAACAGATGCAAGACAGAGAATATGTTTCAAGTCTTGCCTTTGTTGGTACTAGCACTTTGATTTCGTTTTCTGTCTAGCATTTGTTGTTTTAGTGGCATTTTATTTATCTTATTTTCTGTAGATCGTCACTCTTTAGTGCTGAAGGGTCAGTACCCGATCTGGATACTGTGTAGTACTATTGGAGACAGTCACATTAGTATTGGAAAAGTATATCTTAAGTTTAAAACCCTTTGGAATATCATTGATATAGTTATCACAGAAGAGTGGAAAGCAAGAAATAATTAGTATCTTCCTATAAAATATGCTTCAGACATTTTGTTAAAAGCCTGAGTGTCTTAAATATTCGTCTAACATTTCAGAACATAGTTAACCACAGTGACCCTGAAATGTGTTTGGTTTACAAAATATATACTTTTTTGAGTTAAATATGAGGTTGCGCGCATTTAACTGATTAAAACCCCTTACTTTTTATGCTGCTGTCCGTTCGAAGGCTAAAACTTCTGATGAGGAACCCGTTTGTTGCAATTCAAGCATTGTGGTCATCTGTATAACTTTTCAGTGCGCTTTCTGTTTTAAGTTTTGGTTAAACTAGGCATTAGTAAAAGTAGAATTTTATGTACACATTATGCCATCCTTGCAAGAAAACGCCAACTATAGCATAAACTATCTTGCATCGAGCAAGGTCGACACTGATAAGGGTGGTATGAAATGGTTATTCCATGTTTTGTTGTTGTTGTTGTTGTTTTCTGTCTGTACCAGGAGATAATCAATGAGCTTTGGCGAGTGGATTATCTCTCGTACATGCGGACAAACCATGGTAACCAAACTATAACTTATTTTATGGCCTTTCTGATTTTTTTGTCTTCATTTACAGCTCCTCAGTGTAAGTCTGGCTGTGTGTGTAATCGAAAACGTGCTGTTCCGTTAGTTGTTTTCCTTTCCTTGTCACCCTTTGTCTTCTTACATTGTCCATGGTGGGCCATGCTTGGCGATTATATCATAAAACTTATCGTTACTTTTTGTGAATGACTCATTTATGTCAGAAGACAGCAAGCGTTACACAAAATCTTGGAATTACCCGGTTGCTTTAAGTAACAATCTACAAGCCTATAATCCTATACATGAAAAAAATTAACAGTAGGGGCCAAGTTAGCAAAGTTCTGGCAATCAAAATCACAAGAAGAAAAACAGAGTAACAACAGAATTCCGCAGAAGGCGGCGACGCGGCTGTCAGCGAATTTCCACGAAACAAAGGTAAACCAGGAATCTCGACGAAACTATATGCCGCCAACCTAAAAGACGACGACGCCGATTAAACGACACCTGTGTCTCGCGTCTCCTAGACGCAGACAATATTGACAAAACGAAACAGATTATTTTCGATAACGCACACACTCAGTCTTGCAATTTGGAACTGCATAACAATACAACAGAGAAGGCATTTATAAAAAATTATCTTTTACATGTTTCTAATTTAAGACATGAAACGAAACAGAAAGTACAAGGTGACAGCATAGATAGAAGTACAACAAAAAAGATCAGCATCAGAGTATCCTTCTGGGATCTAAAATTAGTTTTCTGCTCGCAACACCACACTTCTTTTTGATACACAAAATCAGATAGATATCTGGTTTACTAACTTAAAGCCATCTCCTAAATGAGAATAAACCATGTGCAAACATTAAAGTCTGCAGTCTGGTCTGTGTTATTATTTGTTATATGGGGCGCGTCACGCACATCGGTGGCTTGATTTATGAGCCGCGTCACGACAAAACCAACAAAGTGGCATGTGCGTTCAGCGAAGACTCAGATCAGCCTGGGTATCGGTCCAGTCTGATCACAGTCTTCGCTGTCCGCATGGAGCTGGCTAAGACCCTCAGCTTATTTTAAAGCGCACAATCAAGAGTCTGATTGGAGTGGGCGGGTACCCTGGCTCATCTGAGTCTTCGCTTGACGCATATGTCACTTTCTTGGTTTTTGTCGTGGCGCGGCTCATATCAGCGTACTGCAGAAACGCAAACCAGTCCGTGGATTCATGTAGACTAAGTCAAGCATTTTCTTGGAGACCTATTTTGTGCAAACAGCAAATGCGAATCAGATTGCGCTTATTCAAAGGCTCAACACCTAAATTAAGCTGATTGTAAAAGTGATAGCACAGCATTTCCTCAGTCTTTTCAGTTTCTGTTGTTTGTTATGAATTCCTCAAGATCGCTTACATCTATATAGTAAGGTACTGTAATGCATGTGTTGTCTCGAACTCCTTGTACGGTGAGTATTTTTTGCATGTACTCTGATAAACGTCTTTTGTGGCATGCTGAAAAGTACATTCAGCATTTACTATTGTTTAAGCATTGTCTAATTTAACTTGCCATTTTTCGAGTGCTTTATTCAGGGAGTAGTTGTCTAAGCGACAATGTTCCCAAAGATACATTATCGAAACCCGAACTGACACCCAGTCACCGAATTCTAAAACGATATATCTTAGAAGCGAGAAATCAGCCAAAGTTATAAAATACAAAATTCAATTTTACTGGATCAGCTCGCAAGCAGCCGTGAATGGTGCAACACTGGCCATGCCATTTACAATCGTCTTCAGTGGAAATTTAAAGAGTAAATACACTTCAGGAACTGACTGAATCAGATCCCAAACCCTATCCCCAACATCAAAGGGAAAGATTGACAAAGACATTTCAACAAACAATAAATTACAAGTGATAAGCCAAGTCAGCAGCTCTTAATATTTAGATATATCTTAATTCGTCGTCCTGGCCTTGACTAAATCACCAAAACTGATATCGCAGATTCTGTTACATATTTATCAATTCTGTTTAATAATCCATGTGTAAATTTTTCCTAATCGGATTTAAGATGTTTCATTTACATACAGAGACTTCAAATAATATTTGCCCCGATAAAACATGTCGTTCAGCATATGTTAGAAACACAGAAAGGCATTGTAAAAAGAAAGGCATATCTCATCCATTGGACAAGAGTATGACTTTTTAGATGTGTCTGAGATTTTTCTATCTCGGCCGGCTATCACAACCTAGGCTCAGTAATCTGTCTCAAAATGCTAATCATTGTTATAAAGTACAGCCCAATTAATTACAACTAAAATTCAGCAAATCCACATGCTGCTACCTGTCATGTAAATTGCTTGAAAAATGAAGTTGACAGCTAATGATGTGCAAGAGATGTGACTGTAGATTTCTGATTAGCTGCCAGTCTAATCAGGAAAATGCATGCAAAAGGTGAAATTAACACACATGTCCGGACTATTAATAGAAAATTAGCTTGAAGTTCTACAAGAAGTTAAGTGTTTAGAGAATATTCTGTTTTATAAAATATGAAAGGTAAGAAAAATAATTAGTGATGGAGTTGAGGCCTCAGCAAGAAAATCAGGCTCGTGTTCAGATTATTTAGTCTTACGCCTCGGCAAACCTCGCATAAGACTAAATAATCTGAAAGCCAGTCTGCGATTGCCTTGTCTCAGCCTCAACTCCATCATAAATTTTATTATGATAAGGAATTAATACAAACAAATTCTATATCCCGTCCTGAAAGCCAAAAGAGAGAAAAGTACATACACACAAATCGACAGAGTTCGCGAAAGATACGCACGCGGTAAACTTAATGAGCAGCTCTTTCCCAAACAGGTAGTCATTCCAAAGAGCAGCAACATGTATTTTTACTTATTTTCTATTTTAAATTACGAACAAAACAAAACAGAAAGCACAATGGGCAGCTTATCAGGTCACCACATTGTTAGCAGATATAAGAACACGTAAGGCTGAGGGGTCATAGCACAAGTACCGCCCTGTACGGTCAGTAAAAGAGTATTGGCGCGGAAAGTCGGGCGTGGGAGAGGGTAGCGGGGCTTAAACTAATTTCATTGGATTCAAACCCTCGCCCTCTGCTTCTCCGGTGGTTTGAAATTTCCTAACCCATTAATGAGCCATCAATGGAAACACAAAAATCACGGATAGGACATATAATGAATCTGAGATCAGGACTCGACAGAACAACGCATTACAACACCTGGAAAACCCTGGCCTGCATGTGCACACAATTTGCCAAGTCTTCCTTTCACAGTCACTGTATATTTTTCACTGTCCTTTTTATGAGAACTCGAGGATATGCCGGCAAAGTATGGACCATGTTCCTTCTATCGAATGTGTTCTCTGCTTTTGAAGGAACGCTTTTAGATTATAGGTTACTGCGTCTATGGTGTTCACACGTGCACAGTGGCATTATTTGTCGTTAATAGTAGTTATCCACTGACCCTAATAGTTTAGTCTGATTATGTCCATATTTATTTCTGCTATATTTGAGCTCGCCTAATAGCTGTATATATGTCAGTAGGTTACATTAAATTGCAATGACTTAGTTGAGATTACCTACAAATCACAAAGTCCTAAAATCAGAGGAATTAATGAGTTTCAATGTTAAGTAGAATGTACACCATGATACAGCTATTTTATGGTTATTACTGTTCATCAAAAATAAATTGCTTCTGATTAATCAAGGTGTCAGTTCATTTGTACTCTGCAACAGTGTAATTTACGGTCTAAGAGCTTGGCACTGACAATCCTGCAAGAAAATTCCAACATCTGCACACAAAAGAAGCTGAAGAACACTCTTAGCTGGAAAAGTATCATCTGACACTTAAGTCTTCAAGGCACGCTAAGTAGTGTAATCGGTTACCTGTTACCTGGAGCGAGTCTAAGTGTGAATGCAGTTATTTCCCTTAGACCCGCGAAGCGATAGGTATTAATCGATATTAGGAATGTCATATCGATATCCATATCCCCGGATCTGTACATGTGTTGAACTTCTCTGAAGCCGGATTTTTGTCATCACTGTGTTTGTTATTTTATCAGCATAATAACAATACGAAGGAGCTGATGGAAACATTTTTTATTTTTTTAACAATATGGGTTTTCTTGTTCTCATATCAAATCAATTGACTTTTCTCACTTGCTCACTTTTGTTCTAATATGTCTCTTTTTTCACATATTTAGGTCAATTTCGTAAGGATTGGCGAGAAAAATAGATCTGATTATTGGTCGTTTTAGTTTCTGACAACAAAAACATAAAACAATAATACTTACAATAAATCATGATATTTCGATCCCTCTTTGACGTTCTCAGCTTAATGGAAAGATTAAGCCTGATACAGACACCCATCCACCCACGTTGTTTTTTTTTTTGTTTTTTTTTTTTTTTGTTTTCTTTTTCTTATCATTTTTCTTTCTTTTGCCCCGCCTCACTGGGGCTCGCGAAATATATATTGGCTGCCTGATGCTTCTGCGGCAGCGGCTGCTAGACCTGAGTGTCATTTATAGCAGGCCGAGTTATTCTAGCAGTCCTACAAATTCAGAGCCATTATCTCGACATGACTAAAATATTATTTTCTGGGACGTTAAACCACCACTCAACAGCAACGACAACTTTTTTCTTTTGACTTTCTGTTTTGACAAAACTTTTCAAAAGTTTTATGCAAATGCCGTCTTTCGGCTTTCTGCTCAGCTGCTAAACATTAACGATTAGTATTTAAAAGTTGCCTTTTTATGCGAACAAAACAAAACAAAAATAAATAAAAGAGTCTCGACACGACAAAACAAACATGGCATGTGCGCCCTGCGAACACTCAGATCAGCGTGGGAATCTGTCCAGTCTGATCAGATTCTTCTCTGTCCGCGAAGAGGTAGCTTAGCCCATTGGTTATCCTGCCCAGGCTGATCTAAGACTTCGCAGGGCGCTATGGGACTGTGTTCGTTTTGTTTCGACGCTGCTTAAATTACTATTTTTATACGGTTAAAAAATCATCAAGACGATCTTTAATATATATCGGACTGAAAATCGATTTCTGACTTTCATTGCCGTTAGCGAGTGTTAATTTTGAAATTGCACTGTTTTGACAAGACATGTGACCGAATTTCACACCTTCAGACAGATGGCGTGTCGACAACAGCGGCTCAGTAGGCTTCTCAGTCGTTGACTTTAGCAAACAATTAAATGAGCCGTGACATGACAAAACACAGCTGCATGTGCGCCCAGCGAATACACAGATCAGCCTGCGTATCCGCCTAATCTAATCAGAGGCTTCAATATCGGCATGGAGGTAGCTCAGAGTATTAGCTACCCTTTACTCGCACAGCAAAGACTGGATGGCTGCTTAGGCTGATCTGCGTCTTCGCTGGGTGCACATTCCACTTTGCTGTATATCGTGTCGCGGCTCGTATGAGGAAAATAATGAAAAATGACCAGACTAAATTTAATTACAACATGGGATCAGCTTGCCAATTTTCAATGGTTTGCGCACAGGCACAGCCTGATTTGATCACACATGTTTAAAATATTTGATCAGAAATTCGGATCAGTTCGGTTTGTGCAGAAACGGGTTAGGTTATACAAACTAATACAAAAACTGACAAAAACAAAAATTATTAACTGATCATAAACTCAGACCAGTGCTTCGCAAGTGCATAAGCTGGTGTGAGTCAGTTTGCATATTGATCAATCTATATTGTTTAAACTTAAATAGATATATATATTGTAAGTCATGCCCGAAACTGTGAACAACTAATTCCACAAATTGAATGTTGCAGCTTTATATTTCTTAGCATTTATCTTTAGTTATTTCATGATGAGTTCATTTCAAACTTTAATGAGATGACAATTACTATAACTGATAGGAGGAAATATCGGATTTTATGATCGATAATCGATTAATGCACACGTAATAAACATGTTTAACAAAGTATGAGTGAAATGTATACATCTAGGTCTACATATCGTTTGTGATTTGTATTTTTGCTCTTCTGTAAATTGTATTAACCTTTGTCTTGCCTGTAAATGATTTATTTTGTGTGGCTATAAACATTGTATTAATGTTTTATGCTAAATAAACTATTGTATATTGTATTGTATGTTACTTATACTGTATACATAGCGTATTATCAACGTATTCCGATCAGCTTGCGCAAACCGTTCAGACTCTGTTTGGTCTTATCATTTTGCATATATCAGACGCTGATAACATTGCGCAGATGCACAGGCTTATTACGTAAGTACTCATTTTAGCAGAAATACCAAAAATAGCACAAAATTTTTATCTTTTAAATAATCCTTTCTAGTCTCACTTAAAACAGTCATTTATTAAAAGGGACAAAGTTTCATTATGAAAAAAAATATTACTAATAACGTGAAACATAAAAAAAAATGTTACTGTAGCCTTGCAAGAAAAATGTTTCATAGTATTTTTGTTCTTAGCTATGCGTATTATGCTGTAGTAAGCGCTCCTAACACAACGTTACGAGGATATCTTCATCATGATTTAGTTTCTTACAGTCAACCGTGTTTCGACAATACTGTAATATCTAAAGAGAGCAATACATGTCTCCTAATAATAAATGAGCAAATCTGCCAGTTAGCTAGTCAATAAAAATCTTCTAAGATCCTACCCTGTGATAGACAAAACATATTTCGGTTTCTTTGATAAATACGCCCCCACCACACTCGAATAAATTTCAATCCAAACTGTTAGCATAAACACTAGAAATTATATAATAACTGATAACTAATAGATTTGATTAACATTACCATAAGATATGTAATTATTTGTTTTTATAGTTGATTTTTTTAGCTTCTTAAGAATTTAAAAACAAAAACAAAACAAACAAAAAAAAACTACAATTAGCCGATTAACCGTGTTTTTTTTTTTTTGTTGTTATTTTTTTTTTTTTGTTGTTGTTGTTGTTTTTTCACGTTTGATTGACACGTTTAAGAGTTTATTGACTTCTTTCTCTTTTTTTCCTTTCTTGCGCTCTTCTTTCATTCGATCTTTCTTTCTTTCTTAATCAGACTATATAAATATTGTTCCTTTCTTAATTACATGTAGATCATAATAAGCACACACGAAATATATAAACAAAACACGAATACCAAGAAAGGATGTGGTGTTAGCCTTTACGCAATATACATGTAGGCGGATTTGGACTTAGACTATTTGAGACATAATTATGAGCGAGGTCTTTCGAAACACGATTTTTTGTATGTTTAGAGATCAATGGAAGATACTTATAGTGTACTTATTTTATAATGAATTACATCATTGTAAACCTTATAAAAATCTCTCGATGGTGATAACTTATAAAAGTTTTATAGAAAATTCGATCATTTTCAAATTTTAGGCGGAACATAGCCTCTGCGGCATTTTCGACATGATTCGTATATAATTTCAAGTGATTGAAGCTTCAAACTTCAAAAGCCGATGGAAGAATCAAAACATGAAGTTATTTTATATATTTTTACACCATATTAACGGACAAAGACTGAAGTTTATGTTCATAACTTATAAAAAATTGTCGTACTATCATAAATGTATTTAATTTAACATTTTACATTGTATTCCTATGTAATTGCATATAACACTGGACAGAATTTCAACAGGTAAGCTCTCGGATAAACCCGTAAGTCGCTATCGGTAATTTCCGCCGTATTGAAGCATAAAGTTCCCTATGATTAATATAAATCAGATATATTAATGATGGACAGAAATGCTCAAGTTTAATGGTAACACTGGATAATGTTTTGATTTTTAAATGTGGATTTACATTCAATTTGATTTTTTCTTAATTTTTGAGAACAGTTTACTTATCTACTACGACCCAGTAAGTTTTATTAGGGAGTACAAGGCAGTGTCCGGGGTAAAAACCGAGTCAAAGTGAGGTAGGTAGGTCTCGCAAAACATACCGAAGCGTTATAAAACAAAGAAGTAAACGTCGCAAAACGTACAAAAACGTAGGAAAGTGTATATAATGCGTAGTAGAACGTAGACGACCTTCATGTATGGCTGCGTATTTCAGTAGTTTCATCTACGTTCTGCGGGTGAGAATGTTTAGACCTTTTTTCTACGTCTATTATTTCTCTCTTCTTTCTCCCTCTCTCTAGGAGACGGCTCTATAAAGACTGAAATACTGTCTCAAAGGGTCGGTAAAACCAAAACAATCAATCAATCAATTGGTTAAACATTTGAAATCAAACAAAACGTAACTAGGTCACGTATTAAGCTGTATCTATTCACGTATTATATACGTTTTTGAAAACGTAGCAAAACTTTGCCCTCAATACATAACAGTGACAGTGTGGTTTTAATCAGCTACATGTATAGTTTGTTTTACTTTTTATTGTTTACTTTTAAGTTCTTTCTACTAAAATGCAGGTTACTGGATAACAATTTGAATGGGTGTACAAGTGGCGAAGCAACTTAGCTTACAACAATTTTCATTTCTTGCCTTTATTTTCCAATGCCGGTCAAGTTCTCTTAGAGGCTCACAATTCTTTCCGCTTGGAGCTTCCTCCTGGAAAAAAATCTGTCCCTTAATAAAAAAAACTCTATTTTAGAAGAGATTTTCGGCCATGGAAGCGAACGTTTCAGAAAAATTATATAACTACAAACACTTTTTTTATATATACATTTATTTTTTTTTTATTTATGTATTTTTATTTTGTTTTGTTTATTTGTTTGTAATGTTTGTTTAATTCTGCTGTATTATGTTTTAGTTTGTTTTCTCTTTGCCTTTTGTCTTTTAAACGTATTAATTTCAAGCTTATCAATGTCTACATGTTAAACAAAGCAGAATCAGGAAAAAAACATATTAAGGTAATCTAGATTTTCATCCTGTTTATTCAATAATACACAAAGCTCAGAGAGTTGATTCTTCTAATTCTCTGAGAACACTTAGGCCTAGCCTTTAAAGTGCCAGACAACCTCGTTTGACCTGTGTACATATGAGCCGGGACACGACAAAACCAACAATGTGGTAGTGCGCCCAGCGCAGACCTAGATCAGCATGGGCATCCGCCCAGTCTGGTCAGACTCTTCACTTAGCGTTTAAAGGGTAGCTAAGAGACTAAGCTACCCCCATGCGGACAGCGAAGATTCTGATCAGACTGGGCGGATGCCCAGGCTGATCTGAGTCTGCGCTGGGCGCACAGCCACATTGCTGGTTTTGTCGTGTCGCGGCTCATATATTTAGCATGTCGCCTTTTTATCAGCTTTGGGAATATTTGAGAGGAATAATGTTTTAAAGCTGCTAATAATTGCCAGTTGGAGTTAGAATGTATGTCATTTTTCTCGGGAAATTAGGGTACAGAACTGTTTAATTGACATATATCTATACTCAGGCTTAAAGATAGAACGTACAATAGAATTCGGTGTTGCCTTGGCACAAATTTCAATGCAAAATATAATATGTAGTCATGCTATGTTTCGACGATACACGGTAAAAAACCATGGTCATGTCGGGACGATCAATTAACCCAGTACACTATTCCTGGGCTTAGACATCCTAAGCGGTTTAGGGGACCTCCATACGAACTGAACTACCAACTAATCGTGTGCACCGCGGTGGAGGGTGAGGATGAAGGTTTGGGCCCAGCAAAAACCGGTTTAAACCCCCCAGGAGTTATTACTGACCGTCCCAAGGCGGTACTTTCGTTGCGGTTGCATTTGTTTTATGTTCAGTGCTGTTTAATTAATTGTGTTCTCATTTTAACCCTTCTATAATAAAAATAGAAAATAAGTAAAAAATAATTGTTAAATGTTTTTCGGATAATTTGTTTAGTCTGTTGTAACCCTTCTGTTGGTCTAAATTATTTGGTTCAATAAAGATAGCTGAGTTGCCGCCTATTTGGGAAAGAGCTGCTGACTCGGCTTATTACTTGTAATTTATTGTTTGTTGGGATGTCTTTGTCAATCTTTCCCTTTGATGTTGGGGATAGGGTTTGGGATCTGATTCAGTCAGTTCCTGAAGTGTAGTTTCTCTTTAAATTTACTAGTACTAAATGCACATAGAATGTATAAATATACATTTATCTCTTTCAGCGAAAGTAACTACGCCTAGGTTACTATATTTTCACTGCCTGCTCAACTGGGTTCAACTATTCCGAGAAAGAATTTGTTCCCTTAGGTACAAATAATTTCTTTTAAGGATACACTGCACTATTCAAAGTATGCCTCCCGCCAAGAATAATTAAGTTAAAAGTTTATGTTATAATTGCAAAATTCTTATGATTTTTTATAAGTTCATTCATTTAGTGATTTCTTTAATGTTGTAGACAAAATTGTTTACGTTTTTACTGTGTTTTACATGATTTTTAGAATTTGAGTAGGATGACAATTGAAAAGCGAGGTTTTGATAAAATGTGTAATTTTCAAAATTTGCCAAAAGAAAAAAAAACTAACGATGCAAGCTTGTATAGCATTAATATCAAGTAAGTGATCCATTGCTGTCAAATGGCAGCTTTACATTGTCTCCTAATGCTCCCTGTCAGGTTTCTGACTATCCTTTGTGGAATTGTATTCCATTCTTGGACAAGCATAGCACCAAGTTCTTGGATACTTCTTGGTTTGACCTGACTGAGTGAAATTCGAAGCTGCAACTCGTTCTTCATATGCCCAACGGGATTGAGACTGCCAAGTCTATACGTGTAATACACTCTCTTTGCAGGTACTCTTGTACAACATGTGCAGTAAGGGGACGGACATTGTCGTCCTTTAGAATAACTTCCTCACCTACTGCACCTGCAAGCAATCTCACCTGGGTATCCAAAACCTCATCTCGAAACCGCCTGACAGTCAGTATGCCTTGCTCAAGAACAACGAGGTCTGTACGTCCATCCCTGGGCCCAGCTGATTCCACCCAGTCCATGATAGAGCCGCTTCCAGAGCGGTCATGTTTAGCAATGTTGGCTGCAATGAATCTTTCCCCTAGCCTTCGCCATACCCTATCACGCCTGTCTGTGTAGTCTAGGCAGTACCTGGACTCAACTGTAAAGATCACTGGTCTAACCAACATGGTTCAAGCCCCACACATACCGTAGCCGGCAGTGGTTCAGAGAAAACGGAATGCGTATACACTGTCTTCGAGGCCGAACAAGAGGGCCAAGAGGACCTGAATCGCTCACCTGAGCAAAACGGTTTAAAGTCAAACTAGGGTTATCATTTGAACAAACCTTATAGTTTGCAGTCATTTCCAATTGGTTCTGAAGAAGATGTTTGAATATTTTTCAATGTATTTGTATTGTTCAAACCCAGGACCCCCTTTGGCGGGGCATTTTTGGACCCTGAGGCCATCATTTGAGTAAACTTGGTAAAGGACCACTTGGCAATGCTACATATTAAATTTCAGCATCGTTAGAATAACGTTAGTTGAATGAACATAATTTCCAAAGGAAAACATAAATCAAAAGCAAACTAACGCGCCAAATCAGATGAAAATTTGATACTATGACGAAATATATTCCTGCCACCCACTGCTGAAACTTTCATATCGTCATGGCAGTTTGAAGTTCGCCAGGTAGTGCTAATGCTTGTAGCTGCCAAGTGAAAAAATGCTGATTTCTGACAAACGCGTCTGCAGATACATATGCAGATTTTTGCCACAAATTAGGAATATCACCATTAGAGACTCTTGGCTATTTAATAAAACTTGTGGTTACATAACTATGATTATGGGAATTGTAATTGTAAATAGGTGCAATAAGCGCTGTAAGGGTGAAGAAGAGTCGCTAGAGGACCGTCCAAATACCGGAAGACCTTTAAGTGCAATGTCGGACAATGACGTCAATTTTGCTTGGACCCCATATATGAAAATCGATATTCTGCAATTCGAAGATTTTGTTAATTCTTGAACATGAGCTGCGGGGCTGTTCAAATAATGTTGAAAGACGAGATAAACATGAGTGAACAGACATAAGTGCTACTCTAGAACAATGAATATGCTACTTAAGACAAGACACCATATCAAAACTTCGTCTGGAACTTCAACGACGTCATTAACGTGCGGCGCGTGTCGTTAACATGGCGTCTGTCTATCTTGATATCTCGATTACTGTGCGCTATAATTTTAAGACATTTTCAGACTATACTGCAAATAGAATAAGGTACATGGATACGAAATTTTGTTACTCTCTTTTTATTCAACACGATTTTATAGCTGCAGTGACATTACTTCTGAATCAACCCTCGTATTTTTTGTAGATTATATGGCTTTTGATTTTGCATTGTATATATGTGTGCGGTTTGTCTTTATTGTGTTGAATCTCGGTTCACCTTCGTTAGATCTGTGTGTGTGTTATGGACGATGAACCTTGCCATTTTATCGTTTGATTCATCCACTGTCCTTCTCTTTTCAGTGTGCTTGGTTTGTTTGATGGTTTTGTGTCTGAAAACTTTCATAATTATCTTCATTAATACTTTAGATGCTTTCTTTGTACTTTATTTACAGTTGCAAATTCTGTGTTTGTTTACTCAAAAAAGAGTTGTTATCGTTCTCTACGAAAACCTGGTCTTACTGACATTATGTAAAAAATTTTAACGCGATACCAAAATTTATAATAAGTCGGACCTCTTGGTATTTCAGCGAAACTAATTCATTCGTTGAAATACTTGTATACCAGAATACCAATGAATTTAGATAAAAGCCAGTTTTTGATGACACATGTGGCTCTGACAACGCTTTGATCATGGTAATCCAAAGCGTTGAAACAAAAGGTACGGGAAGCATTCAGAATTTTCTTCAAGATACGCTACACATCTACACATGTATCTTGGTAACCATTATAAAGACAGAACTTCTGATAGCTAAACAACATGAAGCTATTATATGCCTAGAAAATTTGTAAACAGCAAATTTTCTAACTCCATAAAGGCACTGCTGATTTCTACTTCCGATAGCCTTAATTCATACACGAGCAGTTTCTGACTATTTTATCATTTCCACTGAAAGACAATTCCCAGGCATTTTGTCCCGTATATATTGCGAAAATCATATTATATCTTCACGGCGGTAATACAAGTTTCCCTACATGTGCTTTCGACCGAGTCAGTCAGTTAGCTTACATACATAAATGGCTGTCGACCGAGACAATCGACAGGAGTATCGGCTCGGTCGAAATACATTATCAATAGTTACCGTTTACCGTTATTGGTAATGCTTACAATCGTATTCTTGGTCGACAGCAACTTTGTATAGTACAGACTTGGTCGAAAGCACAGGTAGCCAAATTGGTATTACCCTAATGATCTTAGTTCCATACTTTCCTGTAAATCTGTATTATCCGAAGTTTATGTAGAAGCAAAAACCCCCATTTCACTGACGTCAAAACGAATTTGTAGATAAAACAACTGGTGTGGCATTTCGAAACCTTGTCAACAACAGCCTTAGCAAGCGCCAATTAAAACGTGTGAAGAAAATCAAACTGATGCAAGCAATGAAGCTGCAACATTGACGTCGATTTCAAAACCTCTAAGAAAATGCAAATTCTTTGAAAAAAAAACGAACTAATAAGAATTTTCACCCTTCTGACTTTTGTATGGATATTGTAGGCAACTCTGAGACAAACAATTTTATATTTACAGCGATATTTGACTTAAATGACTACCTTGCATGACGTTAATGATGTTACATTAAGACAGTGCACTAGGTGTATGATTTTGAGAATATTTTTGAAAAGAATTTCAGTTTTCCATTGTTTCTGGAAGTATGAACACACTGGATCATGTGCAAAGTGACTCCCGAAGGGCGTCACATTAGCTTTGCACATGACCCATTGTGTTTAAACTTCGATGCACATCGGAAGAATGAAATTTCTTTTTTATAATTGAATTCAATTTTAAAATCATTTTGAGCATCCAATTTTCGATTTTATGAGCAACATTTTGTAAAATATATGATGAAAAGCTCTCATTAACCAACAGGTGAGCCGCTTACGTTAAACGGCCATCACCGTAACGTGACGTCAAATAGAACGTTACAACGGCCAATGGCGGCATTTGTTTTCATGTGACGTTGCGTATCAACGACGTGGCGTGACCGACTGTTGTTCATGGAAGTATGAACACTGTTTCTCTGAAATAGGTTCATCTAATGAAAATCAAAGGGAACGTAATTTTACTTGAATGTGTTTAACTGTGTTGACTCCCTGATCATTTAGAAGACCCGTATACAGAATATACATGAGCCGCCAAACGACAAAACCAACAATGTGGCTGTGCGCCCAGTGCAGACTCAGATCAGCCTGGGCATCCACCCAGTCTGACCAGACCCTTCGCTTAGCGCTTAAAGGGTAGCTAAGGGTCTAAGCTAGTGAAGATTGATCAGACTGAGCGGATGCTCAGGCTGATCTGAGTCTGCGCTGGGTGCACAAACCCTTTGGCGGTTTGCTTGTGTCGCGGCTCACATATTTTTGTATTTAATTTAGCTGTACCAGATTATTTAAAATAATGTTTCAGGAAAGCTTCAAGGTTTTTTAGTTAAAACCAATCAGAAGCTGTCTTTTCGCAGCAATGACTATGGTATAATGTCACTTGATCCTGTTTTCTTAAAGATGATGTTGCCTCCGTTCTGATACAGTATCACTCTGCGACAAAGTGTTAGAGCTAAGAGTCTCCAATATTAAGTCGTCCAAGCTGATCATTGAAAACGGTTCGAAGGATATGTGTTGCCGATATAAGGAATAGAGTATTATAGCGTGGAATATCCCATTAGGATATTTATTAATAAGACCATGTATATCGGTTGGTAACTAATTAAAGGAGGGATTTTAGGAGAAAAAATGTGTGCTTCATAGTTTTATAGACAAATTGTCTTACTAATCAAACTAAAAAGCTATATTCATATTATTTGACAGAAACTTTGCCTAACTTAAAATATCAATCTATGAGAACTTGGATTTTTAAGATATATAAAATTGTGCTGGTTTATTAACTAAACCCAAATAATTACATAAATTAACCAAAACACATTTAATTAATTATTGATTAATTTATAATTGATTAATAAAGTAATGATTAATTAGGCAAAATAAATAGAAAAGAAATCGTCAGTGAAATAATTTGGCAACATGAACTCAACAAATATAACAAATAATTGCAACGACACATATTATGAATATTGTGATTATGAGTTGTACGATTATGATGCGGGAAGGGCGACTATTCCAGTTGAGGAGTTAGTGCCGGTTTCAATAGTGTACGGCTTTACTATGGTATTTGGAGTGATAGGAAACACCCTGGTAATCGTGTCTGTAGCAAGGTTTAAGAAGATGCAGAATGTGACCAACATGTTCTTGTTGAGCCTGGCATCAGCCGACCTTCTGCTAGTGTTGATATGTGTCCCAGTCAAGGTAAATTATCATAAAATCTGGAACTATGGTGTTGTGTACATGTACCTTGTCTGTCTGTTTACCGCATCAAAGTTTAAGCAAACAATACCTAAGTTGAGTTGGATTTATGGAGTCCGACATAATAAATACGGTTTCCATACTATGCTATTCTTCAATAATTCAGCATTTATGCCCGAAATTAATTCATTACTGACATTTTCAATGCGTTGCTAGCATAATTATCATGGTGTGTTGGCTTTCGATTACTCTTGACATTTTGTACAATGTACAATGTATGTAATGTCATTATTTGAACCGCGACATGAGAAAACCAACAATGTGGTTGTGCGCCCTTCGCAGACTCAGATTAGCCTGGGCATCCACCCAATTTGATCAGACCCTTTGTTAAGTACTCAAAGGTAGCTAAGGGCCTAAGCTACCCCCATGGGGACAGCAAAAACTCTGATCAGACTGGGCGGATGCCCAGGCTAATCTGAGTCTGCGCTGGGCGCACAACCCCATTCTTGGTTTTGTCATGTCGCGGCTCAAAATATTTAGAATATCCTCGTGACTATCTGATGGGAACGAGCAGACATGTTGGTTTTTCGTTTGTATTGTTTTGCTTTATCCGTCGTCTTGCAATTGTTTAAGATTTGCGTTAGCGTAAAAAAACATCCTTCATATTTGTAGTGATTGCTGATTTTTTAAGATAACTGGTGAAGAGATACGCTGATAGTGATTTATATTACCTAATGTTTGGCTTTATACAAACAACATACAATATAATAGCTATATATTTTAATAAATATTACACTTTTTTAATGGTACGTAGAATCTAGCTTTTCGGAACTTCTTTGGACTAAAATTGATTCAAGTAGTGGAGTAGAAACGTAGATGGAGTCTACGGAGAACAGCATTAATTATTATAGATTCTAATGCACTTACAATGATAACGCGACTTCTGATTGGATAACGTCAAAAATTTGCGACAGTATATTCTACGATATACTGTCGCAAACCCGACGTCGTTAAGTAACGTCGCTTCTCATTGGCTGACGTTTGGTTATATGTTGCTGACAGCGCTTGCAATGGGTGCAAACTAGTAAATAATGAAAGGTGAAAATGTGAAAAAGTGCATTAGAATGGGGATAACTGCATTGAAAATTATCATTTTTGGAGGTAAATAATCGGTTTTATGGTCGCAAATCGCGTTTTACGGCTCCGCTGGCGCGTCGCCGTAAAACGAAATTTCCGATCATAAAACCGATGATTTACCCCCCTAAATGACAATTTTCAAGACAGTTATCTCCTAAATCTTGGTAGTATTTTTTCAAATCAAGCGTTTGTCACCTTGGCATCGTTAAAAGACCAGATATTAACGTTACCCTATTACATTTAAAAAACATCTATATTTCTAACACAGTGCGTCCATACAAGCAATAGAAAGTTTTCGTGTTTTTTTCCTGAAACAATTCAGATTGCGTAGGTCTAATTGCTGCCACCACTAGCAATTACTGACGTATTTGTACTGTCTTCAGACGTTAGAGAGTGTAACGTCTCTTTTTCTTTCTAAAATTGCCATGAAAACGTACTTTCATCTTAGGTACAGTTAGGAATATTGGCGGGAGCATGAACGCGCTGGCAGGAACGTTGGGAAAAATCGAATGCAAAGAATACTTTTTTACAGCGTTTTTAAGTGTTAGAATCGAAATAGTTCAGCACTAGCAGTGAATTGTTGAGTAACAATTCCTCAACAATTCACTGCTATAGCTGATCTATTTCTTAAATACTGACGCCAGTAAGGAATATGTTTTCAGCAATTCAAATGAACAAACTGTAAGCATTTTTGTAAGAATGGTTCTAAACGACTACTTATAAAACAAAAAATGTTTAGACCTTTGATGATGTATTTTTCCTTACGTTATAGCATGTGTCCTCATAAATTGAACATATATCTTCAGTCATTGCATATTACAAAGACCCTGAGAAAAAATGGCCCAAAGTGATCAATTTTCTATCACTGAATCTTTCAATTCTACGTCCTGATATGAAGATGATCTATAAAGCATAGATAATTACTTCTTGCACACCGGATAGAAAATGCCATTCTTTTAACCTGGGACAGAAAATCTTATCTTACCCTGGTGTTCTGACCCAGGATCGGAAAAAAATCATGAGCTGTCGATGCATTGGTTGTATAGGAGCTCACGTACATGTACCTGTGTCGTCAAGTGACGTTGGCATTTTAGATGATGACGTCACGAAGACGGTAAAATGACATCATTTTATGTCGTCAGTGGTTGACGTAAAGAGCCGAATGGCGATCGTTGAAAGCGGCCCCTTATTTCAAAATCAAGCTGAAACCTCTCAAGCACTAGAATTACGCATTTTAGAGAAATTCTGAAGTTAAAACTAAACGTGATGGGCAAGAAAAAGTATCTATCATGGGTGTGAGGTGTGGATAGAAAAATCCGTCACTCGGGATCACTGTTCGGCATCACTCGGCAAGCCTCGTGATGCCTAACAGTGACCCTCGTGACGGATTTTTCTATCCACACCTCACACACATGATAGATACTTATATTCTTTGACGGTATGACCAAACAAATCTACCTACCCATCGGATCTTCAGTTAAATTAAACAAGTTCTTTAGATACCAAAAACAAAACCTTATTTCTTGAGTTACATTTTTAGTATTTCAGATGGTGTTGTTACTTGAAACAAATAATACACGTGATGATTTTTTGGTATGCTAAATTTTCCATCTTCAGAAGGAAACATCCCTTCTACCACATCTTACTGGGTTTACATATCTCAGCGCATTCAGCTTGCAAGGATTTCAAGCCATGCTGATGACTTTGACACTCGTTATGAGGAATTAACAGCGAAACTTATTGAAGAAGGCTATCGGTATCACCGGTATTTTGTCAACGCTACTTTGACCTGATATCTAAGTTTATGACGGGACTAAGCACTCTTCGTATACAAGGCTTGTCGGAATCTGAGCTCTTTGGTGATTTGGTCTATTATTAAAAAAAAAAAAAAAAAAAAGGTTGGTCCGACTGATTTGTCTGACCGATTAAAGACAAATATAATCTTTCATTATAAAAGAACCCGATGCAGAATAAATGTTTAGCGAACGATCGCATGATTAGTGGTCAACCCAATCACTTTGCTGTCCTCTTTAATTGCATGCAGTAGGGTCGGAGCTCGGACTTATGATGGTTCTGACAGAAACTAATTACTAAACTGGTTGGAAGTTAGTTTGGAATTTATTATCTGAGCCGCGACGCAAGAAAACCAACAAAGAGATTGTGCGCCCAGTGCAGACTCAGATCAGCCTGAGCATCCGCCCAGTCTGATCAGAGTCTTCGCTGTCCGCATGAAGGTAGCTTCGACCCTTAGCTACCCTATAATATCTTAGAGAAGACTCTGCTCAGACGAGGCGGATGTCAAGGCTGATCTGAGTCTGCGCTGGGAGTCAAATACTTTGTTGATTTTGTCGTGTCACGTCTCATCTGTATTTGATGGGGGTTAAACTGCTGCACCTCTTTTGCTCCAGCGTTTCAATGTTGTTTTTACTGCTGAGTTCTCATCATGTTTCACCTCATTATTTGTCTGCTGTATTTGCTGGCTTTATCTTTTTTATTTCCCATTTGGTGTTTCAGTCAGGGTGTAATCTACGTTGTTCCAGTCCTAAGCATCGCCTTCGCATCTACAGTGCGTTTTAGGGTACTAGGGTGAAGGACAGGGTCACAGTTGCCAATTTATCGCTCGAGCCCCTCAATTACTTACCGCTTTGGATTTAACTTTGAATATATCTTTACTTAAATATAAATTGCATGACCATATTTGGCACATCCTTGGACAGCTTGTCGTTTCAGGCTACTAAAGTCAAGGTTACCTTAACAATTACTATTTCAAGTAGAAAAATGTCTTCATTCCAGCGCCCTCGTTTATGAGTCAAATTTAATGTATTTTCACGCACATATTTTGCATGTTACATGTAATATCTGGAACAAGTGTACGTTTCAGGATATTTTGGCTAAGGCAAGGTCACAATTTCTATATAACTTTGTCATCGCTTCAGCAATTTTAGATCGATTATAATATAATTTCATGCAAAGGTTAAGTATGACAATATCTTGGACACGTGTTTCTTTGAAAGTCAAGATCACTCTAAGTATACATGTAACTGGGGGAAAAATGTCATCACTGAAGCAACTTCATTCATAACCCTATTTCAATGCAACTTTATACAAATGTGAAGTATGATAGCATTTTTGACAAGTTTGCGTGTCAGGATGCTGCGATACACGTCAAGCTTGCTGTTATATTTTAAAGAAATCAGAAGCGGTGGTAGTGAAGTGGATCGATCCCCGCTTCTCTGGTCTTTCGGATGAGACTCTAAACCGAGTCCCGTCTCCGTATGACCTAGTTGTTGGTGAGATTTTAAACCCGAGTTCACTCACTCACTTACAGAAAACCCTTTGTCCTTGCTCTGGGAATCTCATTTCTGATCCATATTCGTGTAGTATTACACACCTATGTTAAGTATGCCAATACACAAAACGAGGAATTCAGTATAGTGAAAATCAATGTGCGAGGAGAGTGTATCGCTTGCGATGCATTGTTGTGTTTTAAAGTGTATTGTTTTACGTTAACTTATTATAATTTCCCTTTTTATCAGGTCATGAATTAGAACTTTTCTTCATGTTCACTTGGCACCTGATCACACCTCTATTTTGGGGTCCATGCCTGTGTATCTAGATTATTCCGGAATTATCAATTTTAGAATGAGTTATGAGTTCGGATTTATCATATTGGGATTTTGATCACTTTTGTTTAAATGAAATATAATAATTTGCTAAAAGGCACTGAGCAGTGATAACAAAAAAAAAGATCGCAGTTGGCCCCCTAGTGAGAAGGGAGCCAAAATAAAACAGGGCAATATACGCCCGTTGGGGCTTAAAGATGGAAAGAAAACAAGAGATAACAGAACTTTGTCATAACAAAACTTTGTCAGTAGCTTAAATCTTCAATAATGAGACAGATATAAAACTACAAAACAAACGAATCTAATATGAAATTCTTGGACAAAAATTACAAAGAGGCATAATTCAATCATAACTGAAAGTTGGGTTATGGTTCTTTTTCTCTTTTTGTCCTCTGATATTTGTACACACTTTCATGAAGAAATGTTAAACGGTTTTCAAGGTATGGAGCACACAGAAAGCTAATATGAAATTACTATATGAAAAATAAAAAGGTATATCATTCTGTCAAAACTGAAAGTAGGGTTATGGTTCGTTTTATCTGCACATTGTCTGAAAATGCTTCATATTTTTTATAAACTTTTATGAAGAAATCTTATACGGTTTTTGATATATGGATCGGACAAATAATGTTACATTTTAAATTTTGACCTCTAAGTGTGATCTTGACCTTTGTTGGACAGTTCTGCACTTTTCCTCGATAAGGTCAACATTTGACTCAAGTTTCAAAAATATTTTTCGACGGGTTAAGGAGATATGGAGCGGACACGTATTTGATACAAAATTACAATATAAAAATTCAAAGGGGCGTACTTTTGTTAAAAGTGAAAGTGAAGTTATTCTTTTTCTCTGCACATTGTCTGATGGTGATTTATATTTATACAAAGTGTCATGAAGAAATCTTAAAATGCTTTTTGAGATGTTGGGCGGACACGAAGCTTATATGAAATTACTATACGAAAAATACAAAGACTAATAATTCCGTCTAAACAGAAAGTAGGATTATGGTTCCTTTTCTCTGCTCATTGTTTCATGGTGCTGCTTTATACGTATTTATACAAACTTTCATTAAGAAATCTTAAACGGTTTTCGAGATACATGTATGGAGCGGACACGAAGCTTATATGAAAATACTATATAAAAATACAAAGGGACACGATTCTGCCAATCTGAAAGTAGGCTTTTTTTTCTTCTTCATCTGCACATCGTCTGATGGTGCTTTATATTTGTACAAACTTTCATGAAAAACTTTTAAACGGTTTTTGAGATACACAGCGGACACGAAATGTTACCTTTTGACCTTTGACCTCAAAGTGTGACATTGACCTTTGTCGGACGTCATTTAAAATATGAGTTCTGAACATTGTCTCGATAAGGTAAACATTTAACCCAAGTTTCAAAAAATCTTTCAAGTGGTTAAGGAGATATGGAACGGATACGAAAAATTAACGGACGGACATATGGCGGAACGGAGAGATGAACAGACGGACGGACAGGCGGAAGGACGGACGGACGGAGGCCACGACAAAATACGACTCGTCTTTGACGGGCGTATAAAATGCAGAGTTCTTTATGTCCAAGTGTTTCGAAGCAGCTTAAAACCCCGGTAGTCTTACAACTGACCATACCAGGACACTTTATCTCTATCTTTGCTTTTCCCTAAGAATGTGTGCATACATTCTAAGGGAATAGCAAAGATAGAGATGCAACATTCGCTATTCCATTCAATCGTTACGGTTTTCTTCTGTTTCCTCTTTACATGTACGAACTGAATGGGTTGTGCTCTATGAATTTGGCCTTTTACTGAGTATGAAATTTTACCTGTTAATAAATAGCAAATTACTGATAAGTACGAAGTTTTCTTGCTGAGTTTAGCTGAGTGAAAATTTCATACTCAGCTGAGTTGAGCACACAAAAAAAGTATTATAACCTCGGGGCCGGGAAACATGTTTTGTTTCAGTTGATATCTAAAGCAGTCAACATTCCTCATTCAAATGACTTGTGTTACGTCTAAAATATCCTGAAATGCAAATAAAGAATCCGATTTCTTCTAAGCCTTCACAACAAGTGTCTGTGCCAAGATTTGACAGTGAAAACAGATCGAATCATCAAGATTAATTTGGGGTGATATTTTGAAAGCGACTTATCTACAGAAGATCCGCCTAGTATCAAAACACATATTGACCATTTGTCTAATTCCGACACTTCTCTTGATTACGTTCTTCCTCTTATAAATGGTATTTTAATGCTATTGATTGAAGCAGTCTCGCTGCAGTATTTGGCATTTATTTTCATCCCTGAATATAATTCGGAAAACAAAAAAAAAACCTTCATTTCTTTTCCTTGCTTCAAGGAGTTCATCCTTCAGAATCTATTTTGTCTTCACTGCGGCTTGTGTTAAGTGCCGTTGGGCGGCCGTTAAAATCTCCTCATACTTCAGAATATTGCCTCAAATGGGTTTCCACTGCACACGCTTTTTATCACCCTCCCAATGTCTTGATATGACTAAAATATTGTTGCAAAGGACATTAAATTGCAAGTCACCCATCCATCCATCATCATAGTGCAGATTATATATTTCCTGGTCCGTTTGAATCATTGGGCTTATTTGTAGTCAGATTTTAAATAAAGGAGCCGCGACAAGAAAAAACAACAAAGAGGTTGTGCGCCCAGCGCAGACTCAGATCAGCCTGGGCATCCGCCCAGTCTGATCAGAGTATTCGCTGCCCGCATGCAGGTAGCTTAGACCCTTAGCTACCCTTTAAGCACTTAGCAAATCGTCTGATCAGACTGGGTTAATGTTCAGGCTGATCTGAGTCTACGCTGGGCGCACAACCACATTATTTGTTTCCTCGTGTCGTGACTCAAAGTTCTACTGAAGCCGTTGCTAGAAGGCGATGGCAGTGTTGCAGCTTTACATTACTTCACATGAACAGACGCAATAGAACCAAGTCTGCTGTTTTCGTTTGAATAATGTGTTTCTAGACTTGCTCCAGTCGGATATATACAGTTGTTTTTCGCATATATATACTGAGCAAAAGTGAAAACGCTACATTATAGATGACAGTTTGAAACTTACACAATGCTACTTTTAATGCCTGGATACATATTTTTGGTCCTGCGAGACAGTAAGCAAAAGAATGTCTTTAAAATAATGCATCTGATACTCTTCGTAACAGAGTTACCCTCCCTTATTCGATTTTAGCCTAGTTTGCCAGACATCAATTATGCGCATGCGCAAATGCACATTTCATTGTTATTCTAAAGCGTTGCGTCCAGAGTGGTAGAAAAAGCAAAAAAATACTCATAAGTGTAACCCAGAGAACTAGGAAATAAAAGCTGTATTTTTCAAAATTACAAATTATCTACCTTTGCATTAAAAATATAGTGATTTTTAATTTTCGATTATTCCTTTGTTTATCACTTTTTTCAGCAACTTATTTCGCGTTGTTGTAGTACAGTACATCATGCGTTTTACCCATCGTTAGTTTCAAAGACAAATGAGACAATATTTGAGTGAACCTCAAGTTAATTTCTTATGGGAATTTCCATTTATCAAGCTTTCTTATTGTGTTTTCGAAGAGATAGCGATATTTCAACACTGGTTTTCAAAGACATGAAAGCGCATATTGATGTGTGCTTTCGTTTTTGACATTTCTGGAACACAGATTATGTGCCTAAGCCAAAATAAGGATAACTGTACGGTGTACTCCGTGTTTTTAATAAAGCGTAAAATGACAGATCGACTTCCTTTATTTGCACCGAAAAAAACTGCACCCCTGTCCACTTTGACATGTGTTTGCTTTATCTGAAATGGCTTTTACAGTTTTACTCTAGTATCTTGGCCTTACACATGCATGTAGCTTAAAATGCATTCTTATTCATTAATTTTTCTGACTCCATAAACACAGAAAATTAGAAGAAAAATCACGTGTAGCGTTTTCACTTTTGTTCAGTATATATATATCTTTATTATACTTGATATTTACTTCTTTTTTATGTTCGATGTTTGGCTAGTCTAGAAATGATTGTTTCTCTTGAGGGTTTGTCTGAAATATATATATCATAAAAAAATCAGCCTCATGCCTATAGACTAGCATAAAGAAGGAAAATATCGGTATGAAAAATCCAAATATGTATATTTTCAAGCCTAGAGCAAGGCTAATGTGAGCTGCGACACGAGAAAACCAACAAAGTGGTTGTGCGACCAGCGTAGACTCAGATCAACCTGGACATCCGCCCAGTCTGATCAGAGTATTCGCTGCCCGCATGGCGGTAGCTTAGACCCTTAGCTACCCTTTAAGCGCGCAGCAAAGACTCTGATCAGACTGGGTGATGCCCAGGCTGATCTGAGTCTTCGCTGGGCGCAACACCACATTGTTGTTTTTTTTGTCGAGGCTCATGTATTTGTTGCTTCCACTGGGTCTTCCTTCAGAATTAACTGTAAATTAGTTTTAAAAAAGTTTGTGAACCTTACCAAACGGATGACAAAAAGGGAAAATTTACCATCTGACTGCTTACTAGTAGATGGTTAACGGATACAGGACTGCACAATTTATTTGTAGTTCTTTGATATGCAATGCATTAACCTAGAATTTATATGCCAACAATAACCATAAAAATAGGACTTGAATACTAGATTAATAAATCGTTCAGACCTACATCAAACTGTTTCTGAGCGATGCAATGTTTGACAGACTACTCAAAATTGGTTAAACGACATTGTAATAGGATAGATGTCTCAAAAGGCGCAAAATAACGGGCTTTATTTTATAATCGCGAAACGGGAAGAATTCATATATTTTACTTGCTGGAGCGCACGGACACAATTATGGGATATAAACTCGTGTGACTTTGATTACCAGTTCGTCAAAGTAGGTCCGAAGTAATGATTTTAAGCTCAGCAAATTTAAGACGTTCGGCCGAAACAAGGACATAATATGAGGCAATTGTCATGGCAATATTTCTCAGAACTAATTCAAAGATGGCCTGCTTAAGGTAAATATGTACAGTTTCAGGGAAAACAACTCTACAATTTCCTTTTTTTTTTTTTGCCTCCCTTCTCCATGGGGATCAAGTCTTTATAGAAAAATGCACCTTTAACTGCATTTTTTTCTAGTAAACGTAACTCCATTTTTGAAAGGTTTATTCGTCCAGGGAAATTCAAAGGAAGTCACAGTGTTGTTTCCATTTAAAAAACATGGCGGAAAAAATTAACCTGTAACCATACATCTTTTAATTCTTCTGTTTCTTACAACTGTAGAATATAAGTCACGTTTAAGGAGACTTGTATAAAAAAAAAAAAAAAAAAAAAACATTGAATAGTTTTCAGTCGAGAATCTTTACGAGATCATTTATACTAGTTGAAACAAGGTTGATTTACATGTAACAATGATTCACTGTCAGTACACTGAATCATCGTTGATTCAGCGCGATTTCCTTGTTCAATCACACGACGTTGAAACAATGCTGAGTCTGCATTAGTCCACCGTCATGACGTTGGCTCAGCGAAAGCTTTGCTGGGATTCTGTTGCAAACCAGGGTGAGAGTTTATAAAACTTGAGTATAAGCTCAAACTCAAAATAAAGCACACTGATTGGCTGCTTCCGAGCATGTAATTAGCTGCATGTGCTCGGAAGCAGCCAATCAGAGTGCTTTATTTCTTAGTTTGAGAATGTACTCATGTTTTATACATGTAACCTCCGGGCCAGGATGCAGTCCCCATAACCGAACCAATTTACCCGTTCCTAAGACAGTTAAAGAAATAGGTATTGTTTTTACATTAAACTCATTCTATTGTATTGTATTGTCATTTTTATTGTCATGTACTGTATCGTTGTACCTTTGATGAAATGGTTGTAGGACGGAATGGCAATATTGCAATTTATTTTGTAAGCTATAAGACAACAAACTGGATAAAGCAAATTTTGGTCCGAAATATTAATTGAGCCGCGACACGAGAAAACCAACAAAGTGGTTGTGCGCCCAGCGCAGACTCAGATCAGCCTGGGTATCCGCCCAGTCTGATCAGAGTCTTCGCTGACCGCATGGAGGCAGCTTAGACCCTTAGCTACCCTTTAAGCGCTTCGGGAATTCGCTTATCAGATTGGACGGATGCTCAGGCTGAGCTGAGTCTGCGCTGGGCGCACAATCACTTTGTTGGTTTTTTCGTATCGCGGCTCAATAAACATCTCGTAAAAATCACTCTGTGCCGAACAACTAAAGACTCAAAGCACTTTGATCTTTACACTGTCTGATTAGAGGGTTCGCACAGAAAATTAAAGTTTTTCGATTTTTATAGTGGAACTGTGTAATTTTATTGTTCTTAGTGGATTCACAGGCAAAGCTGAGTCTCGACTGAATGCAATAAGATATGAGCTGCGACGCGAGAAAACCAACAATTGGTTGTGCGCCCAGTCCAGACTCAGATCAGCCTGGGCATCCGCCCAGTCTGACCAGAGTCTTGGCTTTGCGCTTAAAGGGTAGCTAAGGTTCTAAGCTGCCTCCATGCGAACAGCGGAGACTCGAATCAGAATGGGCGGATGCCCAGGCTGATCCGAGTCTGCGCTCGACATACAACCACTTAGTTGGTTTTCTCGCGTCGCGGCTCATATATAATTTTGTCTGGTCTGCGGCTAGCAGAAGCGAGACATAGGTATTACTTTTCTAGTGTCGTCGTCGGCGGTGTAAACTTTGTGTTGAGTTTTGAGGTATTTAGCTATGTTTAGTGACAATGCGCAAACAGGCACCCCAAACAGAGATACCGTATTCCGCGAATTCTTGGTTCCAACAATTGCATTATTTCTCAGTATATTGAAATGCATTTTATTAAGATCATACTTACTCAAGTGCAGGCAGTTTCTTTATAAACCTTCGAAATCCAATCACTTGCTATTTAAAATTCGAAGAACTACACTTCAGAATCAACTTTTCAGATACAATAAGATTTGCAGTTTAGTTAAGTGACATGAAATCGAATTTTCTGAGAATCACTCTCACTTTAATCTGTGACATTAGTCTTCAGATAAACTGTTTGAGCGTTTCATTCAGTTACACCCAATCCAGTTTAAATTTAACAGATTTTAAAGACCAAAATAAATGGATAGATGACTCATGAATTTACGACACTCTTAACAGTATTTCAGTCATATCGAACCGATAGAAGGATGATAATGAACAGTTTTGTTCAATGAAGCCCTGCTTAAGATTTGAAAGAATCCAGCGGAATTTGAATCCAGGCCGTTAGTTTTGCAGGCCTGCGTTTAACCCAATGACTTTATTTGTATACATGTACGAATCAATTATCGTTCGACTTGTATCTATCCTTTTATAGCAATGAAATATCAAATAAGTGAGATAAGCAGGACTGATTTTATTTTAAGGTGAATTGGAACACTTTTAAGGAAAGCAACTTAGCATTTATATTAGTTTTGTTTCCCTTCTCAATAGAAAACAACTCCTTAAGGACAGATTTCGCTCCTCGAAGAAAAGGTCTTTAAAGAGTTGATCCCGATTCGCAAGGGCTACGCCATCAGACAAGCACACAGGAAGTCACGAAAGTAGGATCTCTATGTTATAGTTAAAGTATGTAAATCACGAGGTAAGTTATTTCTGAACGAGGGGCGGAGCCCCGAGTTTGAAATAACTTACAGAGTGGATGACATTCTATAACTAGCTTGTAGCATGACCCGCCCAGTCGCAGGTATATAAAACAAAAACGTGACATGGTAATTTAAATACTATTGCACTAGTCATGCTACAATTAAAAATGGCGGAAGAAGGATGGAGGTGCACTTTTTTGCCTTAAATTTTCAAATGCAGTTAGGACAGGTAAAATTCAAATTTGCATATTGCAGCTTCTTCGGGGAGCAAACGCTGACATAATTGACATGAATTTGATGCTTATGGATTATAAAGCAGTTTTAACAGTGAATGTTTTAAATTTTTGTCTTATTAGACAAATTTAAACCGATGTTATTAAGAGGGGTAGGTGAAAATGTCGGTCTCCGAAATTAAGTCCAAATTTTTGTGTTTCCTATACATGTACTTGCTGAAATTGTGTTTGATAAATACACTTAAATTAATGTAGCCACTTAAGATGCTGATAGTTTTCAACAGTTTTAAATTATAAGGAATTCAGCTTAATCTTTAGATGAACCCACTTTTTCATTCAGCTATAGACTATCCCCTACCCGATGCTTCAGCATGCCAATCACATATAATATGTATTACATAGCACACACATACATGAGTAAGCCAAATAGCTTGCTGACACACAGGGGGGGGGGAGTAACTTTAATAAGCATTTTCTTTTCCATTACATTTCATTTTCCACTTAAGAAAGAAGTCTCTGTGCTAAGAAATCAGAAAATAGAGATTTTAAGTAGTCGTTGGGAAGTTAAACTTGAATACAACGAATTCCAAGAAAAATTCTTGGTTATATCCTTATTGTTTTTTTTGTTTGTTTTTTTTTTTTTTTTTTCGTTTTTGTTTTTCTTTCTTTTTTTTTTATTATATTTACTAATTTTAGATAAATTTACCTTACAACTGTCAGAGGTATTTTGCAATTCTGCTTATGCCCTCTAGCACGGGTGCCATGAAAACAACGAGGTATATCATAAGATGTGCGCCTGCGGTTCGTGTCGATATCTCTCATAATTTCATTTCTTTGATGATGCAAAAGTAATGGATATTGGTCCTCACATAAATATTGCGATCCAAGTCTGGGTCACGCTGTTTACTATTAAAATTTTAATATACCTCAGGCAATGTGGAAGAAATTGCATAAATACTTAACAAAAAGTTTCCTTTAGGACAAATAAAAAGAAATGAAATATGAGACTCTATTAGTTAGAGTCTATTAATGAACAGTAATAAAGACCTTAGTTTCAGCAAGATAGATTATTTATTTTGATAATCACTCTTTGAAGGGCTCGGTGTCAAATTAAAGCATAATATATATGATGAACAGATGGTGTATATAATTTCAAATAAGGTATCGCATACTAGGTATCGTTACAATTTGACTGAAAGTGCATAAAAATCCCAATCACGTTTACCTCCCCTTTTGTTAATCTTGTGGGGTTGCGGAAGAGAGCGAGAAAGGCATTCATAGAAGACAACCATTATGGGTTTTTTAATGATACACTCGATTGAAAGCCCTAATGATCTGTCCAGACTTCACATTTCTTCTATTAGTGTGTCGATTAGTGTTGTAATTGTAGCCTTCCTCAGTAACTGCATTCCGAAAGTTTGATCTGTTAACTTCATGTCAATGGGGAACTTTCAGAGGAAGCAACTCTTGCATTTCAGAGTCCTAAATAAGAGGGAGTATTTGGTGATAATTAGGAATAATTTTTGTTGATTCTGGATAAAAACATATGTTGTGACCCCTCATCTGAACCGTCTCGACGAGACGGTTCAGATGAGGGGTCATAACATGATTTCAATGAGAATAAAAAAATTAACCCTCAATTATCATCAAATACCCCCTATGTCTTGAGCTCTGCATTTGCACTTTCGCTCCTTTTTTCTATGGGGATTTAACTATTAAAGGGAAGCATTTGCTCCTACAAGAGCAAGAAGAGCATTTGTTCCGTTAAGACAAGACCCCTTTTTGGAAGCTCTCAATATTCAATAGACGCTAGCAGGACATCATGAAAGCTGTTTCCCTTTGTAAAATGGAAAAATGTGCATATGTACATAATAAGATATATAGTGATGTCTAGAGTTGATATGATTTTTAGGGCGGATAATGGATCTGTTTGTATTTTCTGCCTGATCATAGCCTATTATTTTTACTTTTATCAGGATTTTTTTGTTGGTTGATTTGATGCTTAAAGTCCACGGTAAACAACTAAGGTCATGTCGGGACGGTCAGTTAACCTAACCACACTATTCCTGGGCAGGCTTAGACCTCCTAAGCGGTTAACCAGTACTAAGTGCACATACTTTCGCCAGTAACTGACAACTGCCCTTCTTGAATCAGCGGAAGGAGAAACGAAAGTATGTGGCCAGACCGGGATTCGAACCCAGGACCTAACCACATTATTCCTGGGCAGGCTTAGACCTCCTAAGCGGTTAACCAGTACTAAGTGCACATACTTTCGCCAGTAACTGACAACTGCCCTTCTTGAATCAGCGGAAGGAGAAACGAAAGTATGTGGCCAGACCGGGATTCGAACCCAGGACCTCTGACTTACGAGTCAGGTGCCCTACCGATTGCGCTATCCGGCCCGGCGTCTTTTATCAGGAACTGATACTATAAACTACAACATCCTGCCTATAACATCATATGCATACAGAAACAGCACGTGACAACTTAATATGTATGAAAACCGTTCTCCAAACGACTCAATTGTTTTATGCCCTCACCTTCTGACAATAGTAGTCAGGAGGTATAAAGAGTTACTTTATCTAGCCTTCCGAAAACATCATGCGTCCGTCCGCACTTTTAGGTTCATGTACAATCTTCAATAAATTGTTTTTTAATCATTTGTCACATCTTAAAGAAAGAATGAAACTGTAATAAGGCTTTTAACGAAGATAATACCAATTTGATTAAATTATAGTCCGTTTGCTCCCAAGTGCAAACGGGGTTTGGCTTATTTTCTCGAAAACGATGAAATTTCATCAAACTTTCAAATGTCCTAATGATTCCTATAATTATACATAACAGAATACGAAAAGTCCAAATTTTTGGATGTTTTTGTGAAATATTTTCCATTAACAGTAATGCAAAAACAGAGCAGTTTAACTGAAGGGCGTTGTATGCTTGTAAGAACAGCCAAAATATTATTGATAGGCACTAGCATAAACTTGTTGTTTACTACCTGTGTGGGCGTATATGAATGAAATAGTAAAATGTATTCACTTGCCCGCACGCGAAACGCATGATATCACTGATCAGGTGATACTATGTTGTAAATGAACATTGAACTATTATATTATTTTGCGAGTAAAAATTGTATGTTTTAAAATTTGATAAAATATGGGTTAAACAAAAAGTAGAAAAAATGGATTCAAAATAAATTTCAATAAAATAATACAAATTTTGTTCTAGGGATAGCATAGACTGGTCACATTCTCTAACACGTAAAAGTAAACGGGAATTCCAACAGCTAACTTTTACTCCCTTGTAACTAAGAGGCGAAAATTACATATTTTAGATTCTTTATTTGTATAGAAATTTTTTTTATGCAAAGCCTCACATTTCTGCAAAATTATGATTTTGTTATGTATAGGATGAAAATTAAGAATGAGCAATTCGAACATCTTCTTCCTCTCACCAAATTTGAGAAAATACTGGGGATGCCGTTTGCATTTGGGAGCAAACAGACTATACAGCTTTTCAAACTTAGAATTGTAGCTGCCATTTGAACTTATTATAGATGATGGACACCATTTATGCACTTTACGGTATGGAATATGTGTATTTGACATCTTTCACACAGGTTGATAATTTGCATGAAAATGTAGACATACGAGGGTTGATCCAGAAGTAATGTCACTGCAGCTATAAAATCGTGTAGAATGAAGAGAGAGCAACAAAATTTTGCTTCTAAGTACCTTAATCTATTTGTATTATGGTATGAAAATGTCATAAAAATACAGTGCACAGTAATTGAGATATAGAGATATACAGTAGGCATGGTAACGAAACGCGCCGCACGTCAATGACGTCGTTGACGCACCAGACGAAGTTTCGATATTGTTTCATGTCCAAAGTAGCATATCCGTCGTTCCAGCAAAGCACTAATATCTGTTCATCCATGTTTATCTCATATTTTAATATTACTTGAACAGCTCCGCAGCTCAAGTTTAAGAATTTACACAATATTTGAATTGCAGAACATCGATCTTCATATATGGGATCCGAACAAGAGTGACGTTATTGTCTGACATTGTACATAAAGGTCTTCCGGTTTTCGGATTTACCTCTAGCGACTCATTTGCACCCGTATCGCGCTGATTGCACCTTTACACAAGCCTCACAATAACTGTTATATCACTACATGTCTAACTAAACAGCTCCAGAGTCTCTAATGGTGATATTCCAAATTTGAGGCAAAAGCGCATACATCCGCTGTTGCGCGTTTGTCAGAAATCAACATTTTTACTCGTGGCAGTAACAAACATTAGCACTAGCTGGCGAACTTCAAACTGCAGTTACGATATTAAAATTTCAGCAGTGGGCGGCAGAAATAAATTCCGTCATCGTACCAAATTTTCATCTGATTTGGCGCGTTAGTTTGATTTTGATTTTTGGTTGTCTTTGAAATTTATGTTCATGTAATTAACGTTATTATAACATGCGGCGCGATGGCGTCGGTGGCATACTTTGAACGCCTATATTATTGGAACGGAAAAAGATTCCAACTTTATATTTATTCTGTGAATCAGAATTGAAATACAGTGTAGCTTGATATAATTTTTATTATAATGCTACGATGAATAAGCGCGCACTGGACGCAGTGACATTACTTCTGGATCAACCCTTGTAATTAAAGGGATATGCTACTTTTTGTACCGGTAAAAATGCGACCTTTTGATATAGACATTTAGGGCAATTTGTCGCAGTTTGGGTAATGGATGGAAAGCTTGATTAAAAAATACGACACGAGCGACACGAGAAAACAACAATGTGGCATGTGCGCCCAACGAAGACTCAGATTAGCTTGGGCATCCACCCAGTCTGATCAGAATCTCCGCTTGCGCTTAAAGAGTAGCAAAGGGTCTAATATACCTCCTTGCAGATTAGTTTGGGCGGATGCCCAGGCTGATCTAAGTCTTCGCTGGGCGCATATACCACTTTGTTGGTTTTGTCGTGTCGCGGCTCAGATCTAAAGTGCCCTGTGGCGGGCATTGCAATGAGCATCGCCTGTGTTTCACCGAAGTAATTTTCTTTCTTTTGCTTTTTTTTTTTTTTTTTTTTTCTTTTTTTTTCTTTTAATTTACGATTTAATTTTTTTCATGTTTCCAGGAATGATTGTTGAACTTAAAGAAAAGACAAGAAATGACTCGTCATTTTTGTGTTAAATTGGATTTGAAGACAGACATTGGATATCAGGCGATTCTATGTCATTATATTTGAATTAGGTTTAAGTTATTAGACTTGTCTCGATACTCATAATAAAAAGTTCCATGACAAATGTTTAACTCAAGAGATAAAGTTAGTGCATATTTTGATTATCACTGAGGGAATAGAAACCTTTACCTATGTTAGTAAATGCCTAAATCAGCCTGCCCGTAAGGGGATACTAGTCAGAATCATCCCTTGTCACCCTGTAAAAATCACATAGATTTTATGGCAAAAGATTGGCAACTGACGGTCAGGCCTTTTTAAAGTAGGAACATGACTTCGTTGTATGAGTCGGCATTTAATTTTTTTTCTTGAATGCATACTCATATTAATAAGCGTACTATATGCACTATAGCGTAAAATTTATTAACAAATAGAGGAATTTGGCTTTTCCAGTGTAAGATCGACCATTTTTTTCACCCAATGAATACCAAAAGCAATACCACTTTCTGGTGTTCATGGGTGAAATAAAACTCGGTCTTACTTATGAAATAGTCAAATTTTCTGTTTCTTTTATGCTTTCAAACAACAATACATTTGAGCCGCGACACGACAAAACCAACAATGTGGTTGTGCGCCCATCGCAGACTCAGATCAGCCTGGGCATCCGCCCAGTCTGATCAGAGCCTTCGCTGTCCGCATGTAGGTAGGTTAGACCCTTAGCTACCCTTTAAGCGCGTAGCAAAAAGTCTGATCGGACTGGGCGGATGCCCAGGCTGATCTGAGTCTGCGCTGGGCGCACGACCACATTGTTGGTTTTTTCGTGTCGCGGCTCATTTATTCCAACGCGTCAGCCATCATGACAGCGACACAATCTTTTTTTCTAGCTGTTTTTCATAACATTTGATGCTTCTAGCGCGTTAACGGGGTATGATATTGGTTGTAAACTAAGTTTGCAACTAAAAGTAGCTTGCATTTTGATTAACAAATCTCAAGAAATGTGCTAAGAAAGAAAGAATGCCTACAGGCGACTATAGCGGCCTGACGTCGCATGCACTAACAATGTTACGTTGGCGTTTTAGTGACGTCATTAAAGGCATTATGATGTGCAAATACTATTTTTGAAACAGTAAAATGTAAAGTGATATTTTCACTGTTTAAACCAGTGATTTTATCAGTTTCGATGTCACCGAGAAATCGCCAAAGTCCATTGAAATAGCCTTTACATTTACTATCTGAACTTACATAGCCTAACATTAGAGAATCAGGGGCCGTATTCATAAAACGACTTAAGTGGTTGCTATGCTGTTGCTAAGGCTAAATTTCTTTGAAGGAGATTCCCTACAACTATGAAATTTGCTCTGGAGGAACAGTCTTACAAAGACTGTTCCTCCAGACCAAATTTCATAGTTGTAGGGAATCTCCTTTATAGATATTTAGCCTTAGCAACAGCATAGCAACGACTTAAGTGGCTTTATGAATACGACCCCTGACCTGATATCTGTCTGGAATCAGCAATTTCTTCACCATTAGTATTGTTATGTCATATCAAACAGGATTTATGTCATATTCATTATGAATACAGGCTAGCTCTCTAGATAATAGACTTGAACAAGTTAATCGAAGACAACAAATTTCATCTAACATAATGCCAACGTTATACTGATAACTTCTGGTTGGTCGGGTAGGGCGATGGTGCTGGGTAACTTTCAGTGCCGGGTCGCCTATTACACGTAATTTCGATAATAGTAAAATTCTTACTATGTTTGCAATAAATGCGGATGGAGATTGTTTAGATATTTTTTCTTCCGCCTATCGTATCTTTATTCTTTCTCCCTCTCTCTGGAAGACGGCTCGATATAGACTGAAATACTGTCGAATACAGCCGTTAAACCCAAAACAACCAACCAACCTAAAACATCAACTAACTATAAAGAGAATACCATATTAGTTTATTTCGATATCAAGTTTATCAGGCGAGACCAGAAACAGCTTAGCAATGGTGAGACTTGCCGAGCCATTCCTACGTGCTACTTGTCGTGCCTTACAGTGGCAAACTTGATATCAAAAGACACCTAACATGGATTTCTATTTATCATGCATCAATAGAAAGTTTTAAGGCGTAAAGAGCGTCAAACAAATAAAAAGCGAACGCAGTTTTGTCCCAACCTGCTCCGTTGCGATTGCATGATGGCGTGATTCGATGACGTCATTTTACCAATCCAACGGGTGAAAGCGAAAAACTCAATGACATTTTTTAACTGTTAATCATATAGATTCCAGTCACGAAAATTTCTACAGAATTGGTAGCTATATAGGTCAACTTTTTAAAGTGATTAGAATCTGTTACTACAATTAAACTCTTTGACAACATGACAGCGAGCCGGAAGTTATGGTGTCACGGTCTGTACTAATTCATTTACTTATTTGTTTATTTACTTACTTATTTTTCGAAACTAGTCCAGAAGTCTAATGGTGTGTATAAGCTTCACTACACCAGCTGAAATATTTCCCGACCACCCAGTCCTGTAGCGCTAGCCGTTTTGGAAGGAAGCAAAAAAATATGTTTCACTTTAATTTGATCAATACCAACTTGTTCCGTTTGATCTAACTAAGGAAATGAGCGGTCACACTTCAAGTCTACGATGGCTATTTAGAGAGATAAAATGTTATAAAGGATGGAACATTTTCTGTTTTTGGCACATCGCCCTCGCCATTTTAACGTCGAAATATCTCACGCACCGTCGTTGACGTTTGTTACATGATGCCGGGCTGATAAATCTTTTATCAGAACGGGAAATCCTTTATCGGACCGGCGGGCGGCATAAAGACTCTGAAGGCTTGGCTTTGTCAAACATGCAGATTGCTTCTTATACGGTCTGTATCTATATTATAAAACTATGTTATCACGGCCAACGTCAGTATGTACAATTGAGCCGCGATACGAAAATAACAACAAAGTGGTTATGCGCCCAGCGCAGACTCAGATCAAAATGGGAATCCGCCCAGTCTGATCAGAGTCACCGCTGTCCGCATGGAGGTAGCCTAGATCCTTAGCTACCCTTTAAGCGCTTACCGAACAGCAGCCTGACCAGACTAGGTGGATGCCCAGGCTGATCTGAGTCTGCGCTGAGCGCACAGCCACATTGTTGGTTTTCTTGTATCGCGGCTCATGTACATGTAGGCAATAGTCATCAGATTTCGTTTCTGCAGGCACCACCTTATATCATTCGCGTAAGCGCAGTTCTAAAGTGACTTGATATCACAATATGTCCTCTCTTTTTGTTTTATTACATGTACGAAGCTTATTTGCGTAACACGAATCTATGCGTTTCAGCCATAGGCTAGCCTTTATTCTCGAACAAAAAGAGTTTTGAAGCTCATATATAATGTTAAAAAAAAACATGTTTTTAACAGTGTGCGAGGATGTGCAAGCTGAATTGAGTCTTCTTTTTTTCTGCTCGAACATGTGCTCTAAGGCATTTGGCATACCATAACTCACTTTAAAGTTAATCGTGGCTTACAAATTATTGTTATTATCTGGAAGATTAATTCGTTACCGACATGCATATCGTATTTTTGTTTACATTTAAGTGACAAAGTCTCGCTTTTGGCTAATCTGTCTATCATTCTCCTCTGATCAGGGTTATTTCAAAGTGTAGGAGTTCTAAGAATTGATGGAATATAGTGTTAGTTTATCTGTGCATATTCTATGATACAGCCAAACTAATTAGGTCGGCCTGTTATCTTGTTATATGCTTTTTTAAGCTTCTTAGTGTTACATTCGATTACGTAATCGTTCTGGAGTGAAGTAAGCAAATTTTCAGATGCAAAGGTTAATATGGTCTCAAATATATGTCTCAAAAAGGCAGTGCAATTGTACTTGCAATTAATATCATTTCTTTTATTAGTATTATTATTTCATCATCATATAATTAGTTAAAATCTCCATAGTCCTATCAGTGGTAAAAACGTATAAGTACAAATATCTATCAAAACGCTTCAACCTCCATTTTGGTGATAAAAATTGGTTGATGTGAATATATTGAGTCATCTAACTGCCAAAAATTAGGGAGAACATGTATTAGAAAAACGACAAGTCCCTCTACAAAATACAGTTTTCCTTTTTTCTGGTTCCCCGTTGAGCGGTGGAATATAAACAAAAGCTGTAGAGTGAATAGGCATCCACGCCTGTACATTTAATTTTACCATTTTATTAAAGTTCATGATATCCAAAGGAGGACATTTCAGTTCCAAAGGAGGACATTTCAGTTATCAACTACATGTTGAACAAAATCGTTTTAAATCTTTTTATATGACACTCAAGGCTAATTTATGTGTTTATAATTGGCTAACCCAGGTCATGTACAATGACGAAACTATGGTGAGAACAATGCAGAGATACCTCACTATAAAATCTCATGCTGATAGAGCAATGATGCCTTTAAGTTCACAATGTATCATTGTATCTCGGAATCACTAATGAGTGCATGCCAGTCTTATACTTTCATACATTTACGTTAGTATGGATGGGTGGATGACTTGCGATTTGACGTCCTTTTCAACAGTATTTCAGTCATATCAGGACGATGTGACTGTGATGATAAAGGGTTGTGTGCAATGGAACATCGATAACGGTAAGAAAGATTTTTGCCTCAAGCTGGGCTCGAACCCGGTCCGCTAGATCAGTAGGCAACCGCTTAACCCACTGAGCTACCAGGGCTCCTTTTTACGTTAGTGTACGTAACCAGATGATAGCAGGTGAAGTAAAACACCAGCTTGTTGGACATCCAAAGTGAAAGGCATAAATAATCAGCACCCAAAACGAAAGACATGAAATGGAGCTCATAAAATATAAATGACAATAATTCGGAAATGTCACAATCAGGAATCACATCCTACAAAAATATGACAATATGAAATGCCATATGAAGGGCATTATAACATATAGCCTAATACATTTTGCATCAAACTTTCGAGTCACAAACCAAGAAAGTGCACCAAGCGAAAACTCAAATCAGCGTTGGCATTTTCCCAGTCTGATCAGAGTGTTCTCTGCATGGAGATAACCAAGACCTATAGCTACCTTTTCAGCGCACAGCACAGTGACTGTCCAGGCTGATCTGAGTCTTCACTGGGCCTACATGCAACTCCGTTTGTTTTATCGTGTGGCGGCTCAGAGATATAACTCGGGTAACTACACAGCTAGACATATACTCAAAAAAGAGCAAGAGAAACAATAAGTTTTCCAGTTATACACATTAGACCTTGAGCTGACCATAGACCCCCCTCCCCCCCCAGGGGGAGTTTTGTACCCTATGATTTTCTGAAACGACATTATATAAGAAACAAAATGACACATGTTAGCCCTCTGTACGTTGAGGCGTTGTAACGTCATCGTCAATTACTCTACCCAAATTTACATATTCACGTTATAATAGAAAATACACATTGGTATACACATGTTAGTATTCGCCCTAAATTATGTTGGATTTTGTCTGCTAGTACATAAATAGCTGTTTCAAGGTAATTGACATGGTCAAGGATAAGTTGACTAACCCGTATAACGTAGTTTACATTGTATTTGACGTTTTTCCCCTTCAGTGTCTAAATACATGTAATATATGGAGCAAATTGTAAGAATTGAAGTGAAGAGAAAAGTTATTGTCATATAAATGACTGTTTCATTATTCTACTATAAAAAACAAACAAACTAAAGTCTTACAAAACTCGTCAGCAGTCACGATAAATATGTAACGTATATAACCACAACAAAAAATCGGGGAAAAAACAACCAGACTATATCGCTGAATTGGTTGACTGAACTTTATACGTGTTCCATCAATCTTCTTTGATTCATGCCCAGCTTAAATAAGTTAGGCAGCAGTGAGCACCGGATATATTAAATGTGGACAGAAACTATCTTATTTTTGAAGAATTTAACCTACAAAAGGACGAGAAAAGCTAAGAAAGCCAACATCAGCTGCATTCTATTTTCAATGTTATCTGTATTATGTCTTAAGTAGACACTGTTGTATATGTTAATATGAAGAAACGCAAATGTTATGTGTCCTCAAACTATAAAAAACATCGGATAGTGTATATTTGAAAAGCAATCTAACAGTAACATTACGTTACATAATTGTAATATGTCGGGGGCATAAGATTTGTGAGTCATCTGTTATCAAAAATTTAGTTTCCGGGCGATATGAATTATTCCTTGCTGTAGTATTAGTTCACCACTGGTAGTTAGATGGCAAATTTAGCTCTTTGAAATACACAGGAGCTCAGCAAGACGCATATAGATTGTTATAGCTGAAGAAGTTCGACTTTGCCTTCAATTCAGTTTCACTTAAAAGTGACTCAATAAAAATGTTTTTTTTTTTTTTTTTAATAATTTTATGCATAGAATGTAATAAGTATAAGTTGATATATGCTGCAACTGATTAATATTTAGGTTCTCATCATGATGGGGATAAAACCAATTTCGCTATCTGTGCTGTTGGCTGAGCCATTCAATTACCCTACATACAAATATGCAACTGTGACCGCCAGCCGAGGCAATCAAAAGCAGTACCAACTCTGCCAACAGGGATTAACACCATTTTTGCTATGCTGTCAGTCGAATCGTCAGCCACGAGCCTCTTTGCACAGTAACTGCTTTATATAGGTTAGCAAATATGTGTGGCTCCCGTGATCATAACTTACATGTTAATTTGTGATCTACGTGATCTGTTTTTGCAGCTCCCGGCCATCAAATACATTACAAACTATTAACAATGTGAAAATTTAAGGTTGACAGAAAGTGGCATACTTTATAACGCATACAACATTCTGTCATCAGCCTGTTCAGAGTTTTATTTTTCATTATGTTATTACAAATATTTAACTGGTCAGGTAATTTTTGCAAACCCGATGGTTTTATTCCCACTTGTTGTTACTATCAAGGACTAAAGGTGTTACGAAATACAAATTTCAGTCAGACAACTTTTCAATATTTAAGCAACTAAAATTGTTGTTTGGATGTTGCCAAAATGCTTTATTCTCTAACAGTATTTAACATATTTGGACAAAGATGATAAGATAAGCAGTAAGGTATCATTAATAAGCAGTTTTCAACCATATTTATTGCTAAAAAGTAAACAATATGGTAATACAAGGTCATAGAGATCAAATGCAGTAAGTTATTTAGGTTAGCCCTTCCTTGACATGTATAGGTATGCACTATTTCTATCGTTTGATTATTTGCTCTCTAGAAATACTGTATTACTAGTTAAGGATGTCGAAAATGAAGAATCCATAAACTCGCAAAGAATATGTTGTATACGTTACTTTTTCGGTCTTTCTTTTCTTTTTTTTTTTCTTCTCAATATTATGCTGCAAATAAAAGCATAACTACAGTGTAGGCGAATACATTCTGAAGGAGAACAACTAAGATTTGTTCATAAATATCTGAACAGTGATGACGAACATTAATATATTCTGTCATTTTCATTTGCCATTTCATTATGTGTGCAGAGCTACTGAAACACTGTCCCTGGGGAAAAAACATTTTTGTCCATTTAAACGTATCTTTATGTTCTTTGGTGAATAGATGCTTTAATAGATGGTTGAATGTAGTAAGATTCTTTAAGAGATGATCGAAAGTAGTTAGACTTTAAAGAGAAAGAAACAAAAGCATAGAAATATAGATCATCTTAAACATAGCATTTATAGATTGCTACAGTATACTAGTAAACTGCCAGTGTCTCTTTTCTGTATTAAATGTTTCTGATACTATTCTTCCAAACTCCTGGTTGACACATTACTGTTAGTTACATAAATGAACTAAATAAAGCAATGTATTGAGACTACCATTAATTATTTTCAAAAGTTTCTTTCTTAACTGTAACTCAACAATGTTGTTTCCCTTGGTATCGTAAAATATACGACAGTCTAACAAAAGTAAGTATACCCTGCCAGCAAAATTCTACATTACCTTTGATGCAGAACTGTATTTGGCTTAAGTTTTTAAACTTCAGGTTGGTTAACTGTTCTGCTTTATAGTTTTTTCAGTGTGCACGTAAAAACTATACCAAATCCTGTCAATAATCAAGGTGGTACTCCATTGTGCATTGTTAATTACGGATTATTTTATAATTTTATACTAAACACGTCAAAAGCGCTTAGCTTTTAATGTTATCAAACTGATTGTATATCATTTTATTCGAGCCCTATATGCAAAATCTATGCTGGCTTAGCTGCGGCTGTATCTTTTTTTATCTTTTCTGATGTGGTATTTTGTTTATTTATTATTTATTTTTTTCTTAGTTGTATATAACAAAATTTCACGTATATTACTGTCTTTAGAACTCAAATGTACACATTGTAAAAGAAACAAACAGGGCAATGCCATTATGAAATACTTTTATTTTTGATATAATAACAAAGTAAACAGCAAAAAAAACGTTTTACATGTGCAGAATATGTCAATGCCCTTAACATTACAATTTGGAGTATACTGTGTTTAATCACGTATAAAACACACCTCATGAATCCCTAAAAGTAATAACTGAGAGAAGTGATGCTAGGTCCAAGTACACAATATATCATGAAAACATCCAGACTTATATGTGTTATTGTTTTTTATGTGACAGTGGGAAAAACCTGATTAAAGGTATTATAATGAAATATTTTAAATGTTAATGTTATTTACATTACTACTAGTAATAGCTTATAGAAAATAAACCAGAATGCATTTTTTCTTTAATATTAAAAGATTCTTTCATGAAGAAACAGCTACCAACGAAAAAAAAAAAAGATTTTATCTTCAAATTGTATGAGTTTAACAAAAATAGCCCTCGGTAACGTATATATTCGATCATTATGGCCGACTGAAATGCGTTCAAAATATTGTGGAACTGCTCCTTGCTGTTTAGATAGGCTGGCATATTCAATGCTACCTTTTGCTGTTGTTTTTTAATTCATACAGTGTAGTTCAAGCACTTGAATTATACAGAAAGTGATAATTGTAATACGGAACATTTATAAGGGGATACTGTGTTCAACATCCTATTTCTCCCAAAGTATACAAGATAGGATAATAATTTTTGCAGATCTGAAAAGACCAATTAATTGTCTTTAATACAGTAACAAACATATGATCTAATATTAAAGAAATAACTTACAAAAAGAAAGTATTTTGGATGGAGATAGCAATTTTAATGGAGTGTAAAGACAAATGTCACGTATATTACACCATGTAGGCTAAAGTGACCTTTCAAACATCCTAACTTTTAGCTACTTGATTGTTCTATTAGACTCTACTATAATTTTAAACATAGGAAAGTGACTTCTATTTTTTTATAATTTTTGATAATTTTTAGTTTATGTTTATTTTTTTAATGGGTAACGTTTGTAACAGGCTGTTACAGCTAAATGCCCCACTCGCCAGAGGGCTAACATGCTGCAAAATACTTCTAAGATGCTGGGCTTTAAGAAAAGTATGGTCTACAAAACTCCCCCTGGGGTGGGGAGGTAAACCATATTTGGCTCATGGCCTACATCTTCTAAGATCACAAATCACTGTAGCTGCGCCTTTTATAACGCGTTAATAAATGAGCCGCGACACGACAAAACCAACAATGTGGTTGTGCGCCCAGTGCAGACTCAGATCAGCCTGGGCATCCGCCTAGTTTGACCAGACTCTTCGTTAAGTGCTCAAAGGGAAGCCAAGGGTCTAAGCTACCGCCATGCGGACAGCGAAGACTGTGATCAGACTGGGCGGATGCCCAGACTGATCTTAGTCTGCGCTGGCCGCACAACCACATTGTTGGTTTTGTCATGTCGCGGCTCAAATTTGATTGAGCTTTCTGTAAAAGCGAAGGAAATAAAGAACAGTTTGATGAGCAAAACAAAAATCAAACGCATGCTATTAGCTTTGTTGTGTATTGAAGAACCAACTTTTGTTCATTCGCTGTTTCATGCCTAGCAATCGAGATGGCACGTTGATTTGTTTCAGTGTCAATATATCCGTTGAAATGAAAGATTTACGGTTTAATCAACTGACGTATAATCGAAAGTTCTCAGAAAAGCCTTCATAATAGAAAGAATAACACGTAATCAGCGACATTTGCCGATGTAAAACTGTTTGAGCTTTTCATCTCTATACGATTAATCCTTGATGAAATGCAATTATTACAAAACTGAATTTGCTTTAGCAAACTCGCCTAATTAAGCCTCCAGAGGTTTGCATTTTTACCAACATATACTTTCGAATTACAAAGAAAACATACACTACCGCGTGAAGTGCGCATTTAATAGTTAGTTAATTGCAGTTGCTGGTGCTCGGAAAGCTATGGTTTGGAAGGAAATTGATTTCAATATGCTCCAACAAAACGAAGTTCTCAGCTTTAAGGGTTGACTCTTTATAAGGAGGGCGGTGTGTGTGTTTGTGTGTGTGTGTGGGGGGGGAGTACTAGAAGGGAAATGGGAAATGGCAGATTTGTTTGCCCTTAAGTGTATCCACTCAACTTAAGGAATCTGCTTTGCTGTAGTTTAACTGACAGTTTGATTGTTTATAATGATGTTTCATTCTGGTTTTCTACAAGACTGACAAGAAACATTCCCCCGCATTCTTTTCGATGCAAAATGTGAATAATTGAGTTGTCTGAAAGTCTGTCAGGATCTCGTGGCTTTCCCAGTATGCTACCAAATGATATTCGTTGCAATCTTTGTTCAGTGACAGAGCATTAATTTTATAAATGAGCCGCGACACGACAAAACCAACAATGTGGTTGTGCGCCCAGCACAGACTCAGATCAGCCTGGGCATCCGCCAAATCTGATGAAAGTCTTTGCAGTGCGCTTGATGGGTAGCTAAGGGTCTAAGCTACCTCCATGCGGACAGCGAAAGGTCTGATCAGACTGGGCGGATGCCCAGGCTGATCTGAGTCTGCGCTGGGCGCACAACCACATTGTTGGTTTTGTCGTGTCGCGGCTCAAATCTGGATAAATGTATTAGAAGTAGGATTTATGTTAAAGCTGGCGACAGATATACGATCGTTAGTTTGATTTTCTGTGCAAAATAGCGTTTCAGAGTTCATCTTATTGTCTGGTCCAATGCTGAGACGTCAGGTCAAAGTTCCGATTGTTGTAATTCTAGATTTGTGGTCATTTATAAAGCTGCAAACTTTGTTTTCTTTTTCGCTTTTTGTTTGAACAAAATAAATAAATTAATAATATTAATTGTTCCGGATTTCATGCCATTTATCAATAAACTTAGTAGTTGACCATTATGTTATTGGTTTTCTCAGTCACTGAAATGAAAACAGTCTTAACAGTTTCGCTAACTGAACTGCAAGCATTGTAGACTCATCTTAGATTACCAGCGTGGAGCAGTCTGATCTGGGTCTCCACTGCCTGCCTAGGATGTACAAACCAGATTCACATTGAGAAGTGATGTAATATTATAGTGCTGCATCGCATACTGTACTTATTTAGAGTTGTTAATGTTGCTGAAAATCATTAATTACAGCTACACAATAATTGTCAGTCATTGTAGTACGGATGGTGTGTTTTGGTGAAGATGCTAATGTTGTACAAGCAGTGCAACCTTCATGCCAGTCATAGTAATGTGAATGTCAGTCATAAGAACTGTTCCTATAAGTATTGCCTACTATTATATGCATACTATTTTAGTCAATGTAATTTATTTTGTGTCCTGGAGAGTCTTGTTTGTATAGTGTTAGTTCCTAAATGTCAGTGTAATACCACCTAGTGGACAAGAGACATTGAAGCAACATTGAATCTGCGTCGATTCAGCGTCACGACGTTGATTTCTGTCTGAACTTATGTATGCCTCCTGGTTTCTGTTGCCAGTCACTAAATACTTATTACTTTGTAAATACCATATGTTGTATATAGTTCTTTCAGTCGTTTACACATCTTCAGTCAGCCTCTTAAACAATATCTCGGAAGATATGTTCGTGTTATGAAACATTACCACTTAAATACTTGGATAGTATTTTCTGCAACTAAATACCACATTTATCGTGTCAGTTGATATTTCAACTTTCTCGGCACTAAAACTTGCCAACTGGGCGCACGGCGTTGAATCGGCATTTAGTCGACACTAATTCTATGTGATGTCATAGAGTCGGCGCTGATTCAATGTTGATTCGACGTTGTGTGCCTACTTGTTGGAGGTAAAAAGTGTATTTTGTTGCTTCTGTTTGAGAGTATTGTCATTTAATCATGGATTTCATTCCAGTTCAATTAACAGCATATCAGTTATTTTTTATTGAAACGACACTAGAATATTTCCTAGCTGTGTAGATACATGTAGTCTTGGCACTCACACAATATGACCGTTGGTTTACTTTGTAAGTATGAAAGTAGTCTTGTCAATCACTTATCTGTATGCAGTTTGCTCGTCAGTTTCGTTAACGGTTTCGCCACCAACTACTTAAGTTGACGACTGGGTTTGTTAACGAAATGTGCGATCGACATGTCAGATTTGTTAACTATTTTGTCAGTCACATTCTGTATGTCAGTCATGTTAAAGACATTGTAACTTGCTATTATTTTTCCGATTTAACTGTACAGTTATGTGATGACAGTACCAATCCGTCGATGGACAGTCTGTTTGCACTGTGTCCTAATGATCTTGTCATTTACATTGGATAATATTTTCTCAGTATACATGCCGGGCTTGTTGATAACATGAAAATAGGACGCTACGTCCTCTAACCTGTATGTCTTTAAAATTCTCTGCTGACATTATATTTGTCGGTTCTGTTACCATTGCTGTCTGTTACAAGTTTTGTTATTGAACAAGTTAGTTATTTAATTTTGAAGTTCACTTGCCACTTTTATTAATAATTTCCGATGATTATTGCCTTGCATAATACATTGGTGATTAGTCACGACTGTGCGCGCGAAGTTGAACCGACATAGAGTTGACTCCGACTCAACGTCGTCATGACGTTTTGTCGGGGTTGATTCAATGTTGTTCCAACGCTGTGTACCTGCTGGGCAGTAAGCTGTATGGTTATATACTTGTCCCAACTATTCAACTTTAGAGATAGCTACCAGTTGCTCTTATTGGGAAAGGGGAACATTCGGCATGTGCTAGCAGAGATGGCTTGGGCCGGGTAGCGCGTCTGCGCGGTGCGGTCGGTGTCTTCATTTTTTCTTGAACAATTTACAAATCTGATAGAATCTATAAAGTGAAAAATGATGATCCTGATCTGTATTGCGCCGACGCGATGGCTGGCTCCGGTGGGTCCTGTGCGTGCATGAAGTAGGATCCCTTTTCTCGCGACGATGGTCAAATCAAAATGTAGATTACATATATGCTACACCTTAACCAAGAATACTTGCAATTTTCCCCCATCATATTTTGTTTTAGTGCTCTTTGTAATGATAGATTTGTTTTTTCTTTTTTTATGTTTACTGGAGTTGGGAGAGAGGGGGTTGGCGCAGTGGGTTGTCGGTTTAATCACTTTGACACAGTTTGAACATGTGTTCGTTGGTATGACGGTACTTGTTTTGTTCTTACTTTTTCTTACAGCAATTACATGACTCTTGTTTATGAAAAAAATAGGTTAGCCGTCATGCCAACGTTACGCCGCAAGTGTAAGTTTGCTATCTTGATTCACTTTCTTGCACTGACAATTTTATACAAAAACAATGCATGTATTTTCTCAGTATTAATACAACTGCATGAAAGTGAGTTCTTAGCATGCAAATTGAGTATGCACAGAAACCGCAAAAGACTAATGCCAGGAAAATTGGCTCAAATAAATGCCGACTTTATTTTCAACTTAATACTTTGTTTCTCCGTTGTGATATTCGCAATATGGCTTGACATACTCTTATCCAGCTCTGGTGATGTTCACCCTAACCCAGGTCCCTTATCAACATCTTCATCCAGTAGCACCAGCAGCGCATCGTCGAGTATGTCTAATACTTTATTTAGTTCATTAGATCTTACACATAACTTATCTTTTGTGCACTATAATGTTCAAAGCATTTTTTCGAAATTGGATATATTACAGACTGAACTCTTTGAATTTGACATTTTAGCTTTCACAGAAACATGGATAAGTCCTTCTACTGATACAAATGAGTTACTGTTGCATTCATATAATACTCCTGAGAGGAAGGACCGAGTTGGTGATAATCACGGAGGTGTTATGATTTATGTAAAGGACTGCCTACATTATAAACGCCGTGAAGATTTAGAGCCGCGTAATATTGAGAGCATATGGCTCGAATTAACTAATAACCATAAACATTTTTTATTTGGTTTGTTTTACCGCCCCCCAAACTCTAATTCTAACTATTTTTCTGATATTGAAGATTCTATAGCACTGGCAGTAGATTCACCAGGAATCTCTGAAATAATTATTACAGGTGACTTTAATTTAAACTTACTTAATTCTCAAACAGCGAAAAAAATTAATTCAATTTGTTCCCAGTTCTCTTTCTACCAATCTATAACTCAGCCCACACATTTTACTGAAAACTCATCTTCATTAATAGATATCCTTCTTGTTACTAACAAAACTCATTTGATAGTCAGTGGAGTTGGTGATCCCTTTCTAAATCAAGAAATAAGGTACCATTGTCCGATATATGGTATATTTAAGTTTTCTAAGCCTAAATATGCCTCATTTACGCGACATATTTGGAATTATGATAAAGGTAATTATGAGTTACTGCATAATAAGGCAACATCTTTTGACTGGGATTATATTAAAGATAATGACATTAATACATACGCAAATAATATATGTTCTACGCTAATTACTATTGCTAAAGAATGCATACCTAATCGATACATCAAAATTAAACCTTCAGAACCGCCTTGGATTAATTCGACCATTAAACGCAACATTAGAAAACGGAAAAGAGCCTATAGGAAAGTCAAAAGAACTAACTTAGAATCAGACTGGAAAAAATTTAAATCATTACGTAACAAAGTTGTTCAAAATATTCGTGATTCAAAAAAATCTTTCTACGACAGAATTGCGGCCAAACTTACGTCTGAGACACTTGCCTCAAAAGACTGGTGGACTACACTAAAAACATTCATCGCTCCTAATAACAAAACAGCCATTCCACCTCTTGAATTTAACGATAATGTTTATACGGAGGAAACTGACAAAGCTAATGTCTTAAATACTTATTTTCAAAGCCATACAATTTTAAACGAACAGAACGCACTTATTCCAAGCCTTCCCCCAGCCATTGTTAATACACAACTGAATAGCATTGTTTTGTCTCCATTAGAAGTTGAATCGGTCCTTACAACTCTGCCTCCTGCCAAAGCCTCTGGTCCTAATGGCCTGAGTAATCGTATTCTTCGCGAACTGTCTAAAGAGCTTTCATCACCCTATTGTTCTCTTTTCAACCAGTCACTACGCGAGGGCAAAGTTCCTTCTTCATACAAAGAAGCTAATGTATGTCCAATTCCTAAGAAAGGTGACCTATCTGATGTCTCCAATTATCGACCCATTTCCTTGCTCAATTCGGAAGACAAAATTCTGGAAAGACTCGTATTTAAATATTTATTTAACCACTTACGTGATAACAATTTACTTTCTTCTTTACAATCTGGCTTTCTTCCTGGTGACTCAACCGTCAATCAGTTAACTTTTCTCTACAACACGTTCTGTCAAGCTCTCGATTCTGGCAAAGAAGTACGGGCTGTTTTCTGTGACATCAGCAAAGCTTTTGACCGTGTATGGCACGCTGGCCTCCTTGCTAAACTTCAAGCGGCTGGTGTCTCAGGAAACGTCCATGCTTGGTTTGCAGATTATCCCTTGACAGAAAACAACGAGTTGTCCTCCCTGGCGCTGTTTCTGATTGGACTTACATTCGTGCTGGAGTTCCCCAGGGATCGATTTTAGGCCCCCTTCTTTTTCTGTTGTATATTAATGATATTGTTAATGATATTGGATCAAGTATTAGATTGTTCGCAGATGACACTAGCCCCTTTATTATTGTAGATGATCCTGTTACAGCAGCCGGTTGCATTAACGCAGATCTTGGTAAAATCTCAGCTTGGGCTTCAACTTGGCTTGTTACCTTCAATCCTTCTAAAACCGAAACCTTACTTGTCTCTCGCAAATTAAATAGACCTCTCCATCCACCTATCTATATGCAAAACCAACAGATATCTGAAGTTGATTCCCACAAACATCTTGGTCTTTACTTTTCTAATGATTGCACCTGGCATCAACACATAAAATATATTACGGATAAGGCTTGGACTAGAATTAATACTATGAGAAAATTAAAATTCAGATTAGACAGAAAATCCCTCGAAACTATTTACACTGCATTTATTAGACCCCTGATTGAATACGGAGACGTCATATGGGACAACTGCACATTATATGAGAAACAAGAGCTCGATAAGATACAAAATGAAGCGGTTCGAATCGCCACAGGAGCCACTAGACTTGTTTCCATTGCTATTCTGTATAAGGAAATCGGATGGGATCCACTCGAAAAGCGACGAACAGATCATAAGCTTACCTTGTTTTATAAAATGACCCATAATCTAACTCCTTTATATCTATCTTCCTTAGTACCCCAGTCCGTTAGTAATATCTCACGCTATAATCTCAGAAATTCTAATGATCTTCAAACTATAGATGCAAGGACAACTCTCTATTATAATTCTTTCTTACCGTCAACCGTCAGAGCCTGGAATAATGTACACGACGAGGCAAAACAATCTGACTCTTTAAGCACCTTCAAAGGTTTTCTTCACAAAGGTAGCTCACGCACTCCAAAACACTTCTATGTGGGCAACAGGAAAGCTCAGATATTACACACCAGACTACGGACCAATTGCAGCTCGCTTAACTTAGATCTTTTCTTGAAAAACATTTCCGATTCTCCTTTATGCCAGTGTGGCAGCATAGAAAATGCCCAACATTACTTCTTTCACTGCAGGCACTATCAGGTCCAACGAAATGAACTCTTAAATTCAGTGTCACAGTATCAGACTCCCTCGCTGTCTCTTTTTTATATGGTAATGATTCTTTTTCACTTGATACAAATACAGTTATATTCGAAGAGGTGCATAAATTTATTTTGGATTCTAAACGATTTTGAGCATATAATCTTATTAATAAGCATGCGGTTGGTTTTTTTCTTGTCAGGAATGAAAATTGTTGTGTTTGATGCGACTGTCACTGCAAATCTGCACCCTTTCTCTCATCCTCAACTACATAAATTGCATATTTATATTGAAGGATTTTTTTTTTTTTTTTTTTCGATTGATCTTTTTCTCTCCAGTTCTTTTTTTCCTTTTTTTTCTGTTTCATGTACGGAAATTCTGTGTTATTATTTTTTTTTACTGATTCTATCTGTTTTTGAAAAATTATGTCATTTATATATTTACCTGATAATTTGGTTCAACTATTTTGACAAACTGTCGCCATGATGTATACTAGCTAGAAATATGTAGGGAGAGGAACTTTATAAGTACATGTGCTTTCGTTCCAATCCCATTATGTGTATTGTAACAATGTTTATGTGAACTGTAAAAAAGTGTGAAATAAATATGTTTAAACCAAATAAATTAATAAATAAAAAATAAGATAAATAAATAAATAGAAATTATGTTTAACACATGCGTTTTATATTGTTTGGTGTTTGCTGTTTATTGGAATGTGTTTTATGTTTTGTCCATTGTTGATTGTCTTCTTAATATTCAGATCTCTCGAGCGAGCTTTGTAATTGTGGCTTTTTCTCTAGACTTTTTGTTAAAAAAGGTTATCCGACCAATCTGACTCCCAGAAAATATTCAATGGTCAAATGGATAAATAAACATCTGTTAATTTATTCGTATGACCATTGAAACTTATGCGAATACGAGACATGCCGTTTTGCCTTACCCAAATCATTCCAAAGCAAACAAAGGCTTGTGATTGTGTCATTAAGATAAGTGGAGTCTAGCTTCCTTTCGGATTATTTTAAATTGTTAAGCGAAACATCCTAGACTTTATGTCCGTGACTTTCCTCTTTCTTTGAGTAGTTTTGAGGTGGGGAGGCGGGGGAGGTGGGGGGCGGATGGAGGGAAGCTGCGCTCTCAAGCAGTATGGAGACATCCTTAACCTGGTGTCTGCGAATGCTCTGCTTCGCACATTGCGTCCGATATGAATGTCAATCGCTCTCTGAACTGTTCCCATCCTGATTTTTCCCATTGCCCTTTTTTTTAAACTTTTGATGATTAACGCGAACTGAATTTAATTTCGTAGATGTTATTTTACTTATATTTCATGCGGAACAAATAGCTGTTTATATGTTACCGTTCCTAGTTATTTACAACAAATTACAACCCACAGGAGTTACACTGGCGCTCACGTATTTGTACACATTCAAAACGCGTCGAGGACGCAGTTGATGCGCGCGGGATACGCGGTAATTATGAACGCGAATATTTTAGTAGCCAATGAAAATTCGTTCTCAGTTTTGCGTATACCGCGAAGCGACGCGTGCAACGCGCATTTTATGCAAATTTCATGGACCCAATCAAAATTGCGCACATGATACGGGTAGTGACGTAGTCCTTTGCGTCTCAACGCGCGCGTACGGGAACCAATCAAAATCACGTATTGAATGCGCATTTTAGGGACGTCAACTTTAGTAAATCATGTGAAAGAAAGAGCCAATAGTCTACATCAAGCTTGATGTCGAATGCTCATTTGGTCTTACTTGAACCATAACGGGAAAGAAAGAAAAAAAAAAAGAAGCCTAGAAACTCGACCGGCAACTCAAAACTAAATGCGACTGGGACAGTCCCATGACACTTCGCCATTGAAGTGGTAATAGCCTATATCGCACTCTTCAGCCATAAATTCCTTTCGTATCAGAAATTAAAATCGTGGAATCTGAAATTAATATGGCCTTTATGGAAAATAAGTGCCAGGCGGCAGTCACTTTATATCTTAAAGAATTCAAGTCAGGGTGGGGGGATAAAAACCTCTGATCAGTGACCTATAAATAGCAGTGACCTGGAGGGCTGATTGGAGTTTTACGAGAGCATGTTTGGGAGAGGAGTGGTAGGTCACTGCTCTGATCAACATGACTTGGAAACGGTTGTCTCCAGGGCAGTGTCCTCAGCCCTATCCTATTCATTGTAATAATAAATACCCTTGATGATAGTTTGCAGATGACAGTGCTATCTGGACCTACCACGCCTCTCCCAAACATGCTGTCGTAAAACTCCAGTCAGCCCTCCAGACAATCGAGATATGGTCCACGCTCTGGGGCTTTAAAATACCCACTATTAAGACAAAGGCTATAATATTCCCTTAAAAAAAAGACTTAATATTGAATCACTTTAAAAACTCTCCCTTTTTGGGACAGAAATAGAATTTTGTGACCATATCACCTTCCTGGGTATGATCCTAGATAGCAAACTAACATATGGGGTCAGCATATTAAAAATCTGATTGAAAAATGTAATAAAGACCTAAACCTCATGAGGACGGTTTCAGGTACCTCCTATGAAGCAGATAAAAAAATCCTATTGACATTACATAAGGCCCTAATCCACAGTAAAAGTTGATTATGGTGCGCAAGCTTATAACTCGGCACCCAAACATCTACTCTCAAAGCTCAAGACCTCATCCAAAACAACTTAGCACTCCATATTGCTACGAAGGCATACCACTCCGCCCCTATTAATGCTTTAGAAGTTGAATGTGGAATTAAACTCCTACACCTGAAGGTGCCGGGCAGCGTAGCGCAATCGATAGGGCACCTAACTCATGCCAGAGGTCTTGGGTTCGAGAACCCAGTTGGGCCACATACTTCGTTTCTCCTTCCGCTGATTCAAGAAAGGCAGTAGTCAATTATTGACCACCGGCACTTACAACCATACCAAAGCCTCAAAACTGGACGTTTATCCCCTAATAAATGAAGCAGTAACCAAAAAATGGCAATCCCAATGGACCAATAGCAACAAGGGCCACACCTTCCATTTCGTCAAACCAAAGGTTAAACTTCAATGTTACGTATATAGTCTCAATAGACATTTTGACATAGCCTATTCCGGACTAAGGCTAGGACACTGCGTGCAGGGCTGCCTTTACTACGGTTACCAATCCGCCCTATGCCCCCACTGCAATGATGCAGAAGATCTCAACCATATCTTCTTTGACTGTGTGGTCCCATAACAATCAAAGGCGAGACCATAGAATCCACCATATTCAAGTTAGGCTATCACACAATAGACCTGAGACCGCTCCTGTCTCCCCCAAACAAACATGCAAATACAATACAGAAGGCAGTCTTTGAATACCTGGACAAAACCAATATCATTGCCAGGATATAGATAGATTCCAATACAATAGGGAAAAAAATCCCCCTAATTTTCTCTAATTCGAGCCCCTGTTGCTAACCACCTACCAAACCCATTTCCCAAAATCCCTGGATCCACATTAATACCCTACTAAGTGCAATGCTCATGACAAAAACTCCCATTACCCAGTAAAAGCCCCAGAACCCATCTGTACGACTACACTCTGACTTTCCCTACGGTCGTATAAATAACTTTTGTCTATTGACAATACAGGCTAAAATTAATGTGTATCCAACCTCCTTAACCTCACACCCAGGCTAAGTTACCTGGAAACTAAATGAACCATAATAAGGTTCAGCACATTTGCTCCCTAGAAACAGCCAAAAGAAACTGCCCTCTTTTCCCGTCAATCCACAATAAGAGATAAGCTATAGTCCTCTGGTCCATTAATAATACTCTCCATTTCTTCCCCACCCCCAAATTAATGTGTATCCAACCTCCTTAATCTCACACCCAGGCTTAGTTACCTGGAAACTAAATAAACCATTATAAGGTTCAACTAATGTGCTCCCTAGAAACAGCCAAAAGAAACCGCCGTCCTTTTTGAACAACCCGCAATAAGAAATGAGCTACTGTCCCTGTGTCTATTAATAATATTCTCCATTTCCCCTCCCAAAAATAATGTGTATCCAACCTCCTTAATCTCATACCCAGGCTTAGTTACCTGGAAACTAAATAAACCATTATAAGGTTCAACTAATTTGCTCCCTAGAAACAGCCAAAAGAAACCGCCGTCCTTTTTGAACAACCTGCAATAAGAAATAAGCTACTGTCCCCGTGTCTTTTAATAATATTCTCCATTTCCCCTCCAAAAAATAATGTGTATCCAACCTCCTTAATCTCATACCCAGGCTTAGTTACCTGGAAATCAACTGAACCATTATAAGGTTCATCACATTTGCTCCCTAGAAACAGCAAAAAAAAAACGCCGTCCTTTTTGAACAACCTGCAATAAGAAATAAGCTACTGTCCCCGTGTCTATTAATAATATTCTCCATTTCCCCTCCAAAAAATAATGTGTATCCAACCTCCTTAATCTCATACCCAGGCTTAGTTACCTGGAAACCAACTGAACCATTATAAGGTTCATCACATTTGCTCCCTAGAAACAGCAAAAAGAAACTGCTCTCTCCTCCCAACAATCCACAATAAGAAATTAGCTACAGTCCTGTTGTTGACTAATAATATTCTCCATTTCCCAAAATATTAGAACACTAAAAAAACTCCCATGAAAATACAGGACCCTAAAAGTTTAAATATGCAATATATTTTGGAACCAACTAAACCAAGATAAGGTTTAGAACAAATGCTACAGTCCTAGGTCCCAAAAGGAATTTTTACCCCACCTACCTCCCTCCCAACAGAATTAAGCTATGGTCTTCTCTGAGACCAACGGTCGCAATTCATGATGTAACCCAGGCAGTCTCATTTACTCATGAGGGCCACAAAAACATGAGACAACTGCATTCCAGATCACCCTCAATCTCTTATCCCCCACTGCCCATTGCATTAGTTAATAAGGGAATTTGCTCCCCACCTAAGAATTTGCTCCCCATTTTCCCCCCTAGACCTGCCCTGGGCCCAGCCAGGACAGGGGGCTTGTTCCGGCAGAACTAGCAGAGTGAAGTCTGATGGAGGCTTAATGCAAGTTACTTCATAGTAAAATAATGCTTTTGATTGGGTGCAAGTTACTTTGCAGTAAAGTAAATGCAGCCTGCTCAAATGTTAACATGACCTAAACATGCCCGAGGTCAGTTCAAAAATAAATTTTAATGCGACTTTGCTTCGGTTTGCTGTTTAGACAGGACTTTTAATCCGAAGTAAAAGTTCCCTTAGCAAAATGAAATGGCTTTTTTACATTGATTTGCTATTAGTTCACCATGGTTTCACCATTTTCCATTGTAACACTCTTTATTCACAAGTTAAATTTCATACCTGTTCCTTAAAACCATTGCAAATAGGCAATTATATTTCCATTTTCGCAGAAAATAGTATAAAAATGGGGATTCTATACAGCTATGCCATTTTTTTATCCATCAGTTTTCTATTTTCTAGCTCTAGACAGAAATGTCTACCATGACAAAATGATATTATTTAAACCATTTATTTTCTATTGAATTTGATTGACAGGGAAATGGGCCTTAAATGGTAATTATCAAGGTTTGGGGCTAGAGAAAGAATGTGGTTTCTATAGCAATAACTATATATCAGTAATTTCCTGTCAGCCTCTCAGTACACCAGAGTTAGTTTTAAATTCTGGCGCAATTATTTAGCTAAGTTTTAAAACAGTTGTATGTTTTTACCCAAACTTTCTTGCATAAAGTTTTATAAATGTTTTGAGGTTTTGGAATATATTCTGGACAATAAATAAATGGATCTTGCACAGTATGTGAATTAATACAAAAAATTACAGCTAAGTAAGTTTCTGTAGTTAAGATTTGCATGCTTTACTTTTTGGCTAATGTCAGATTCACTGTAACATATTTCTGATGTGTAATTATTCACCCAGGTTGCCATGTCCAATGATGTATCTTTTATTTATTCATTGAACCAATGATTTAAAACAGTAATGACATTGGAAAACTTATAAGTGCCAGAGTTTTAGATTAACATAATGAAAAAGTCTGAAAATTTGGACACCTAGAATAATTACCAAAAGTTTTCTAAAATTCGGACATTTTGGGCTTACAAAGCAGTAATATGTGTTCAGAAGATGCAAATGGAATGGAAAGCAGTATAATTCCTGGTGAGACTGATCAGGGCCTGCACCTTCTGCTCAGCCCTGTCTGTCCCAATAGTTAGAATTCTTACCGTAGGGTTCTTCCAATAAAATATAATAGCCTAAAATCCCAAAGTGAAAATGGACCAGTTACTATAAGGTCTGGTTTTTTTTTTAGCTTGTATGCATAGTTATCATCTAAAAAAATACTATGTTGGAAGAATACATATAGCAAAAGGCAGTAGCTCTGATCAGTCTGCACATCTGCATTTAAGTGCAAGATGGTCTTATATGTAGTATCTGTTGTTTGCATGTGACATCAGGCTTCTTTTCTTGTGCTGTGACTCAATTAATTAGAGCTTATCATTATTAAGGTAGATATGCCATAGCAACCAGACAGCAAAGAGCAATCTGTGCAGACCCTGACCAGACTGCCAGAACAATAGTGTAGAATTGTCCTAGCAAACAGTATAAACTCTGATCTGGCTGCTGGGCAACAGAAACTGTGTAGAGCCAGATCTGACTGCCAGTATAGAACCTGATCAGACTGTCACAAGCAAACACTGTAAACCATGCTCAGGCTGTCCCCAAGCAAACAGTGTACACCACTGCAGACCTGGATCAGACTGCCCAAGCAAAACTTTGACATGCTGGTTAGACTACTGATCTGGGCCTTCTGACTGTTCAAATGGAAAGCAAGATATAATTTTGGTCTGCTAGTGCTAACATAAATCAAGCTTGTTATCTATTACTAGTAACCCTGCAAATTACATCTGACATTCTTAATGCATTATTTTTATTTGTTTGTACTAGAAAGAAATAAGGGCTGCCATGAGCAAACATTATAGACTCTGAACAGACTGCTTCCCAGACAAATAGTGTAGAATTTGATCAGACTGCCAGTGCAGTGCAAAACCAGATCAGACTGTCCCAGCAAACATGATACATTTGTACAAATACTTTGTAAAGATCAGAAAATTTAAGGGCACCTTGGTTTAATACTGCTTGGTCCACTAATTAAAGAAGTGTAACCATAAATGATTATTACTCTGTAAAAATCAGACATTTAAAATAATTAACATAGCTGTCTTAAATATGGAACAGTTTGGATTTGAAGATGAAGATGGAATGGCAGACATTGCAAACGCTGATCAGATTGTTCATTTATGAGCAACCTGATCTGGGTCTGCACTATTTTCTGATCTATCTGTTCCAGATAGTTGAAATCTTTATGGTATTTTTTTTATATATCATTTTATTTAATGAAGAGACAAGAAATGATGCTTGAAGCTGGTACATATTTACCAAATGTTAAGGTTTTTGTCAGTGCTTCTGGAAAAAGTACTTTATGCTGCATCCAACAAGGGTTCAGAGTCTTTGTTAATATCTTCATGAAGGACTTTTGGAGTCTAACTTTCACACAGAAAGCACAACAAGGACACTTTACAGATTGTGCGAATTTGCAGGCTTGTCTGAGATACTTACATAAGATGCATTTTATTAGAATATAGCACATGATCATGCCATGCGAAAATTATTGTTTCATCACTATAACTGCATCATTTAAATGGTAGCAAACCATTTTAACTAATGTTCTAGCCATTTTTATGATGTCATTTCCATGTTTCAATGCAAAATGGAAATTATTGTTTCACCATTTCCATGATGTCATTTCAATAGCAGCCTAATTTGCATATTTCGTCCATTTTCAATGGTGGTCCAATGCTGCAATAAGGGTGATCCAATGGAAGTTCAATGATTAAGACTAATTGCCTTCTATGGAAACTTTCCATTGCTTAGCCTTGCAATGAAATGATGAATGAATGAAAAATTAATGGTTAGAAAGAAATGGAAACTGAATAGATATAAAATGCATTTCTTTTTGCTAAGGGTTAATTCGGATTCGATCCAAGGTACTCTGTAGGATTAGTTTAATTACTCCGAATTAGTTTTTAATTCGAATAAGATTTGCTAGTCTAAACAGTTAATTCAAAGATAATTCTGATTCGATTCGGATTAAAACTCTAGTCTAAACAGGATTATTGAAGGTATAGAAAATTCAGGCATGCGAATGTTTTTACATTGTCTCAAAGGCAAGGATAATTGCTTATTTGTGGCCTTGGTTGTGGAGAAAACTGGAGTACCTGAAAAATACCACCAACCTTCCTGCAGAGACTGTCCGAGTGATTCTGCTTCCTGCCGAGGATCTCGGTAGGAAGCAGAGTCACGTGGACAGTCTCGGTAGGAAGCCAATTTTCGAGGACAGAAGTCTCTGCAGGAAGCAAGAGATCGCGGACAGTCTCGGCAGAAGCCAAATATGATGTGAAGTCCGCCGAGACTGTCCCCGAGTTCTTGCTTCCTGCAGAGACTTCTGTACATGATAATTGGTTTCCTGCCAAGACTGTCCGCGTGACTCTGCTTCCTGCCGAGAGGCTCAACAGGAAGCAGAATCATGCGGACAGTCTCTGCAGGAAGCTATTTATCATGTACAGAAGTCTCAGCAGGAAACAAGAACTCGCGGACAGTCTCGGCGGAAGCCAAATATGATGTACAGTCTCTGCAGGAAGCGAAAATTAGAGGAATCGATTATACCCTGTGGTATTGTTTAACTCAATATAATAGTCTGGGTCCAAATTTCACCGGTCAGTTTAATTCTTAGCGAGGGTTACCGTGTGTGTTCTGGCCCAGATAAGTTGTGACTTTTTATTTTTTTTTTCTGGGCTTAGAAGTTAAGAAAAATAGAAGTTATGTATAGTTTCTAAGCCTAGAAGTTCTATTATAGAGTTAGTCTAAATAGTAGTTAGTGAGGCCCATTGAATTCAGAAATCGTGACGTTACGAGTTGTTATGTAAAAATTGACCCAGATAATGTGGGACTACTTTATGGTTCCCGTCTTCTGCGCATCGATTCGGTCAGATTCCCGGTAGAGAGATCGAAACAATATTTAATTAACTTAGTAACTTATATTGTTTTAAGCTATCTTAAAACTATTTTAATAAGGCCAACGTACAATCTGCGGTTGTACGCGTATTGAACAAGTCATGAATATTCATGTTATAATCGTTTGCGTCTCCCGCGTCGAGACGCGCCAGGGCGCGTCTAGACGCGTCTGATGCGCGGTTCTAGGTGATACGCACGCAGCACGCGCATGCAACGCGGTACGAACGCGTTTTTGGTGTACAAATACGTGAGCGCCAGTGTACTCTTTCCTCGTGAGAAAAAAATGGTAATACATTTTGCAAATCCTATCTTAGAACCAATGGGTTGCATTTGGAAAAGCTGCTGATAGCAAAGATGGTTTTGTTCGCATGTTAAATGACCGTATTTTTTTCTAGATTCCTATTTATTTCTTTATATTTCCCATTGTTTGCAGTCAAAGGATTAATATTCTAAGTTTCTGTTTGGAATCCCCAGAGGAATTGCGTATTAGAATATTGACTGCGCACGTTCCATCGTGCAAAAACAAAATTTGAGCCGCAACACGACTTAACAAACAAAGTGGCATAAGTGCCCAGCGAGGCTCAAATCAGCCTGGGCATCCACCCAGTTTGATCAGAGTCTTCGCTGTTGGCGTGGAGCCTAGTTTAGTACTCAGCTACCTTTTAAGCGCACAGCAAAGACTCTGATCAGACTCTGCGGATGTCCAGGCTAATCCGAGTCTTTGCTAGCGTACATGCCACTTTGTTGGTTTTTCGTGTCGTGGCTCAAATGACACACCAGTTACATGTTGCTTCTGACACACCATTTCAACTGTACACGTGATCGCAAGTAAAACTGAATGCTTTTAATAAAATTAGATATAATGAGACAGGTTCAGGTTGCCACTATAAAACACTGAGTTATTTACCTTTTGTTATTTCCTTTTACTTATTTTTTATTTATCTGTTATTTCATATTTTTCAAGGGGGGCTTATCTAGAAAACAGGGACTACCTAAACTTTAAGCATTCTTACTTAAAAAGCATGTTGAATCGAATCTATCCACCTGAGCTGCGGTAAAACAAGCTAATGCATCCAATACCGATGCCCCATTTGGGGATTTACATTTATCTATTTCAAACGGATTATTTTCATCCAAAATGTATGATAAACGGGGTGGCTTTGATTTTGACATAATGAATTATTCTTTCCTTGATGGTTAAAATCCCGGTCTCCCATACGGGGTTTACATTTCTCAACTTATTTGGTTTGATAAAGTGTCTAGACATGTGACCTACTTGAATTGCTTAGCTTCTCCAACATGGCTATCGGTATCATTAGCTTCGAAAGCTTTTTTTTTTTTAAATTTTATCGCTGACATTATGGATTGTTTCATAAATTCAAGATCGGGTTCAAACCTCTTTTGCAGCAGGGCCTTTCAGAGCCAGAATTTCCTGGTGACTCATGGGCAGCTATTCAGGTGACCATATTTCTAGAGACCCTATATAAGCGGACATATTAACATGTAACATGGAGGAACCACAGCAGAAGTACAGCCTGGGAACTGTGAGTAATAGACTACTGGACGAGACATTATAAATAGGCAAATTGTTGAGACAAAATTGCGAAACAAACCATGTTATCTCAAAACAATATGATTGTTTTTGATACAGCGCGCTTGCCCTAAAATATAAAAGAAGGTGCACTGAAAGCGAATACATTCTTTTTTTTGAAATGTCTATACTGCTTAAACTCGTGTCTGTCAGCAATTCGTACCTTGAAAACAATGTCAAACCCTGTAAATTCGTACATGTGGCAAAGATATACTAATAAACAAGTCTGTGGTAATATTTGACAGTCCACATTAGATTCAATTATTCAATTCATCTTTAAAGTACACTACATCTTTATCGCCTTTTGTGTGTGTGTGGGGGGGGGGGTGGAGGTGGGGTGGGGAGAGGGTTTCGGGGAGTGGTGGGAATTGTTCCCAAATATCCTGCCGATACAGCACTTCATCTAATTTAAAAGTATAAATGTGAAACACTGACAATACATCTTTTGTTATTCAGTTTTCTTTTTGTTTCTTTTTCTGTTTATTTAATTATTTATTGATAGGGTAGGGAGGTGGTATTTTCTATTGACTTACCAATATAGCAGATTTTTAATTTGAAGTTATAAGGTTCACAGCACCTCCTATGCAACTGCTTCATCTGCAAAAGTCCCACTTATACAGCAGCTCACCTACCTTGTTTAAAATAATAGCAGGGACACCAGCGATTTTATCAGAATGTGTACGCTTCTTTTTAATGAAATATCCGGTTCGATTTTTTTGTTATGCAAGCGGATTGTGAGTTTAGGATTTTCTGGCTGTAGAAAAGGAAACACATTACGAAGATTAATTCAGGGTGATAATATTAGTATAACAAATCTATAGGAGATCAGCCTGCTATCGAAATATATATTGACTCTCTGTCTAAGTGATAATGTCACACTGACAGCTAAATTGATTACGTTTCCTCCTGTTACCAATGGTAATTTAATGTCAAGTGCTAACAAGATCTGCTTGGATTTATGTCTTATCTCACTAAGACTCTGCATATCTCTGCTTATGTGGTAATAAAGATCAACATAGTGGAACAAGTTTGTTTTTTTATCTTTGTTACTGTAAGAAGACGCCTTTTATTTCGCAGTTAGAACGATAATTTCGTTTTAATAGGAACAAAATCAATGTAAAAAGCATTAGAATGACGTAATGTCATCAAACTATATCATATGTATTGTTTTATATTCGTCTTACCGTTAATGACCCCTTGTGCCATTTTCATAATGAGAGCTCGATTCGCCATTTATTATAAACTCCTCATTGTATAAGACGCACCATGATCAAGCATTTCTTTTGGCAAATGGATGATTCACAGCCTTGACGAAATACAGAATCAGAGGTTGCATGCCGAAACATAGAAACATAACTATATTAGTATGCAAGTGAAAATGCTTAACAGGACAAGACCAGTAGAAGCATATCAATGCTCAGCTTGAGCTAATACGTTGTTCCGACACGATAACATACACATTGCTCCAGATAAAAAGGGGGTAACAGGGATAATTTAGGGGTTCTTAGTCGTTCATCGGCTACTCAAGCCTCACCTGTGACCCTGACAATATCTTGTTCAGTTGAAAGCCAAAGAAAAGCATACTGAAGTATCCTAATTTTGATATTGGTAGTCGATTAAAATAATAACTGATATCAGAAAGGGTCTTAATGACTAAACAGCGATGATCTAGAATAAAAGTTTAGACGAATCAAAAATTTCTGATTTCTCAGAATATACTCTTATCTCAAAGGACAAACATAAGCTATAATCTGCACTATAGATGATGTTCGAGGAGACGTTTTATGGCTGCCAAAAGACACACCACCAGCTGCAGCTAACTATATTTCCAAAAGTGTACTTTATGGACGCAGTTATCTAAAAGACTAGACATTTTTATGCCATCGCTAATATGCAGTTTTTATATCTGTTGTTCACGTTTCAGACTTATATCTTTCCCCTTGAAAATAAGTGCCATAAACACCACAATACTATTAAACACCCGGGGGCGTTGCGTTTTACGAAAGAGGATGTTATTTAGAGCCTAAAGAGTAGTAAAACCGCCACTTCCAAAATGTAATAGACAATATGAATGTGAATGAGTATACTTTCGGAGGAGACAATCTGTTAATTTTATGCATCCTATCAAAGGAGGGGATAACTCTTCAAGAAAAAAAGAACTCTTCTGTTAGAAATTTCTGTCCTTTGAAGCAAATCAATTTCAGAGAGCTACCTCATCCAGAGAAGCAATAGAAATTCATGCCAGTTACTATCTTATCGTTTTCTGAAAACAGGCAGCGATCATTTATTGTTAAAGCAGGAGCGTTTATTAGGTTCTCCGCATCGGGCATATGACGTCAAAATGATATCTATTGACGTCGATGGGACATCATTACGTTGCATCGACGACATTACGACGTCAGTACGACGACATGTGCCTGTTGGGTTATTACAACTGTTCGTGCAGGAAATTAGCTTGTCAAGGTAGACTTTTTAAAGACATTTAGTTTCTTTTTCTTAGTTTCGTGCTGAAATAGTTTTATTCTTTGTCATTTGGTCTTTCACAAAATTAGAGAGGCTATGGAAACTTTAAAAGCTGCAGACACACCATGCCATTTTGGCTTAATTCGGGAAGAGATCCAGTCTGATTTCTTCTTCTTTCTTACTAAATGATGCCCGTGACTGCATGTGTAGATATCAGGTTTTCCTTTTTGATCTGTGGCCTTTTTCTTGGGTAAAGTTTTCTCTAAAAACCGTTTCCTTTAAAAGCACAAAATCATTGTCTTTACATCATCTAATCACCATTCCTTATAAAATAAAGGGCGTAAAAGTTGAAAAGCATGAGATCTGTGCAACCAATCTGTTTTAGAAAGCCTATCTTACATCCATCAGTATGAACGTTTAACGTGTGTTTTTTCTAAAGTAAATGTATTGGTCTTAATAAAAGATTTACGATTTAATTAACTCGCGTAATGGAAGATTTCGCGAAAAACACAACGAATGGTGATATATGACTTGAGATTTTCATCCATACAGGATTATTCATGGCTGAAACGGGCGTACTATGAAACATTGATTTGCTCAAACAATATCATTTTTAAGCTTAGGTACATGTAAGTTTTTAATTTGCCTACAGTGAGTCCATTTGATTTGCTAAACTTGTTTACCTGGGCCCATATTCATAAAGCCACTTAAGTCGTTGCTATGCGGTTGCTAAGGCTAAATATCTATAAAGGAGATTCCCTACAACTATGAAATTTGGTCTGGAGGAACAGTCTTTGTAAGACTGTTCCTCCAGAGCAAATGTCATAGTTGTAGGGAATCTCCAACAGAGAAATTTACCCTTAGCAACAGCATAGCAACGACCTAAGTTGTTTTATGAATACGGCCCCTGAATTCTTGAGTGTCATTAACATCATTTATCATATGACGTCGCTGCCATTCAGTGGATAACGTCGTGTCATAAAAATCGTATAACCACACGTGTAATAACACATTTGCGCGTACACGTAACGTCATTGACAACGTCCATGTCAACAATGCGTTCTCCTATTGAATTAATGTTCAATTTGAAGACGTTTAAATCCCATTTCAAAGGGTCATATGATAAACAGAATCTTACAGTCGTGGTCATTTCATATGAAATTTATGAAACTCGCAGAAGGCTGGTTTCATAAATTTCATATGAAATGACCACTCGTGTAAGATCCTCTTTATATAGTTGGTGTACCTAGGAAATGCCACATTTACAAAATGACAAAACACAGCGCAGAGGAAATCGTTCGACCTAATTATATAGAGAACCAATGTAAACCAAGTAAACTTATGACAGTTTATCATACGAGGTCGCATCTGAGAGAGTGATAAAGCCAAGCATTAAAAACGATAATCAACTGGATTAAACGTGCAAATTACGTCGTAATGTTATGCGTTGACGCCCACAAAAATGTCCCGATTTCTAATGGCGCAATCGTGACGTTTAAGTGCAAACTTTGCTTATAAAATGAAATTTTAGTGTCATATCTTAATAAATAACCTTGCATTCGTGCTTCTGTATTATTGAATTCATTAAACTTGTCGAGGAAACCGATAAGATGCTCCGCATAGCCTCGCATTTATTTTTTTATCGTTTAATAAAGGATTTCTATGTTTAAGGTGTGTATTTTCCCCATAATAAAAAAAAAAAATTACGGCTCACTGACTTTTGCCTTGAATTCATACCTATGGCATGTAGCTTGCATGATAAATGAATTTTCAAGTGTTTGCGCTTGTGTTAGACATGTAAACCCATACGTTGACGTTGACGTCATTGTTGAGATATATTTCAAACTGATCGATGAAATAGTGGTTTATTGTATCATTAGGGAGGTTAAGATTTTTAACTTGTACGCGTACGTGTACGTCTAGCGATGATTTGTGTGCATACGTCATCAAAAATTGCATACTCTCTACCAGTTAGAAGAAAATTCTAGACGTTAACTACTTCTAGGAGGCCGTTTACACGTAGCTTGATAAACGTGTACTTTGAATCAATTTTTCGGAATGAATTCGTAAATGTACACTTTATTTGTATGGCATCAAAGTTGAGAGCATATATCTGAGACATGATTTAAAGCGTTCACTTGAAACTCCGTGAAGGGTAAATATGATACACCAATGTTTACAGTGAGGGTGGTACATGCGAGGCATAGGCAGTATTTGTTGTAGATATCTCCGCAGCTGTAAAGATGCATGGATGAATTATTTTCGGGTTATACGACCCTTTCAACAGTAGTTTAGTCATGTGGGGCATATTAGGAAATATATGAGATATGGACGACGCTAAAATAAACAAGATGCAGAAAGAAACGTGACCTTTACTGAAATCGAACCCGCGAGCTCGTGTTCATGAGTCTAGGGAATCAATGCGCCCCCCCCCCCCCCCCCACAAACCAAGCCAGCAGTTAAAAAAAAACATATGGTCACATGACCGCATCATAAATAGGACTGAGATTGGAAGTGTGTGTATTTTAATTCTCATAACGACGCCCCAGCCTCCCTCTCCTCGCCACGCACCTCAGCGATACGAAACCAGGGCCTGAGTTGGGAAGTGTGTGTATTTTAATTCTCGTCCCTGAGTTGGGAAGTGTGTGTATTTTAATTCTCGCAACGACGCCACTCCACCCCCTCAGCGATACGAGACCATGGCCGCAGTAACGGGGCGCCGTGCGTCCGTTCATTTGAGTTTGGAAAGCTGGTCGGGATCACTTATGTCCCAAATAAAATGGGGAAATCAGACTGTAAGATGGGTGGGTATGGGCTACATTACCAATAAACGATAAAAAAGCGTAAGACGCAGCGGATTCTGTAGGTCGTTGTAATAAATGGAAGCTTTTGAAAAAAGAAATCGGGGACGGTGAAGAAGACGTGAGCGTACGAGTGTACGCAGGTAGTGGACTGACAATAGTAAGGGAATTCCTTTACTGTAAAAATTATAGTATAGTACCATAACTTTTTAAGATGGTAACTGACTGCACCGTGCAAAAAGCTGTTTTCCGCGTTTGGTGTTATATTGATTATAAAGAAATTAAATGCGGATTTAAAGCAAGGTTTTTTCACAATGCAATCACGTTCCATTAATATCTTAAAAAGTTCCTTCAAGAGCAGAGAATACATACAGAAGTTAGGAACATGGGCCAGACCACGTAGTTTCGGCTAATAAAGCCTCGTCAGTGCATGAAAACTTATATAGTTTTCGAAAACTTAAAGTAATATCCCGTACTTTTTATGGTGAAAGTCCTGGCAGCCAGATGCCAGGTCTTTTCCCGTAAAACCTAAGGGACTTTGTAACAGTGCAATTATTAGTGCGATTATTAGAAAAAATGTGGTGTGTATACAAGCTGGTCGACGGGTGTGATATTGGTCGACGGACCCGTATGCTTTCTTTTTGACACAAAAATAATCAGAACGTAAAGTTTCGACAAAACCCGACCAAAACAGTTGGTACAGAGGAGATAATGTTAACCCAAAAACGTACACACGGACGAAAAGTCATGCAGATACCTTTTTCTATAATTACTTCGACCGTCTAAAATAATTCGCCGCATCTATTTTGGTCTATTGGTCTTTTGGTCTATTTTTTTTATACATGTTAAATTCATCTTAACCTTCAACAACTATGATTAGAACTTGTAGGTGTACGTGTAGCTATCAGTAGCCGTACGCGTACAAGTTCTAAATCTTAACTTCCCTATTAACACACTATTAACTTACATAAATAACATAACAGAAAAAGGATAGTTTTGACTAAGTGTATGTGAACTGGACCATTTTTCAAGGTCGCAGTACAAATATAATCCTTTACGATCGCAGTGCTGCTTTTGACCAAACTTCTTCTTTGGCTTCCTTAGTATCGTTCCCCCCGTGACCCAGCTTCCCACATATATATATTGCGTTCTTGCCATGCAATAGTCTGCTGCATAAAGGAAATGCTAGGTCACGAAGGGGGGGGGATACTTGTATTTTAATTATAGTAAAGCGTACCCTTTTGGCCATTTTTCCCAACTCATTTAATCAAGGATTTGGGGATGGTGTACTTGTATTTTAATTATAGTAAAGAGTTCCCTTTTCGCCATTTTACCCAACTCGTTTAAAAAAGGATTTATACGTTTAAGGTGAGAATTTTCCCCATAATTAACAAGCTTTACGGGGATCACTGACTTTTGCCTTGAATTAATGACTATGGCTTGTAGCTTGCATGACAATTGAATTTTCAAGTCTTTGCGCTTGTGTTAAACACGTAAACCCTTACGTAGACCTTGACGTCATTGTTGAGATTAATTGTAAATAAGGTTCAAACTAATTTTTGTAATAATGATTTATTGTATCATTAAAACACTTTTAACTTACTTAACTTACATAACAGATAAAATGGATAGTTTTAACTAAATCTTTGTGAACTTTACCTTGTAAGGTCATGGTACAAATATAATCTTTTCAGATCGTAGTGCTGCTTTTGACCAAACTTCTTCTTTAGCTTCCTGAGTATCGTTCCCCACCGTGGCCCAGCTTCACACTCGTATATTGCGTATTTGCCATGCATAGGTCTACTGCATAAAGAAAATGCGGAGTCATGGGATGGGGGATGGTTGGGGGGATACTTTTATTTTAGTTATAGAGAAGCGTTCCCTTTTGGCCATTTTTCCACAACTAGTTTAATCAAGGATTTCTATGTTTAAGGTGTGAATTTTCCCCATAATTCAAAAGTTTTGCGGATCATTGACTGGTGCCTTGAATTTATGACTATGGCATGTAGCTTGCATGACAAATGAATTTTCAAATGTTTGTGCTTGTGTTAAACATGTAAATCCATACGTTGACCTTGACGTCATTGTTGTGATTATTTTTAAATTAGGTTCAAACTGATCTTTGAAATCATGCATTGAATCATTAACACACTTTTAACTTACATAACTTATATAACAGACAAAATGGATAGTTTTGACTTAGTGTATGTGACCTTGACTTTTTTCGAATATAATCCTTTATGATCGCGATGCTGTTTTTGACCAAACTTTTTCTTTGGCTTCCTGAGTATCCTTCTCCACGTGACCCAGCTTCCCACTTTTCATGCATAAGTCTGCTGCATAAAGGAAATACTGGGTCACGGAGGGTGGGGGGTGTTCTTGTATTTTAATTATAGTGAAGTGATCCCTTTTGGCTCTTTAATTATTATGTCCTCAATCAAAATGGACAGATCGGGAGTTACCAAATAGCGGCAATATTACAAGCAAATTATCGATGACTGAAAGATAAGTAGACGGAATCAACAGGCAAAACATAATAAGTATGAACATCAGAATGGTTAATAAAAATACACTGCTTAGCCCTGAAATTAATGAGGCCTTAGCGGTCAGTTAATTCATCTATCTCATTAAACTTCAAATGAAAATCAAATGTTCTTAATAGTGCAATGCTGCAGCATGTAAGAATGAACAGCATTATTTAAATGCTGACCTTGCCAGTATTAGTTCGCTATCACTACTTTTTTGCCGTTTTGTTAGCTGTAAAGAGGTTAGGATTCTTGATTCTTTGTGGCTGTAGGAACAGTTTTTGATGGAGGCAATATCGTACCACAGGTACAGCAAATGAGCGACTGAGCTGATACCTATATTTTCGCTGGCTTCGCTGCTTTTGACCTTCCTTTATTTGAAAATGATAGTCATTATCAAAATTGAGTGACTGAAAGCTCTCTGTCAGTCCAGCAGCGAATTATCAAAAGTGTACGACTATTAACTCTCCATCAGTCCAGCAGTAAATAGATCCATTTACTGCTGGACTGATGGAAGGTTTTCAGTCGCCTTTTTTTTTTTTTTTTTTTTTTTTTTGATAAATACAAAATAAATATTGCAGTCAGGAAACAGAATAAATCAGTCTGGGTGAAGAATTAATGCTCCAACTGGCGACGCATAACGTCAGATTTTCTTTGAACAATCAAGTTATCTGCATCGTTTGGGAAACATATTGAAAGATCTGAAACGATTTTGTCAACATAATTTGGCCAATTCTCTTTTGTGAGGCTTCATAGTCATGGAATTGATCAAACCCTTGCAGTCACAATATTTGTCGTTCTGGGGCCATATTTATAAAACGACTTAAGTCGTTGCTATGCTGTTGCTAAGGCAATATTTCTAAGAAGGAGATTCTCTACAACTATGAAATTTGCTCGGGAGGAACAGTCTTAAAAGACTGTTCCTCCAGAGCAATTTTCATAGTTGTAGGGAATCTCCTTCATAGAAAATTAGCCCTAACAACCGCCTAGCAACTACTTAAGTTGTTTTATAAATACGGCCCCTGGGGTTTGCTGGGTTGAGTGCGTGTTTTATCGGAAATGCAGCGTTGTCGTTGTTTTTTTTCGATTATTATTCTGCAGATGGGATATGCCTTTCGATTGTGACCTATTCCGGGTAGCCGTATACATGTAAATGAGCTGTGACAGAAGAAAAACAACAAAGTGGCTTGAAAACCATGGGCAGACTTAGATTAATCTTCACGTCCGCTAAGTCTGATCAGAGTCTTCAATTTGCGCTAAAAGGGTAACTAAGGGTCTAAGCTAGCTCCATGCGGTCAGCGAAAATTTTGATCAGACTGGGTGGAGGCTTGGCGAACATGCCATTTTGTTGGTTTTGTCGTGTCACGGCTCAAATAATTTTCGTCATGCCTACCTATCAACTGCTTTTCCAATAGAAGGTTCTGATAAAATATTTTACGTTCCATAGGCTTGCAACATCAACAAGAACAAGAGTGAAATAAAAGAGGTCAAAATACCCAAACCATAAGTTCGAACTCGTAAGTGATATAAACATTGACAATTGCGGAATATTTTAGATGGACAGAAATGGACCCCAAAATGAAGTGTGATCAGGTCCTCGCGAGTAGTAAGCATCACCTGCCTATTACAACACACCCACCATATCTAAGTATCAGTTGAATAAGTCAGTGAAAATGGCAGTCCGGTTGATGAAAGCCTTACAAGGCTTCGGCCGTGAAATTGGAAATACGTTTAGAAACAGAACATTGTAGGGATCAAGTAAGCTGTTTACAATATATATGGCCTCTTTTCCCTTAACGTCTTCATAAACCTAATCCCAAATTTAGTGGTTTACTGTTTTTCACTGTCACTACCTGGATCCTCAGATACATAGACATGGAGAGTATGCTGCGATAGACAGATGGTGCTTCCTACTCGCGAACAATGATTTCACTTCGGTGTACATGTATTTAAATATTTCGGATTTGGCGATCATTTTAAGATTTTTAAGTTCGGACATAAGATTCTGGCACTTTGACTCCTTTGACATGTGGTTTCACTATAACGATGTGATTACAATGCTGAATACGACTATACGACGCATGCCTTGCTTCTAAAGAATCTAACGTTTCTTTTTTCAGAACCCATTTGCCATCATTGCAGCTGGGGCTAAATGCTTATCGGAGGCGGGGAACGTCTCTGTGTACTTCATTTTACCATTGATAATATGATTTCTGATCAGTTTGAAATTTAAAATTGAAACTCTTTTTAAGCAATTAATCAATTATTATAACCCAAATACAGGTACCTCTCGACATCTCAAAGTCCAAATTCATCCGAGACTACTAATATCTCAAAATAAACTTTCTGATACCAGAAAATTAACTTTGAGGTATCAGTAGTTTGAGATAAAAAGAGTTGAAATGTAAATAAATAATTTAATAAGAAATATGTCCAAGCAATTTGACACGAGGGCTACTGCGACATATAGGCGTTCGGGATTTTCAGAGCTGACTGTAATATGATAGTGACCAAAAATCACGATGGAACCGCCAAAGTGGGTTGTCACCAATTTGAGTTTTATTTTGATCCGCTTCCTGTTTGGTGCAGATGTCCTTGTGTTGGTTTTGTCGTCCAATGACTCAAATGGGAAAATCAGCTGACTGCTCTGCATGTAAAGTGAGAACGATATGAAAACAAGGAAAAAAGCTGCGCTTCAGTCAGTCTTTCGCAGCAGTTTGGGCTATCAACGAATGCTGCTGCAACAGAAGAAAATATAGTGACGCCTACAACCAGAAGTGACGGTTCTAAAGTAGAGGATTAGGGTCACAGCCATCACTTTTCCACTAACCCCAAGAATTGCCGATCTGAGATCAAGTGATCGCACTAAATGATACATTGTTATATATGTCAAATATACTGGTATTTTCAGTTTTGGTTTCATTTCCTCTGCCTCTGTAATATATGAGGATTTACAATGAATCTGGATTATATCGATAGATCTCACATGAGATCATCATACGCAGTATCTAGAAATAATAAACGAATATTTTTAGAATTAACAGCCACGCCTTCAGGGAAAGGATAGTAACAGGTATAAATGTTATTTTCCGCAGAATTCTATTTATCTCTTATTTTTTTGCCTCTGGTATAACCTCAGTACAGCTGAATGCTACATGTATAAAACATGTGGAATGCTTCAAAGTACTTCAGACGAGACAAACTACTGCGATTGTGTTTCTCTGAAAAATTCGAATGGCAGGAGCCACGTGGAATGTTTAAGCCCGTATTACACAAACTTTGTTTCCTGTGTGTATAAAACAAAGAAAGCACGAACATTCTGCGTGATCACAATTAATTTCTTATCTAGTTATCTCTTGATTTTTTGACGATGAAGATCATGCGATGTTTATACCGTTGAAAGTAAATCTTAGCAAGAACAAACTGTCACAAATTTTATTATTTTATCATGTCAACCTCAGAACATAACCTTCTTGATGGAGAGAGCCTAATGCCCCAGTCACACACACATATACGGATTCTGCGGATGCTGCGGATGGCCCCTTCGTATCTATTCGTAAATATCCATTTAATCCGTAATGGGTCCGTATCGCATCCGTAGAGTCCGTTACTGTCCGTATCGTATCCGCGGGGTCCGCAGAATCCGCGTCGAAATTTTGAAAAGGTTCAAAATTCGGGCGCGGATGAGTAAACCGTAAAAGTCAGTAATTGAACGAATTTATCTGCATCTATCCGTATCTAATCCGTGTCTCATCCGTATCTTATCCGTAACTGAACCCATCATTCCGCAGTCCCAAGTTGAAGACTGATACGGTTTCATACGGATCTTTACCTTTAGTTAAGGAAGTTATGTGTCATGTCAGGGTCATTGATGAGGCTCTAGTAATCGTAACCTCGAAGTATGGCCATTGCTCCTGCTCTCGAATGTGTTTAGTGTTCTGTGCTCATGAAGAATTAGACTTTTATTTAAATTTGTATACCTGGATCCAAACTATTAATTGGGTAAAGGTAAGTGTTTCCTATAGCCTAATGACCGTAGGGGCGGTGGCTTGGGGGGGGGAAGGGGGGGGGGGGGGGTAGGTGGTTAGGGTCAATTTGTCTTGGACATTGCATATGAAAGGCGAAGCCCATCTCTCTCCTTTCGTTGCCTTGTCCTTCCCTGATTTAAAAAAAGTACCCACTTACTGCTTGGCTGACATAGATATTCAGTCGGCAGTTGATAAAGTAGATACTATTCTAATTCTTCAAGAACACTGCACACATTCGAAGGAAGGTACATGGACCATACTTCGAGAATTCGGCTACTCAAACCGTATCAGTGACCCCGATATGATTTGGTTACGAAAACCAGAGAAAGCATAATGTAATTTCTTAAATTTGATAAGGCCGTAAATTCAAAGACTGATTTGTACCATAAAAGATATAAAAGAAAAAAAGCAATAATCTAGACTATAAATCTAAACCAATAAAAAAATTCTGATTTCTCAGAATATTCTCTTGACCTCAAAGGAAAAATTATATATAATCTGCACTATAGATGACGTACGGGGAGACGTTTTACGGTCGCCGCACGGCACGACACCAGTGGCACTGAAGTAAAATAGAAATCTAAAAAGAGTTCATTCAAGAGCACAGAACACATTCGAAAGAAGGAAGATCGGCTACTCAAGCCTGACCAGTAGATACTGACTGCTTCATTTCACCATTAAACTTTGTCCTATATTGGACAACTATGTAATTGGAATTAACAAAAGTATTACTTCAACTAATTCGAATTGATAAAAGTCTAATAATAAGTTTATGAAATGATGGCCCTACTTTAGCCATTGGCAAGTTCATGAAAAGATGACCCCACTGTTACATGTACAAATAAGAAACATAACATCTTCCCATAACAACTACACCATACGTCACTGTCATTGCACCGACCCGGCCTCTCTGTTGTAGTAGTCCTTGAGATACAGTCTCTGTCACTTTGCCCCCCCCCACCCCCCCCCCCCCCACTGGTGTTGTTGCCGTACAGCCGCCTCTCCAAACCATCCTGTAGGTATCTGTTAGTATTGGAACGCAACCTTTTTGTATTGAAACGTTACTGTAGAAAACGGTCCGTTACAGTACGCCGAACGAGACCCGTAACTTCCGTAACTAAAGGTAACGATCCGCTTGAAACCGTATCGGTCCTCAACTTGGAGTGGGACTGCGGAATGATATGTTCAATAACGGATAAGATACGGAATAGATACGTATGCGACACGGATAGATACGGATAGATGCTGATATATGCGCTTAGTAACGCACCATTACGGTTTACTCATCCGCGCCCGAATTTTGAAACTTTTCAAAATTTCGACGCGGATCCTGCGGACTCTGCGGATATAATACGGACAGTTACGGACTCTTCGGATCTTATACGGATCCATTGCGGATAAAACGGATAGATACGGACGGGCCATCCGTAGTATCCGCACAATCCGTATGTGTGTGTGTGACTGGAGCATACAAGGAGTAGACACAGATGTGGACGTCGCAGTTAATATTTTCTATTCTTCTATCCGCTAGGCATGCGCAACAGTCCGCATCTGAATGTATTTATCCGCATCTAAAGGTTACAGAAGGTAACGGAAGGTTAGTAGTTCGTACCTATTCGTATCCATACGCATCTATTGGTAACTACATCCGTATATTCATTAAATAAAATTAGGCCACGCCCACAAATTCTGCGGATAAACTAAGAATTGTATCCGCAACTATCCGCCCTATCCGTAATGTGTGTGTGTGACTGGGGCTTTACACTTAGCCAAGATGTATCACACACATTAGCAGATATTCTATATATCATTGTAAACGAAGCCGTGTTGCATAATGAAATGGTCATTTTCATGCCCAGCCACCAGTGTTCACTTATAGTGAAATTCAGCAAATCCTTAAACATTAAACTTTGAACTTGTCAAAAACGAATGTGTCAGCTGAACCAATTTTATTTTAAAGTAAAAATGAGTCATTATGGTTTAATTAATTCATTCATTTGAAAATAGTGCTAGGACCAGACAGAATTAAAAGAGAGGGCATGACTGAAATAAAAGAGACTTGAAAGTTGGGAGTTTCTGTGCAGTAGTGTTTGGTTATTTGGTTTAGATTTGAGGTTGGTTAAGTTTACGAAAACTGCATTGGTAGACTATCAGAATGCACTTAAGCGGATAAGAATATTGTTAAAGTTCTAAGGACCTCTGACAGTATCAATGCAAATTTGCCTATTTTTCGACAAATTATTGCACCTTCCTCAGGCAGCAAAAGTTGAAATATTTGGCATTAATATGTAGACTTATGTACTGTAAAGACATTTTAAGAGTGATTTTGAAAAATTAGCATGCCTCATGACTAGCTTAAACTGATTTTATCAAGAGGGGTAAGTGATTTTTTCAGTCTCTGAAAATAAGTCCATTTTTTTGGTTTTCTAATATATCGAAATTTTAATTGATAACTATGCTTAAACTGACATACACACTACTATTACTGATATTAAGCAATATCTTTTCAATAATAAGGACCTTAGCCTATTTATAGATATAAAGGGTGTAAGTACCCCACCCACTTTTTCAGTTTTTCAGCTGTAGACTATCTTTTTCCCCCGTGCCTCAGCAAGCCACTCACATATAATGTGCATTATGATAGTACACACATACATGCGAAGTGGCTAGCTGAGGCACGGGGGGAAAAGTATCTTTAAAAAACTTTTCCTGTTTCCATTACGTTTAATGATAGAATTTGGCTTTTTCCACCAAAAATTGAAGTCTATGTGCTAAAAAATCAGAAATTAAATTCATAGCCAGTTAGGGGAAGTTGAGAACAATAAATTTCAAGAGAAATTCTTGGGTATATCAAAAATTTAATTTTGACTGATTTTATAGGCAAATTAACATTACAACCGTCAGAGGTCCTTTGTGAATGTTACGTCACTGAACTGCCCATCTGTCCGTGTACACAACTATGCAGATACGTTCAATGCGTGAAAATGTTTAAGTTCTATTTTAAAAAAATATGTTTTAAAAACAGCTGACTATTTAGTGACAAGATACAAAATCAGGGCAAACAGATGAGTTCTTTAGTAAATGTCTCAAGTGTTCATCTTCTCTCCATGAGAGAGATTGATAGAGTATATTGCCCAGTCCAAATCTTACAATAACTATGCCATATTTCAAATAAGGACTGACAGATAAGATGGAATCATTTGCATACAAATAGCTTTTGCATTATCTACATTCTAATTTATATTTATAGGCTTACAGTTTAATCAATTATATGCTTATATCCTTCTTCGTAGGATTACCCATGGAGCTTGTTATTAAGATATCGATTATTACCATGGTTATTTAATATATATAAATGACACATTATTAACCTTCTTCTGGTCATATCTACGGGCGAACGTATACAGCTCCTCATTAGTGTTAGATGGTAAGAAAAAGAAATCGAAATCACCTGACTCAAATTCGATCTGGATTGCTGACAACTGTAAAACACTCATATTGGGCGGTTACCGACGTTCGGCGATATTGGCGGAGAAGGCAATGAGCGCTAAAATATAGGTCCGACAATATTGCATATATTACATATACATACGCAAACACAACACAGATGTTCAAACAATCAAATTTTCCGGCCGAAGTGGCCCTGATTCGTTTATGGTTTATTTTAAGTTTCATAACATTTTGTTCACTGGTTACTCAGTCAAGGCTTAACTTGTGGATTATAAATAAAATCAAGGGAATTAACTCTGGGATAAGTGAGGCATAAGCTAAAGCTGTTTTTCTTAAACACTTGCCTCAGCATCACAGCACTAAAACGTCTCCCCGTACATCATCATAGTGCAGATTATTTTGTCAGGTCTTTTGAGATCATTGAGTTCATTTGTGAATGAGTAATTTTGAAAATAGAGTTTCGCTTAAGCCGGTGCTAGGGGCGTGGCTGGTGTCGCACATTTCATTACTAGTCATGAACAGACTCCATTATACCGATTCTGCTATTTTCTATTCTTTTTTGTGTTACTTGCTTCCAAAGGATCTTACTTTTCAGAACATACTTAAAGGCCGGGATTGTCGTCCACCCGGCCAGCAGATTTGTATAGGTAATGTAATTGGGCAGTATAGGTGGGCGGAGCATAAGCCACGCTGCTGATAAGAGATATTCAACTTGTCATGCATTTACAGTTTTGCAATAAATGGTCATGAATTATATTTTGAGGTGTGATAGAAAAATCAGAAATCTTGAAGTTTTACCTTTTATTTTGTTCCCATGATGAAAATAAAAATCATAATTCTTACAATATGAATAAAAATTGTCTGATATAGATTTGCAGGTCTGAACTAAAATCTGTCCATTATTTCATAGATCATTGTATTTATTTCATTTCATAGATCATTGTATTTATTTCAGTCAAAGAGAAATATGCACTTGTGTAATATTTGATATTTATTATAATTTTAATGATAAAATTATTGATAATAAAATAAAAATTATTATAATAATGTAATAGTAATAATAATAATAATAATAGTAATTGTAATGAAAGCAAAGGTAATGAAAATAATGACAAAAATTGTGATAGTTATCAAAATAATCATAGTTGAAATAAAAAAAGTATGCAATATTATTTATCTTTTTATTTCATTCATTATTATTATTATCATTATTTTATTATTATTATTATTATCATTATTGCTTTTGTCATCCCTTCTGAGTTAAAAGGAGATCTGTCATTATTATTGAAGTCATTACAAGATTTATAATGAATATCGAAAGAATCTGTATGCATAAATAAATGATAATAAAAATAATAGTAAAGGTAATGAAAACAAAGATGATGAACATAATAACTTGAGGTTGCTTGTTTCTATAATGCAATTATCCCAGAATAAACAGATAAAATTCTATTTGTGTCATAAAGACTTAGTTGTAAAAACACTTCACTGACCCAGCTGATAAGACCTGTCAATCATTTTACAGGTGACCTTTACCAATAGCCATTAGCCAATCAAAGTGCATGACAGTGTTCTTGACCCTTTGGACACGAAAATCATACTGAGAGAAATGAGCCTAATCTGCTTTTTGTAGTCACGGCTGGCCTTTAACGGAACTCTATCTGAAAACTGACACAGAATGAGAACAAACATCCGAAATGATGAAACAATATATAATCTGCATTATGATACAGTACGGGGGAAACTTCTTAAGGCCATCGCAAAGCTTAGCAAAATGATTGTTCTTAGTTCGACAATTAGTAAAAAAAGAATACTTACAAAATTTGAGGCTCTGAAAGCATGTTTCACACGAATGTAAAATAAGGGTCTACTATCAGTCGGGTGACCTGCAGTGTCTCTGATCTGGATTTTGTATTTTGACTATTTACCTATCAATATACAAAGATAATTAAGACAAGCCTTATTACTTATACTTGTTCCAGTCTCCATGTCAAAATATCGCATACTTTTTGTGAGCAGTAAAAATAGTTAATGGTCGGAGAAAGCATACTAGATTCGCCCACATATCTTTCCTTGACTCATTGAGATTACGCGCATTATTATTTTCCTTTGTTGATTTATGAGCATTCCAAAGAACAGAGGCACGGCGACATATGGTCTTTAATCAGATAAACATGCGTTTGTAGACACTAAAGAAGTTAATTTTGAGTTTGTGATTAATGACAATGTACTTATTTCTCCTCCCAGTCTCACTGTTAATGACAGGAGTCGCTTGACACTAGAGACTTTCATGGGAGACAGCACAAGATACAGCCTGAACTTTCAAATTATGTGTAAGGTAGCACGAATTTGCACACATAAATTATTGTAAGCCCCAAACAACTATTTCTAGGGTCCAGAGGCCAACTGAATCAGATGCAGATCCTGTTTGACTTGTTTCCAGCTTTGTGTTCCGTTGTAACAGAATTAAATTATTCAAGAAGGAGTTATATGTGTGAGAAAATAGCATTTTTCCATAGTAAGAATTTCAGGTAGCATCTCACTTATAATTCGAGGGGAGCATGACATACACTTTATGCCATGCTCCTCTCTCATGAAGCAAGATGACGCCATAGATCTGTTATCATAGCAACTATGGAATTACCAAGTATTGCGCTTATTACATTGACAGAATGACGTCTCAATGACGTTACTCTGACATCAATATTAACTCTTAGTTGCTATGGTAGCAGATTTATGATCCCGGTCATAATATAATGACTCCTAATGAGGCAATGGTGCCTTTATATTATGTTTATGGCATACAAATTGTTGTATCCGATCTGTTACAACTTTCTTATTTGTTGACGGAATTCAAAACAACTCGGAAGAAATGTCAAGAGAATGTATCGCGCACAACACCTAGGTGCCCAACTCAAAGAGCAAGGTCACGGAGATCATGTACAAAGATGAACATTGTGTTCGGGGTAGTCCTGCTGGATGATTCTGGCATCCAGATTTTTTTTTTTTCATTTGTGGGTAGATTTTAAAGGTTGGTTCCTGTAGTTTGGTCTGCATCATAATTTTGATGATTATTTTTCTAACGAGTAGGAAAGCAATTATAACAATGAAATTAATAAGTTTCACTAAAAGGGGTACATCGGAAAGTTACAGATAAGTCTTTTCGCAAGGTATTTCCTAACTCTGCTTCACACACCAGTTAACACTATTTTTAGTTCGCGCCAAAAATAGATTACGTGGCTGATCCCATGCTGCACTGCGTTTTTGGATAGTGATAACCCATCCACCATACCAGAATCTCCAGAAGAGCTCACGACAAGAGAAAAACAATGCCCTGCGGAGAAACATCAGGAATCACGCACATATAGACATATGTCAAAGTTATTTTTAGAACTGGAATTCCAACACGTTGGTCAAGCAAATAAAACTAGCAATTGAAAAACGACAATTTTCAGCAAAACCGACAGTATTCTCATTTATAACATATTTAGAAAATATAAGAGTATTTAATACTACAGAGAAAAAGACCAAATTATTTTGAGAACAGAATTGGTATCTCTAGTCCAGGAACCTACCTTTAAGGTAACTGGAAACACATATTAGCCATAGCACGACAATGTATCGCTCGTAAATTCCAGATCCCCACTTCGAACGCCAATCTCGCCAAATGTCGATTTATTTTAGATTGGTTGTGATAATGTGAGATTTGTTGTTGCTCTCTCTCCCAAACTGCCCCGAAGTCAAACAAAATTTTTTTGGTTATACTAATAATAGCCGAATTGGTGACATGGCTGACTTAATAGAGGGTGTAGATGTAATTCAGGATCGAAATGTAATTGATTACTCAAAAAATATGTATGGTGAACTTTTATGTAATTTTCTGATTGATAGTAACTGCTGCATTTTGAATGGTAGACAGTGTGAAAGTACTGATGATAATGACTTTACATTTGTGTCTACTCGAGGAAGCTCTGTCGTTGACTATTTTATTGTTCCGTATGAGCATATTGAACAGTTTGAGGGGTTTAAAGTAATTAGGCCAGCACAAGTGTATGGGCATTCTTTAAACGGAGTAGAGTCTAGAATTGTACCAGACCATTCTGTCATAACATGTTGCTGGAATTTAAAATCTCCTGGGTTAGAATTTAGGTCTAATACCGCAAGCAGTACTATTGAGAAAAGATATAATAGGTATAATTTAACTGACATTCCACCAACTTTTTGTAATGATGAACATTCAAATTCACTTTTTCAAACTCTTGATAATTTGGTAACTAATATTCAAAGCCAACGAGATGTAGACGAAATATACGGTGATTTTTGCTCTGTTGTTCAAAATGAAATGTCATTAAAATTGCCAAAGCGAGAAATTATCGTCAAATACGGTGTTAGTAATAAACGCAGGCGTATTCGAAAACCTTGGTGGAACGACAATTTACAGGTGTTATGGAATGATATGTGTCATGCAGAAAAAGCATATTTAAAATGTAGAAACAGCCAAAAGCATAATTTAAAGCATATCTTTGTTCAAAAGCGTAAAATGTTTGATAAGCAGGTACAGAGAAGAAAGAGAAATTACTGGTTTGAAATGCAGAATGAAATGATAAGTAATGCTGAAAATAATCCAAACGATTTTTGGAAGACAATAGGTAGAGCAGGGGTAAGGGATAATAGAAAGAGAGAAATTCCGATGGAAATTGTAAATGATAATGGTGAAATTAACACAGACAGTAATGCTGTTCTTAATAAATGAAAACTGAATTTTCTGCACTACTAAACCCAACGCATAATCAGCAAATTAATTTGCAGAATGTTGATGTCATGCTAAATGTTGATAACACTGTTGATGAGTCGGGTTTATTTGCGAATAATTTTACCGTTTCCGAAGTTCGTAAAGCTGTTTATAGTATTAAACATAATCGTGCAATTGGTGTTGACGAAATACCAGGCGAGGTATTAAAAAACGACAGCATTATTTCTTTCTTACATAAACTGTTCAATACGTGTTATCGTTCTGGCAAAGTTCCAAATATCTGGGGGAAGTCTCTCATTTGTCCTATACCGAAATGTACTACAAGTGAAGCCCGCGATCCGCTTTCTTACAGGGGCATTGCAATTTCACCTGTAGTCTACAAAGTGTATTGTACCTTGTTAAATAATCGAGTTAGTATGTGGTCAAATTACAATAGTATAATATTTGAAGGCCAGAATGGATTCAGAAAAGGCCGAAGCACAATTGACCATATAAGTTCTTTGACAAATATAGTTAAAACAAGGAAGAAAATGAAAAAGTCCACCTTCTGCGCCTTCATAGACTTTAAAAAGGCATATGACTCAGTAAACAGAGATATTCTTTGGACGAAACTTGAAAAACTCGGTTTTAACGGGCTATTATTAGATGCAATTAAGGCTTTGTATAACAATGTTCAGTCTTCGGTTAAACTAAACGGGCTTACAACCGATTGGTTTAATGTAAACTGTGGACTAAAGCAAGGATGTTGCTTGTCGCCATTACTTTTTAATCTATATATAAATGATTTGGCATTAAAAATTGACGAACTGGGTAAAGGTGTTAAAATTGGTGACGATACAGTCTCTGTTTTACTGTATGCTGATGATGTAGTTCTTATTGCTGAAACAGAAGCAAATCTGCAGTCGATGCTGGATATATTAGGAAGTTGGTGCAAAAGTAATCTAATCTCAGTCAACTCAGCTAAATCCAATGTTGTGCATTTTCGTAATCCATCAATGCCGCAATCAGATGCCATATTTACGGTAAACGATGAGAACATTTCGTATACAGTGCAGTATAAATATTTGGGGATAGTCTTATCAGAACAACTAGATTTCGCAATAACTGCTAAACACGTCGCACAGTCTGCAAATCGCGCACTTGGACTTTTAATAGCTAAATCAAAAGCATTTGGTGGTATTCAGTATGGTCCTTTTACAAAGCTTTATGAGTCAGTTGTTTGCCCGGTTATATCGTATGGTGCTGCGATCTGGGGCACCCAGTCCTATAGCTGCATTAATACTGTACAACATAGAGCTGCGAGATATTTTCTAAATGTAGGAAGGTATACACCTAACGCTTACTTTTGAATTTGACCAGCAGAATATTTTCCTGTTCAGCCTTGTTGCGTCCATATTTATACAGCGACACCAGAATGATAATACAGACTTCCAACACTTTGTGATCATGGGCGTCCATCCTATATCTCCATTAACTGCTGCGTTAGGTGTATACCTTCCTACATTTAGAAAATAAAATACGTAGTAGGTTATTAGTCCCGGGATCTAGCAATTTTTTATTTTGTATGGTTGACTGTTTTAGGGTGAAATGGTCCTTTGAGTTCAAATTTTAGTCTATATCTAGCCGATCCCCGAAAAGAGTTATACAAACAGCTTGTGTGTATCCTTGTAGGTACAAACCGTTATCTTTCTGGGACAGACTCCATTTTGACGCTTCCTGATGATTAAGCTAAAGTTATTGAAGCGTTTTATTCATATTCAAGATATCCAGTTAGGTATTTTCAGTCAAAATTATGTAAGTGAATTGCAGTTTAATCCGACAAATACATTCGATACCGAAGCTCCAGTTTGGACGCAAAACTGTTAGTACCAAAGAAACACGTGTCTTTTAATATTTATGACAATCGATTGTTATTTTCCAATTTTTGACGGGGACCTTTAGTTTCAGGTATATTTTATTAATCAATTCACATGTTACACAGAATGACATGACTTGTGCATGATAATTTGTTTGAGAAAATCTGAAGTTTCTGTTGAAAGAATTTCAGTTTGTAATGACATTAAAAAAAACTGTCGGAGCATTCCAGACACTGTTTGCCATGCTCCGGAACCAATGACTTCATAAATCGGTTACTAATGCAATTTAGAGACCATAACGATGTTAAAGTGGCATCGAGAAATGCTCCTCTCAACTATAAGTGAGATTCTAGCTGACATTCTTACAATGGAAAAGTAATATTTTCTCAAACCTATGATACATTCTCAAATAATTTGATTCTCTGTTATTATAGTGGTAAGGAGATGGCTGCTATAAGCGTTTGCCTGATGATACTTTATACGGGCATGGCCCGACGTTGCTTCGCAACGTCGGCTTGGCCCGAAGGGCCAGCGGACAGCCCATCTTTGCGTTACACGTGCGGAAAAAACTAATCCTATGACGTGACCTTGTTCCTACCGGCTAACATTGTAAATCTTGGAGAAAACAACGGTCTTCGAGTTCCGGTCATTTTTAGCACAATAAAACAACTGCAGTTTTAGTCTTTTATGTCTCTGTCATACTTCTTTAAACATGATCGATAAATAAATGTTGACAAGATCAAATAAAAATTAAAAAAAAGAAAAAAAAAAGAAAAAAAAAAACAACTAAAAATAAATACTTAAATTGAATTTTTCTACTCTGTTTGCCGTCGAAACGAAGGACTCTCTAACATGACTCCTTCAGTGCCGATCGGTTCTTACCCAAAAAGATATATATACGAGGGGCATTTCAGAAATAGTGTAAATGAGTCTGCCATTCTTGGGAATGTTGACCGATTTTTAAAGTTTATGTCTTAAAATTTAGGTTAACCTATCCCCCAATGGTCTTTACTAAAATAATTTGAGTCACTGGTATTTTATTCAAAATATGCCTTGACAATTGCTGTTAGGGTAAGAACACTGGGTAGAAACGGACGAATTATTTATGTGAAGATAAATTCACATGTTCTTGGCTCTGGATACAAGCAGCTCTTCATTGATACCTATATTATCTGTTATGTTGAAAATATTCCAGTATGAAAAGTAGTGTATTAGCTTTGCTAAAACATAAAATTTATTTTCAAAGATAGGCTAATCATGGAACAATGCTCATTTCTGATGACGTCACTTCCTGTGCTAAACTAAAATGTATAGTAAGCTGTTTAAACTTTGGTTTTGAGGTCATTTTAAGTGTAAGTGAGTGTTTGATGACAGATATGAAACAAAAAATAACTAAACTTTAATTCGTCATGCTTGTTTTTTGTTATTAACAATCATTTACGGCACCTAATGCTCTTTTGTCAGTGGCCTACCTGATTTTAGACAATAAGTTTCTCCACCCACCCACATATTTCAATGTCAGTGTGTCATATAAAATAACAAGTCTTTCAAGTCTTTATGTATGAATTTTGCTTTCAATATGCTACTCTAATTCTTTAAATTAAAACAAGTTAAATATATTTAGCCTGTGTCTTTTTATTAATAAATAATTTCATTTTATTGTTTTGTATTTTACATGAATTGTTGCGACTTTGCAACTTCCGGCGTGGATTTTGCACACGTACCATCAAGTTTCATCAGTGACTTGATGACAGTCGTAACAAAATATAGTGATCTTATCATTTCAGTAATAAAATGTTTGTCATTTGTTGAAATTGTATGTGAATAAGTAAAAAATCACAATTTAATGATATAATGCATTTATAATAAATTTGCATTTATAACCACATAGCCGAAAAAGAAATCTCGTTTATTATGTTACTTGTGTAGATTCTGGAAACAATTTCTGTATAACTTTCTTATTTTACATTTAAAGGACAATGCAAAGTGTTTCTTCATTAGAATATTTCATTTTCTCATTGAGCAAACAGCAATAGAACACAAAAGACTTTTAGTGAAAATGTACAGTTTCCAGTATCCACACCCTTATGACGTATATGCGCGTGCTGTCACGCATGAGTGACTTAGAAATTCTTTAAACGCATACCATTCTAAAGCACTTGAATTTACCTTTGCAGTGATATGTAACACTACGGCTGAATATCAGCCAAAAGGCTATCCCAAAGTAATTTACATTATTTCTGAAATGCCCCTCGTATATAGAAAATCGTATTTTCTCTTTCTCAGTTATCGAGATAAACTTGAATTCTAAATTTGTTTCTTTTCAAATTATCAATTATCAATTTTTGCATTGCGATTATGTGGGCTGCTGAGGCACCTGTGCCTGGGTAAAAATCCCGTACCATGCCACACCGGGTAAAGTGGAAACACGAAACACCCGCAACTCAGGAACAGATAATTATAGTGTGAAACTAATTTTGGTTGATTTTTGAAAGCTAGACCTGAAATGCCGTGCCCGTTTCTAGGCTGTGCCTAGCATTTATTATATTTCAATGACTAACTACACATTTTGAAATAGTACAGAAGCTTGGGGCGCGAGTTGAGACCCCATATTACCGGTTTTAACCCCACAAAAAAAAATAATTTACCATACCAAGTCGTTAACTTTATTTTGCTTCCTCACTTTTCCTTGTATTTCATTTCCATATCAATACATTCATTCACCTATTATGCAGCGTATTAATCCTGTTTAGCTCCCCCCCCCCCCCCCCCCTGCCCCAGGGCGTTATTAACAACCCGAAGAGTAGCAAATCGGTTATTGCTAAAATACTCCCAATAACCAGCATACCAGCATTAAGGTGTAGATATAATTTCAAAGGAAACAATACCATTATTTTTCTTTTTTTTTTTTTGCCTCCTTTCTAACTTGGGCTCAACTCTTAAAGGGATGAATTCGCTCCAAAAGGAGCAAATTCTAGCCTTCAAGAGTGGACCCTATTTCAAAAAGCTACTACATCCAGAGAGGCAATAAGGAAGCCATGCAAGTTTACATAACATTATTTTCGGAAAAGAGGCAGGAGGGTTTTATTAGAGAAGGGGTTTTATTGCGATTAAAACGGTAAATTTATTAAAGATAGTGCACCCATCTTGGAAAGTGCGTGCTCTTTATGAACTGCTGCCAATTTCTGTACCGTATTGATTAAACGCCCCTGCTCTGATAAACGCTCAATGCCTTTTTGAAATAATTATATATTAACTTGCATGAATTCCTGTTTGCTACTGTGGATGAGGTAGCTCTTTCTCATGGCGTCTACTCTTAATAGAAAGAGTTGATTCCTACTGAAAAGGGCGGTACAAATAGCAGAGTTGCTTCCTCAGCATGTATTATGCAGTGGCTGATTTACTACAATTTAGACTCTAAATAACGTCCCCTTTCTTAAAGTGCAACGCCCCTGGGGCGTTTAAAATGATCAATACGATATAAACAGGGAATTAAATTATTTGAGAATGAATTAAAGGTTAAAGAAAACCGAACTTTTATATTAATTGAATTTCAGGTGGCATCTCACTTATAGTTCGAGAAGAGCACAGCAAACATAGTATGCCATGCCCCTCTCAAATCATAAATGAGATGACGCCATAGGTCTGTTACCATAGCAACCATATAATTACCAACTGCCACGCTAGTACTTTTGCAGTATGTAGTATAGATGACGTTATTTTGACATAAGATAAACTATTAGTTGCTATGGTAACAGATGTATGACGTCATTTATTCCGGAGCACGGCAAACAATGTATGCCATAGTCCGCCAAGTTTTCAATGACATTACAAACTGAAATTTTTTCAACAGAAACCTCAGATTTTCTCAGACAAATAATTATTCGCAAGTTTTCTAATTCTGTGTTCATATTATTTGAGCCGCGACACGAGAAAACCAACAATGTGGTTGTGCGCCCAGCGCAGACTCAGATCAGCCTGGGCATCCGCCCAGTCTGATCAGAGTCTTCGCTGTTCGCAAGAAGGTAACTTAGACTCTCAGCTACCCTTTAAGCGCTTAGCGAAGATTCTGATCAGACTGGGTGGATGCCCAGGCTGATAAGGGTCTGCGCTGGGCGCACAACTACATTGTTGGTTTTCTCGTGTCGCGGCTCATTTTACATGCTTGGTTTTGTCGGAGCATCTGCATCAGTTCCCTGACACCGCTAATCTTTTTACCCTTCTTTGTTATTGGTAATATCACAGTGGTTTGGCAAGGCTAGGCCTCACGAAGGAAGTAACATCAGTTCGGGAATGCAGACATAGTTGCACTGTATGTTATAGAAAAAGAAGCAATATCCATTTCGTTCCGTAATATGCAATTACCGTAGTCTATAAGTACTTTAGGAGGCAATAGAGTGTCATTACTGCAGCGTGTCCATCGGCAGTGGTGTTGTTTCGGATATAAACACTTTACGTCAAGTACTTGTAAATTCTCATGGCTTGACACAGTAATTATCAACGTCTGCCTCGTGGGAGAAATGTCAATTCAGTAAAAAAACTGAGAGACAGTATCGTCCCTGAAACAGTTTGCAAATTACGCTACAGGAAGGCGGCTGGAGCTTCACATCTGAAATCGCAGGGGAATCAGACTGAAATATGCCGGAGCACGTCAATTCTTTCTGAACTTAAAACGATGTATCTATTGAGGTAATTATAAGCCCCCTGAGCACCAAACAATTATTTGTTTGTCTGATAATGGCAGATAATTGTAGAACGTATTTTGTCTTGTTTGAAATAGTATCTAAAGGACAAACTGGAAAATTAAGAGCTAGATTAGCACTCGTAGGCTCGGTTTCCGACAGTAGTATTACCTCTTAGCTTTACCCACACAGACAGTAGCGGTTTCATCATGAAAAGTATCTCAGCTCAATGCTACTTTTTTGCACTGCCCAAATTTTAATACCGGTATAATACTGATAAAAATAGCCAACTGCCTCGATCGCAGGCAATAGCTTTTTAATAATGAACTGGGGAATTTTTTAGAGGAACTTCTTATCCATACCTAGCTAAAACAATACGGGAACATGGTAGGCCAACAGAGACGATCACTATAGGCTAGATAGGATATATATCATACAAGTACATGATAAAAAAGGAAGCATAACCTTAAACATATCGCCAAGATCCAATAAGTAAAATAAAAGACTGGGGTAGCATAAAACTAATTTGAGCCGCGACGCGACAAAACTAACAATGTGGTTGTGCACCCAGCGAAGACTCCGCCCAGTCTGATCAGAGTCTTCGCTGTCCGTATGTATGTAGCTTAGACCCTTAGCTACCCTTAAAGCGCTTAGTGAAGAGTCTGAACGGGCTGGGTGAATGTCCAGACTGATCTGAGTCTGCGCAGGGCGCACAACCATTTTGTTGGTTTTCTTGTGTCGTGGCTCATTTCAGCCCTGGAAAGTTTTGCTACTGTTTGTTCCAAGGCGCGCACTATTTTCCCAAGGGGAAACTTTTTTTTGTCTTTTCAGGTTAATATCTTTACTAGAGACTTAAAAATACATGTGAATGCACGGCAGCTCAGCATATGCATTAAGTCAGTTTGCCATATATATGTATTCAACAATTGCTTAGTCTGGAAGGGCGGGTGATTCATTGAAAATGTAGTACCCTTTTCATGTTTCATACCACAGAGGCACACTTCTGTTTCAATTTCTTCCACGCAGCTAAATGCCGAAATATTAGCACAACATATAATTGAAGCATGTCATGGCAGGCACCGCCTATATCACTTGCAATGCATATTACGAATCTATGACAACTCACCGACAGACAACTGGCCGACACGACAAGTCACAGACATACTTTTTTCACCGACAACCAACTCACCGACACGACCACTGGCCGACAGGACAAGTCACAGGCATTTTTAAGTTGATGTGTGCGGCTATTTTTTTTTATCTCAGATTATGATATGAGTCGCGACACGACAAAACCAACAATGTGGTTGTGCGCCCAGCGCAGACTAAGATCAGCCTGAGCATCCGCCCAGTCTGATCAGAGTCTTCGCTGTCCGCATGGAGGTAGCTTAGACCCTTAGTTACCCTTGAAGCGCTTAGCAAAGAGTCTGGTCAGACTTGGCGGATGCCCAGGCTGATCTGAGTCTGCGCAGGGCGCACAACCATTTTGTTGGTTTTCTTGTGTCGTGGCTCATTTCAGCCCTGGAAAGTTTTGCTACTGTTTGTTCCAAGGCGAGCACTATTTTCCCAAGGGGAAACTTTTTTTTGTCTTTTCAGGTTAATATCTTTACTAGAGACTTAAAAATACATGTGAATGCACGGCAGCTCAGCATATGCATTAAGTCAGTTTGCCATATATATGTATTCAACAATTGCTTAGTCTGGAAGGGCGGGTGATTCATTGAAAATGTAGTACCCTTTTCATGTTTCATACCACAGAGGCACACTTCTGTTTCAATTTCTTCCACGCAGCTAAATGCCGAAATATTAGCACAACATATAATTGAAGCATGTCATGGCAGGCACCGCCTATATCACTTGCAATGCATATTACGAATCTATGACAACTCACCGACAGACAACTGGCCGACACGACAAGTCACAGACATACTTTTTTCACCGACAACCAACTCACCGACACGACCACTGGCCGACAAGACAAGTCACAGGCATTTTTAAGTTGATGTGTGCGGCTATTTTTTTTTATCTCAGATTATGATATGAGCCGCGACACGACAAAACCAACAATGTGGTTGTGCGCCCAGCGCAGACTCAGATCAGCCTGAGCATCCGCCCAGTCTGATCAGAGTCTTCGCTGTCCGCATGGAGGTAGCTTAGACCCTTAGCTACCCTTAAAGCGCTTAGCAAAGAGTCTGGTCAGACTTGGTGGATGCCCAGGCTGATCTGAGTCTGTGCTGAGCGTACAACCACATTGTTGATTTTCTCGTGTCGCGGCTCATATCATAATCTGAGATAAAAAAAATAGCCGCACACATCAACATAAAAATGCCTGCAGAAAACACAACAAGAAAGAACTTGGTTATTGTCTCATATGCCTGCTTGAGGTACGCGGAATCCGTGAAAGACATTGGCCACATGGGCATTGGTAAAGAGATGCCCAATGCAAAACAAAATGAAAAAGGCCACGCAAAGAAGAATAAAATGTGAAGCACGAGTCAGAATGAAACAAAATACGCACTAAGTCAAACACATAGACGCTGCAGCAGCACGGTCAACAAACCCACCAGGTCAATGCTTATTTAATTGTCATTAGTATGTTTCGCTGGCCATGTCTGATTCATTTAGGAATCTTTTCTTCATAGGACCGTCTTACTTAAGTTCATTCTTATATGATGACGTCTTAATGGAAAGGTCTTTACATCACGCAACATTTCTTACCATGAAGACCTTCTTGTGCCGCACAATAATTCTTTGAAAGCACTTTTCTTAAGACATGTTCGATTATTTTGTCATCGCCAAGTAATGAATTTGATGTGAAATACAGGACCAAAAGCTGCATTAACAGTTTAAGCCATATCATGCGATGGAACGGTGGTCGGGCGATGGTTTAGATTATAACTTCCAGTTCCGGGGCGTCCTACTTATTTCGATAACAGTAGAGCGAGGGCCTACTTTGCTTGCACTAGGTGCAGGCGGGGATGTTTTGATTTTTTCTCTCGTCTATCATTTCTCTTTTCCTACACCTTGTCTTTGGAGACGGTCCAATATAGACTGAAATACTGTCTCAAAGAGCCGTTAAACCCAAAATAACCAACGACATCACGTGACATTGCTGACAAGCAAAGGCTCTAATCAGACTGCACTAAAATGCAGTATACTCAGAGCCTTCGCTTGTCAGCTCAGCTGTATATGGAAGTGGCACAAGCCATTGAGCCAGTGGTGAGGTGTCTGATTCCGTTGTGTAAATTAGAATGATGATCTGAATCTGAATGTCACATGACGAAATTGCACATTGTTGGAAGTCATATGGCATGGCTCAATTTTGTCTCTTACAGATAGCCTGTGCTTACATTTTGCCTTAGAATTTCGTGGAAGTGTGTGTTTCTTAATGTAAATAAGCAGGTTTAAGAATGCATCCGTCGGCCTAACATAAACTAGTAGGTTCGCAGTCCGAAAGAGTTAAACAAATCCGCAAAGGTAAGTCAGAAATAACGGATGTTGGCAATATTTATTAAATACCATGAATATCAAATTTTGCTGGACTAAAAGTAGCCACTGAACTTTTCAAAATCGCGCAAAATAGATGTTGTATGATTTTAATGACACCACGAGTCATTTGCTAATGCTACAGGCATGCCAGTGAACCTATAACTTTCATCAAAAAATATATATATATTGTCGATATAAAAATACATGTTTGAACGACTGTATGCATCTAAATTAAACTGACAAAAATACATTAGTTGAGCGAACAACTGCGTTCAGTCTACCTCTGTCTTTTCCTTTGTATATAACCCATAACGGAAGAAGACCTGTGGGTGAAACTCTATTTCTAAATAAATTGGTCGGGTACAATGATTCAATAAATAAGCCGCGACGCGACATAACCAACAATGTGGTTGTGCGCCCAGCACAGACTCAGATCAGCCTAGGCATCCGCCCAGTTTGATCAGACTCTTCATTCAGTGATCAAAGGGTAGCTAAGGGTCTAAGCTACCTCCATGCGGATAGCGAAGGCTCTGATCAGACTGGGCGGATGCCCAGGCTGATCTGAGTCTGCGGTGGGTGCACAACCACATTGTTGGTTTTGTTGTGTCGCGGCTCAATTACATGTACTTGTTTTTGGAGCTGCGTCAGAAATAATCGTGTCGTTTTATGAAGCCCCAACCAGTGCACAGGAGTGGGCTATGGTCGAAGTCATGAAAATATTTATAGAACAACCACAATTTGATTCTCTTTGACGTAATGTACTCATCGTTCTCAAATCATAACGCTCACTACTTACAAGACACTCTAGGAATAAAAGACGGTAATTGCAAGCCGATGACTGACCTTGCCTAAATGAGTTAGGCAATCTTTGTACGTAAATCCATAATTACAGAACAATAAATTTTGGATTACAAATTAGACTCCGTAAGTGAAAAGTATATTCAGTGTTCCATTTTATTGCCATTCCACCAGTGCAACAAGATAATAATACACCGGGCACAGCCTTCTCTTAAATGAATCTAGTCGGAGCAACTGTCTTCCTCTGCCGATGAAGAATAGATGTTCGCGTGCAAGGACGCCGAACTTACATAATGCCAGTTGTAGAATGAAATTATATGCTTGAAATAAAGTGTAAATTTGAATACTGGAACTTTACTGTTCGACGTTTACATAGTAATAGAGCTCGTGATCTTCGCTTAAATTCTTAATTCCAATGCACTAACATGTACGAATGTAACGCGACACCTGATTGGTTAATGCCAAACGTTCTGCGATTAACTGTCGGAGATTCGATGCCCTTATGAAATGTGGCTTATATTTAGCCGAAGTTTGGTTTTACATTTCTCATAACACTTGCAGTGGATGCAAACTAGTATATTATGAAAAGTAAATTTAAAAAGTGCATTTGAATAGGAATAACTGTACTGAAAATTGTCATTTGGGGAGGTAAATCATCGATTTTATGGTCGCAAAAAGCGTTTTACGGCTCCGCTGGCAGATCCCCATAAGACGAAATTCAGATCTTTAAACTGATTACAGCGACGTGTTAAAGTATTCGCCTTTCATGTCAGAGACCCGGGATTGGCAAAGTTTTAACGATTTATTCCAGTGTACCAAATCTTTGCCTGCGCCATACTTCCTCACTTTCCAAAACAATACAAATTGTTTAGTCTTAATATGTATGATATGAACGGCAGCAAATGCGTACAAAATCAAATTGAGTTTCGATTTAACATAAATGGATGACAAGAATGTTATCACGATATATGAGCCGCGACGCGACAAAACCAACAATGTGGTTGTGCGCCCAGCGCAGACTCAGATCAGCCTGGGCATCCACCTGTTTTGATCAGAGTCTTTGTTTAATCTTCAAGGATAGCTAAGGGTCAAAGCTACCTCCATGCGGACAGCGAAGGCTCTGATCAGACTGGGCGGATGCCCAGGCTGATCTGAGTCTGCGCTGGGCGCACAACCACATTGTTGGTTTTCTCGTGTCGCGGCTCATATATAAACAATGATAAACGACATTGGTGTCAAGGGTGGTAAAAATATCTCAAATTCAGATGGGTCAAAATCTCAAATAAGCTATTCCGATGATTTTCTGTTTGCAAGTAAAACAAAATTACGTGACGCATATGACAATAGCATCTATAGACATGAAATGAAGTTATGCAGAAAAATGTTACTGCATACATTCATGGCCAAACATGAATTTTTGAAATTCGATTTGATGACATGTAATCTCTACGAGGGGCATTTCAGAAATCGTGTAAATGAGTCTGCAATTCCTAGGAATGTTGTCCGATTTTTAAAATTTATGTCCTAACTTTTAAGTTTACTTATCACCTAAAGACCTTTACCTAGAAAATTTCAGTCACTGGTATTTTCTTCAAAATATTCCTTGACAATTGTTGTTAGGGTAGGGACACTGAGTAGAAATGGACGGAATATTTATGTAAAGACAAATTGATATTTTCCTATCTCCGGATACAAACCGCTCCGAATTGATACTTATTACATCTATTATACTGATTTTTTTTCAGTATAAAAGTCTTTATGTCAGCTTTACTAAAACATAAGATAGGCTAATCATGGAGCAATGTGCATTTCTATTGACGTCATTTCCTGTTCTAAATTCAAATGTAAAGTAAGCTTTTTAAACTTCGGTTGTGAGGTCATTTAAAGTGAAAGTAAATGTTTGATGGCAGCTATGAGACAAAAAATGATTAAAATTTAATTCGTCATGCTTGATTTCTGTAATAAATAATCTTGTACGGCACTTTATGCTCTTTTGTCAGTGGCCTACCGGGATTTTTACGATAAGTTATCCCACCCACCCACATATTTCAATGTCAGTATTTCATATGAAATAACACTCTTTCAAGTCTTTATGTATACATTTTGTTTCCAGTATGTCCCTCTTACTTTTGACATTATACAACGTTAAATATATTTAGCTGGTGTCTTTTTATAAGAATATAATTTCATTTTATTACTTTGTATTTAACACAAATTGCTGCTACTTTTGAACTTCCGGCGTGGAGTTTGCACTTGTATCATCCAGTTTCATGAGTCATGTCATGTCAGTCATAAGAAAACACAGTGACCTAATCATTTCAGTAATAAACTGCGTATCGTTTGTTGAAATTTGATTAGAATAAGTCAAAAACCACAATTTATTGATGTTATGCATTTATAATAACTTTTCATTTATATCCACATGGCAGAGGAAAACGTTCGTTTATTATGTTACTTATGTAGAATCTTGAAACGATTTCTGTATTACTTTCTTTTCTTACATTTGAAAGACAGTATTACATGTTTCTTCATTTAATTTATCATTTTCTCATTTAGCAAATGGCGAAAGAACGCAAGGGACTGTCAATGAAAATGTACAGTTTCCAGTATCCACACCCTTGCGATGTATAACCACATGCTGTCATGCATGAGTGACTTAGAAGTTCTTTTATAACGTCCCATTTTAAAGCACTTAAATATATCTTTCTAATGATATATAGAACCACTGCTAAATATCAGCCGATAGGATACACTGAGCTCATTTACATTATTTCTGAAATGCCCCTCGTAATTTAAACGTTTATGGCCACAATACCCGTTAGTTGCCCATTGAATGACACGGCGTTGCCTTTATGGCTTGGGTCACTTTCATAGATGGCTGATGTGACAAGCAAAGGCTCTAATCAGACTGCACTTATGTTCAGTCTGATCAGCGCCTTTGCTTGTCACCAATGCCGCCTTTTTTGGAAATCACATGATGTGTGTCATCTATCTCTTTATATTGGACCTTCGAGGACCATTTTGGTTTTGAAGAAAGTCACAGGGCACATGCAGCACTCAAAAATTCGAACCGTCATTGCATTATGCATCATTTTGCATGGCATACTAAAACAAATTCGAACCGCCATTGCATTATGCATCATTATGCATGGCATACTCGTTCAAGAATATAATGAAATTCAAAACGTTTTCCTTTATGGGAAAGAAATTTGGGTTGCAGAAGTATTTCCTAATCATTAATGAATTGTGTTTCATAATATTTTTTAAAAATTATGCAATGCCTTTTGGCTCTAAGGCTATCGAGTTAAAGACCTGGATTTTTGTCATTAGTAGGTTATGTAATCCTTATCTAATCCAATAAACAGTATCCTCTGGCTAGCCTGTCTTCTCTAGACCAGTGTCCCAGCTGTCTCTTTGGGAGGCCCAAAATGGGAAAAATCAATAACATAGATACCTTGATTAAACTACTGGTATTAGTATTCATCAAAGTTTGATGTAGAAAAACATTTTAGGTACATATATTCTGGTAATGTTAAAAAAATCTAAATTTCACATCTATCCCTTTTCACAATCAAATTTCTACTAGAGACTAGAGAAGCCAAAATAAAATAATATACCCTGTGGACACAAAAAATTGATAATGATAAATCCATAGTCTTAAACCAACAAAACTGCAGTGTCACTTGTAAAAACAAATAAACTTTGACCAATTCACTGTTTTCAAAAGGTGTCAAAAACATGTTTAATGTCACCAAACTGCTCAAAAAACAGGTTTGGCTATCAAATTGTAGTCTTTTGGGTCCCTGAAGTGATCCTCGAAACAAAATTTCATCTTCGAATCTCGCATATTTTTTCCTCTTGTCATTATTATAGTGGTTAATGTATTCAATTGCAGAGCATTTGACTTACTTCTCAAAAAAATAATAAACAATAAATATATAGAAATTAAAAAAATAAGTAAATAAAATTTATGAAAGTAAAATTAAAATTAACGTATTAAAAATATATATAAAAAGTTATAGTAGTTAGTGATAATACAAGAAAATATTTGCAAAATATATTCAATTTTCATTATTTTTTTTTCCTTCTTCCTTAAGCTCTTTTTTTTAATTCTTTTTTCTTTTTCTTTTATTTTCCTTTTTTTTTTTAAATTAATGTTTGAGTATTCTTTGACTGCTAATCAGCAAAATTATATTTTACAAATTGTAGAATATATTGTTCTGATCTTTTACATGAATTTACTCCACTGGGGCCCCACAGGCAGGCAGTGGTTTCAGCACTGCATTGTTTTATGGCCCTTATAATATGGTGATTAGGAGGTGCCTTTGATTTTCTTATCACTTGTTTATTGGAGGGGATTAGATTGGGAGGGGGTCAAAATGATAGAACAAAATCCAGCCCTTTAATTTGGGGTACGATACGAAAATAACACTATATGCTGTTCTTTATGTATCAGATTTTTAGCATTTATATGTGGCGTCGATCTTTCCTGGACAATGTCGTTAAATTGTCGATCAGAAAAAGTCTGCGCCGGAATATTTATCAAGAAAACACAAGGGACTCTGCTCTTTCAAGTTTCAAAATTTCACTCACTTCACAATAATGTAGTCATTACAATGTATTATATACTGTTCACAAAAAGTAGGGGATAATCAGGTATAAAAACTTGTAGCATCTACAACAAATGTGATATCCATATGAAACGCTAAATATTGATAAGATAACTATCTGTTAAGACACTTTTCTTGAAAATTTAGACGATATATCCTGTCACGTGATCTGCATACAATTTGTTTCATACAGGGGGTTAGGACTAAAATGTGGTAAATTCGAACAAAAATTTATTCAAATTCTTCAACTAAGCTCACCTCGTTATGCACTTTAAAGATTTGTATGCTAAAGGATTTTTTTCTTCTTCAAAACTGTTATGTTGGGAAGAAAACCAGAAAACAAAATTCGTACAGGTGCATCGAGTTACCGAAAAATTTAGACGTTTATGGCTTGCACTCATTATTTTGAAGAAAGAATGTCTAAACCCAATTTTCAGTTTGTTAAATGAAGCATGAGGAGTGTTTCTGCGTAAATTTTGTAATCTGAAAACAATCTGTTTCCACGCCAAATTCGTGTGAAATTTGGGTGTCGACCCCCTGTCTAAAACGAATGACAAGCAGGTCACTTGACAGGATAATCCATCAAAATTGTAATGCAGAATGTCTTATCGAATATTTGTCTGATGGATACTTGCCGTTTCAGATAGATTTGATATTTTTTCTAATTCATACAATTTTAATAACTTAATATCCCCTACTTTTTGTGAACAGTATATATATGTGATATAGGTATATCTGCCTTTCCTAAATTTAATAAAATCCACCTTATATGTGGTCGAACATTTGAGATGAAACTACTGTTTCATCCCTTACCTTACAATTTGTGAAAGAGCTAAAACAATGAATTCCTAAGACACCCTACTTAACGAATTAAAGTACCTTCAGACCGAAGTACATTTTCAATAACGATGTCATTTCTTTTTAACTTTTCGCGCAGAAAAGTACCATTTGATCTTTTCTTATAAACGCCTTTTCTAAATAGCACGCGCTCTTCTTTATATTTTAATTTATACACAACAATAAAAAATAGGAAGTCTGCTGATATTCAGGGAAATGCTCATAAAAAAACACGGAAAACCGAATGAGCAGCTCTCCCAGAGAGGTGGTCGCTCAGCCAATCCAACTGAAAACAACATCGACATCTATTTTACTTATCTTTTAAATCACAAGATCAAACAAAATCTAAAGTGGACATCTACAAAGGTAGCCACAATGCTTGAAGATTACAAACAAGCGGACATAAGAACACGTAATATTGAGAACAACTTCAGAAGCACTACCTTGGAACGGTTTATCCTTTTCTATAAGAGGACCAAAGCTGAAAAGGGTTCATGTTGAAAATGGGCATATTGCTTCCCTTGAACGTGTATCTATTTACATTAACCCTTAATGCGCCCAATAGCAGACGACAATATTTATGTCTGCAGAATTTCAAAAAAATGTTTCGTCCAAGCGATATCATATTGAGAATTCGAACACTAGAGGGCAAACAGTGTAGATATAGATGAGGCGGCTCATTATAAGCCACCTCATCTGGATCTACACTGTTTGCTAATTCAACAAGTTTAATATTTGGCGCTTTAAGGGTTAACTGACGCTGGCCGCAAGGTAATTAACTGATTTTTTCCATTTCTTTCTTTTCAGTGTGTCGCCTTCTTTTCCTACACTTGGCGGTTTGGTGAAGTCCTCTGCAAGACGGTCCATTATTTGCAGAACGTTTCCATTCTCTGTTCCGTGATGAACTTGACAGTGCTGAGCTTAGAGAGGTAGGTTTAAAACTCATAAAACCAACTACAGTCAACTCTCAATATCTCAAAGTCGAAGTTCATCCCAAACTACTTATATCTCAAAATAGATTTTCTGGTCCCAGAAAATTTACTCTGATATATCGGTAGTTTGGAACAAAAGGAGCTGAACTGTAACGCAAAATAGAACATGTGTTCAAACTATATTATTTGATTACAAGATGTACTTTAAGTTATCAGTGTTCGAGATATCGAGAGTTGACTTGTATAAACAAGCCATTATGTTGTACGTATTTACTATAGACATTTATTTACTATAGACATATTTCTCCGAAGCTGGGTGTTCCCTGCTGGAAGAAGATCTTCCTCTTTATACCTTTTTAGCTTTGCTGAGCCGAAGGCTCACAGGGGAGCTTATAGTATAGGCAGGCGTCCGTCGTACGTCGTCCGTCCGTCAACATTTTCAAACGACATATCCTCTAAAAACTAAAACATGTAGATGTAACCAAATTGCATATATAGCATCTATAGGCAGGGGGAACCAATAACACTGTTTTTTATCCAAATTGCTTCATAACTTTGTTTGCTGTGGCAACTTAAAATTTCCATTGACTTGTATGGGAAAAATTGAAATTTGCATTTATTGCTATGTCATTGCAGATATTTTGACAAAATTTTACAGAACTATTCCTTGAGTAGTCCTCTATCAACCACATGAAATTCATGTAAATTACACAACTTGGCTGGTTGCCATGGCAACCGAATGATTAAAAATAGAAATTATATTAAAAAACATCTCCTCAGAAACTATGCAACCAATAAAGCCCAAACTTCTCAGAAAGGATCTAAGTATTAGCTTCTATAAAAGTACTGTTTTTCTTGGCAATTACTTTAGCAGTTTGGTTTCTATGGGAACTTAAAGTTGCCATTGACTTATAATTGGCAAAATGGAAAATTTGCATTCATTGCTATGTCGGTGCAGATGTTTTGACAAAACTTTCATAGAAATGTTTCTTGAGTAGTCCTCAACCAGCCTTATTAAATTAATGCAAAATGCAGAATTTGGCTGGTTGCCGTGGCAACCAAAATATTGAAAAAATATTCAAAAATCATCTCCTCAAAAACAATGCGACCGATACAACTCAAATTTTACAAAAGGGATCTTAGTTCTAGCCTCTATAAAAATACTGTTTCTCATGGCAGTTGCTCCAGTAGTTTTGTTTCTGTGGGAAGTTTAAGTTGCCATTGACTTAATAGGAAAGTTGAAAATTTTCATTCATAGCTATATCGCTGCAGATATTTGGACAAAACTTTTACAGATTTGTTCCTGGTGTAGTCCTCTAGCAACTGCATGAAATTTATGCAAATGGCACAGTTTGGCTGGTTGCCATGGTAACCAAATGGTTAAAAACAGAAAATATACTCAAAAAGCATCTACTCAGAAACTAATTGAACGATAAAGCTGAAACTTTACTGAAAGGATCTTACAAAAATCCTCTATTGAATTACTATTTTTTATTATTGTTGCCCATGTGGTTTGTAGTGATGACAACTTAAAGTTTCCATAGACTTATAATGGGAAAAATGTAAATTAGCATTTATTTCTGTGTTACAGAAGTTATTTTGACAAAGTTTTACAGATATGTGCTCAAGAAGCAGACTTCAAAATTCTGTCATATTTTACAATTTGCCTTAGAGTTATTTACCCCGGAGTGCTGAGGATGAATGGACTCAGGTGAGCTACAGGACCAGTGGTACTTTAGTTTGCCTTTACTGGCACTAGTATTAAAGTGTATCGATACACTTCCAAATCTTTCTCGTCACCTTTACATTTTTTTTTGTTTTAAACTTGTATCACTTCTTGTTTTGCATCGCAGTACACCACAGAGCCTGTGAAAATGTGTATACTCTTAAAGTTAAGATTGTGCTGCTAGGGCACCAAACTTATTCCCTTTAAGAGTTGACACCGAATGACAAGTGACGCTAAAACGAAAATAATGGTCTGGGTTACTTCCTTTGAAAGCATATGAATATGCCTGAAAGGCTTTGTGATGGCCCAAAACCTATCTCTTTCTGTGTGTTACTATAGTGTAGTTTATTTTCCCCGCTCCCTCAAGATCAGTGAGGTAATTACAAGTGAAAAGAGTTTTATGAAATAATTTCAGGTAAATCATTTTTGAGTCACTGGAAAAGAAAATGTATGCTGAATTTCGGGCTAGTTGAACATTGAACAGAATCAGTCAAATCGAGTCTGCTTTGTCGTTGAATTAGTGAACTCTTTTCTCTCAAAGCATCTACAAGTACCATTTTAACCCCCAGTAGATCACCAAAAATATTCTGAACCACCCTGAATGTACTCCCCTCCCCCCGCCCCCCCCCTCCCCCAAAAAAAAAGAAAATCAACCCCACCTGGTAATAAATGCCTTGTCCCTAATGATCCCCGTATGGGTGACTTCTGTAGATGATATTTTTTTCTCTTTATGCCAAGTGTGGAAACCCAAAACACCAATCGCGCGCTTTCTAGCATCGGCATAAGCCATTTAGTACGAGGAGTTGGGGGGAGGGGGGTCGGGGGTTATATATTTTGTGAAGGATATGGGTCATAATACTTCCATCTGTCTTCATTTAAACAGAATAATAAAAAATTTTTAGTGTTTTACCAGTAAAACGTATTAAAATAATCTATGAAATCATGCCGATCAGTATTTAATGCCTGCATTTGAGACATCATATCTTCAGTTGCCTGTCATCAGCAAAACTGCTTTGCCATCTTTGCGTGTATTAGTGAAAATAGAAGTCCGATAACTAAATAACTGAGAATCTGGCTCTGTGTGTGACATATCTTCCCGTTTTATATAATCAGGCTTCCAGGTTATAAAGCTTGAGAATAATCTCATAATCCAACTAATTGATTGGCTGCTTCCGAGCATGTAGCATGTGCTCGGAAGCAGCCAATCAGTGTGCTTTATTTGGAGTTTGAGAAATTGTACTCAAGTTTTATGACCTCTGGGGCAGGTGTTCAAAATCCGGTACTTTAAAAGTTTCCGAAAAGCCTCCAGAGCCACCGAAACTGTTAAGAAAGACCAACATTACCGCATAAACGCAAGCTTTTGAATTTGTGTTGCTTTAGCAAATTATTTGACTTCCATTGTTTCATCTGATATTACATGTATATTGTGATGCAAATTTCAGAAGGTACTTTTTTATGAAATATAGTTTTAGTGTTAATTCCTTAGGTGTAAACTGTTTGTCTTTGACCAACGACCTCACTTACATGGCTTTGGTACTTTCATCTTTATTATTTTTCTGAGCAATTACATGACTCCTGACTAACAGCATGCACCGGTGCTGTCAATATCTTCCTAAACAAGACGATCTGCCTACGCAGAAAATAATTCTACATTTTGTTGACTGTGCACACAAGGATTACAGAAAGTTTATGATGGCAGACTAATTAGTATAGAAAAGAAAATTGTTATTCGAAAACATTTTTTTTTCTTCTGCCAATAATGATTGGAACTTTCATTTCAATTCTGAACCGCCGACATCTAACAACGTGAGTGTTCTCTATGGCAATATACATCACAATTTGAGCCGCGATACGAGAAAATCAACAAAGTGGTTATGCGCCCAGCGAAGACTCAGATCAGCCTGGTTATCCATCCAGTCTGATCACAGTCTTTGCCGTGCATTCGAAGGGTAGCTAAGGGCCTAAGCTACCTCAATGCGGACAGCGAAGACTCTGATCATACTGGGCGGATGCCTAGGCTGATATGAGTCTGCGCTGTGCGCACAACCACTTTGTTGGTTTTGTCGTGTCGCGGCTCTTATGTTCTCTTAATGAAGACAGCAAATACCTTAATCAGTCTTATGGCATTCTTCTATAAGATGGATTTTATTTTTTAAAACAATCCCATAGATCTAGATCCGTCTTATTTTCTAGTCCTAAATAATCCATCCCAAAAGTCTCGATTTAGCTTGAATCCCAAAAACCTAGATATTATGTCATATGTTCCCTTTCAAAACAATTCCAAAATCTAGATCCATCTTATAAAACTATATTTTGGGGGTCGTTTTGTTATAATATTTATCAAGATATCTGGAATTATTTTGGATAGGAAAAAAGTACTATAACGTTAGAAATACAGTAAAATGTTTTGAAAATGACGTCTGTGATGATACCTCTTGTCTCATTTATCACGTAGCCGCACTTGTTTCTGTCTTGCGGAACATGACCGACATATCTTATGAAAGGCACGTGTCGTGTTTTCATTTTATATCCATTCCTTTGCAGGTATTGTCTGGGTTGCGGTCGCATTTTGAATCAGTAAAATCTACTTAAAGAAAAATAAGGCGCTTGCATTTCATAGGTATACCTAAAACATTCAGATGAAAAGTAATATAAAGGGCAATAAACAGAATGAGGCGTAGAATGTAATAATAATATAGTACCAGAAAATAAAGTATAAAAAATCAAAACGATGGATCTGTGTTGTGGAACTTAGTCGAAAATGCAAACGTAAGCAGAAACCTGTATAGACTCCTAAATGGTTTTATCAAAATTTCCGCTAATCACAATGTTTTGCAGTTTCGTGTTAGGATATTAAGCTACTTCGAGTATATTCTGTGATTTTCTTTTCGTGTCTCTTTTTTTTTTTTTTTTTTTTTTTTGCATTTTCCCTTGAAATGTTAAGGAAATAAAATTGATTGATTGATTGATGGATGGATGGATGGATGGATGGATGGATGAATGGATGGATGGATGGATGGATGGATGGATGGATGGATGGATGGATGGATTGATTGATTGATTGATGGATGGATGGATGTTTTGGTTTAACGGCCCTTTGAGGCAATATTTCAGTCTATATCGGGCCGTCTTCCAGAGACAGGGAGAAATAAGAAAGAATGAGAGACGAGAGAAAAACTTCTCCAAACAACCCCACCCGCACCTATTGCAAGGACAGTAGGCCCTTGCCCTACTAATATCCAAATATCCAGAAGGACGCCCCGGCACTGGAAGTACACGCAGCACCGTCGCCCAACCACCCCTAGCAAATAAAAACACAGATTTCTACAGATCAATTAAGAATAGAATCTGTGAGGCTAAGCAAAGGCATACAAAAAGTGCTAAAAACAGAGATCATGCATCACCCAGTGGTACTTCTGTCCCCAGATTTATCTTGCTCTATTTGTTACAGATAATGTAGAACATTTTTTTGGCTAATCAGCCACCAAAGACCACACTAAACACACTAGCACTACAAACAAGTAAGATTAGGGTATCACTGTCAGTTATAAAAAAAAATATGGCATGTGTGTTGGGCAGGAGGGTCTAGTGAACTGTCTCTGTCATAAGTTTTAAATTCAAAACTAAGGTATTTTAATAACATTTGATATATCAGTAACTAAAATCCATAAATCAAACTTTGGGTCGGAAAATGATATATTTCAATATGATATAATTAAGTGCCATGTAACAGGATGAGCTCTGCTGTTCAGTTACAGTTCTTGTGTAATATCACTGGCACTATATGGATTTGAAAGCTCAACAATTAAAATAATATCACAAACGAGCAAAAGAGTCATCAAAATTAGACCTACCAAATGAAGAATTTCTATCGTACTTTTTCAATTTAATTACTCATATTTTCTTGAATCAAGGGCATATAATCCAGGTTTTAATATGCCTAGGATAGTTTTCTTATACTTCTGCAATGAACGCTATCATATCAATATAATTACAAAGTTTCTTTCACCTTGACAAATAATGAGAACTTGTAGTTTTTCGTAAAGTTGGAGAAGCAAAAATAAGTAAATTCCTGTTACCACTTACAAGCTCATACGATGATAAGCTCTGCTGTTCAGTTACAGTTCTTGTGTGATATCATGAACACTATATGGAATCGAAAGCTCATCAATCAGCATAATGCTAGAAATAGGAGCAAAAGAGTCATCAAAAATATACCTACCAATGTAGAATTTCAATCTTATATTTTCAATTTAATTACTCATATTTTCTTGAATCAAGGGCAGATAATTCAGGTTTTGATATGCCTAGGATAGTCTTCTCATAATTCTGCAATGCACGCTATCATATCAATATAATTACAAAGTTTCCTTTATATATCTGGACAAGTAATGAAAAATTGTGTTTTTCGTAAAGTTGGAGAAGCAAAAATAAGTAAAATTCCTGTTACCACTTTTAAGCTCATATATTGGTACTGAGTAAGCAAACAATGGTAAGCTAGATAACCCGATTAATTAGCATATATGCCTGTATTATTTCAAATCATAATGGTAAATCAGTCATGATAATTTATAGAGAGCTACATGGTAAGGTATGGGGTGGAATTACCCCACCCACTTTGACACTGCGCGCCACTCAAAATACACTTTCGATGAGATCAGTATTTCAGTATATGAAAGCCAACACTTACAAGTAGAAATAAGTAAGGTTTGGTGAAAATCACTTTGGAACCAGAAAATGACCCTCATGGAGACCACCACACCCCCTCCCCCCCCCCCCCCCCCCCACACACACACACACTTTCAAAGTCCATAAAGGCTGTAATTTTGTCAAAAATATTTTGTTTTCCTCTTCAAAAAGACAGGTGTAACCGTTCAATATGTCTGCAACATTTATGCAAAGTTTCAGATTGATTGCTTTAAAACTGTAGGACTTGATTATACAAAATTTTTAGGCGGGACGGACAGACAGGAGGACAAGGGTAATACATAATGTCCCCTTACTATCGTCACGGGGGCATATAAAAGGGTTGACAGATCTTGGCAGACCATGGACATCGCTTCTCGATCAAAACTTGATTCGTGATCAGCCAGAAATAGCACCTTTGATATCTAAGAAGAGAAGCATAACTTGGGAATGCCACTAAGTCCACATTGCACGAGAAACGAAGACAAAGAAATCAGGAAAGACGGGTCTCTTCAGTAAGCTGAAATCCAGTCTTACAGTGTAGTTTTAGAAAATTTAGACGAATTTTCATGTATTAAACTTATTTGAACTTATTATTCAAAAGTTAAGGAATCGTATCCAGCACTGAAACACTGATTATTGGATTGATGATATCCTCAGGGACGAATAGTCTACCAGCAGCGATATCGGCTCAGTGGTTCTAACATAAAATGAACATTTAACACATTTAGTGCGATGATAAAACGATGAAATTAAGTTTTGTGCGATAATTGAATTGATTTTGTCAGCCGAGAAACGAGTCTTAGCCGAGTTTGTCTTCCACACTTTTAAATTGACTTGTCTTATTGTAGTTCTCACTGCACCATTCTTCTCTTTCCTGATCTCCGTTGTTGCTGTCTTTCTCTTACCATAGAGTTTAGATAGCTCGGTGGACTACCCCTTGTAGTCTCTTTCTTGGTATCTCCGGTGTCGTGGCTAGACGATTACATCAGTTACAGTCCTGTAGAACCTGATCTTTTGCCGGAATCCGCCATGCTGCTCCTTTGACGGTCAGGTGTCGACTAATGTTGCAAACTTGCAATTTTGATTTCTGTTTAAAGTATATATTATTTCATGCCACACCTAGAGTAACAAGTGCTGTCAACTGAAAGTTTAGCTCGCCTGAATTGGTGTTTGCCCATCACACAGTCGCTAGGGTGGTGTGGACTGCTATTCGTAAAACTTCAGGCAAGCATGTCCATAATGACAATACGTTTATAAACAAAAGCTATCTCAGAGATAAGTATTAAACTACAATTAAAATAAAAAAAAATCCACATGAAATTTCAAAGTCCATGAGCTTGAGGCCAAGGAACTGAGGCGGGGCAGGGGGTGAGGGTCTGGGATGTATCAAAAGCCTGAGCCATTATATAACATCAGTCCAAGTATTAGTATCAACTGAGTCCACCGTGGCATTGTGAAATTATGTCTTTATAAATATAAAACTAAAACCAAACTCTTTAAGACAAAATTCTAGATCGATGACCTTCAAGGTTATCCAGTGGGGTAAGTATATAGTGTTTCGTAAAAAGTAAAAAAAAGTGTCTAACATGAGTTCAAGTGTTAACTAAATCTCTGCCAAGCATTATGAATCAGTATGCAATTAGAAAACTTTAATAAAGACCAAATTTCCTAAGTCCCTGACCTTGACATCAAGGTCACTTGCGGAGTTGGGGTAGTACTCTGTAAAACTATGGACTAATATCTAACTACAGTGCAAATATAAAAATATCGTCTATGGGTTCAGGAGATATGTGTTTTTAAAAAACTTTAACCAAAACATCCAATCAATAAAAAGACAATTTCTAAGTCCATGACCTTGACACCAAGGTCAATGAGGAAATTAGAGTAGTACATTTGTAAACTTTGGACCAATATCTAACTACAGTGCAAGTTTCCAAGGAATCCATCAATGGGTTAAGGAGGTATTGAGCTTTTTAAAAACATTAACCAAAAAAATCCCAATATTCTAAGTCCATGACCTTGACATCAAGGTCACTGAGTGGGATAGGAGTGGCACCCTGTTAGTCTTTGGACCATTATCTAACTACACTGCAAGTATCAAAAGAATCCATCTATGGGTTAAGGAGATATAGGTCTTTAAAAAACCTTAACCAAAACATTCAATCCGGACGCGGACGCTGACGCCGGTGCCAGGGTGACAACAATAGCTCTGACTTCCTGAATTTTCGTTAAGGCGAGCTAAACATGGCGCGGAACTGATAGTTTACTTAAAATGGTGCTTGAAAACAATTAAACATTTTCTGAATCGTAGCAGAAATACTTTATTTCTTTTTTACTTTTTTTTACCCTCAAACCACTGGCTTTATGACGCAGATTAAGGTCGACGTCGCCTTCGGACGGAAAAATTCTAATGACTACCGAGTAAGCTCTTGATAACGTTTCTGGGCTATTACCAATAGCCATGTCCCTAAGCTAATTTGAACCACCTATCCAAACTTCCTGGATCCGCTCCTGTTATATCAATATTTCTTTACCTTCTGGGGCTATATCCACGAATGAAGCAAGTAAGTTAGTAAGTAAGTAAGTAAGTAAAGACTTTATTTAACGAGGGTCACAACATATGAAATTGCTAATCTTCCACGAGGCCCTCAGAAATATATACGTAAGTACAGTCTTATCCACACAAAGTAGTTTGATAGTTATTTTACAAATGAGCAAGACAATATGAGTGTCATTTTTTGCAAACGGTATTCTTGGAAGGAAGCTAGATATCAAGGACAGTCTCGGCGAAAGCCAAATATGACGGACAGTCTCGGCAGGAATCGAAATATGGCGAACGTTTTATACCTTGTGTTCTGGAAAACTGAAAATACATGTATCAGTTCGCAAAATACATGTAAAACACTTCACTTTAAATGTTTCGCATATTTATAATTAGTAACTTAAGGTTAACTCTCGCGCTAATGTGAAGAGGTTCATAGTTTTATGAAGTGATTTGCAATGCTATGCCTATGAATAATAATAATAATAAATTTTGTGTAACCTTGCTAACAATCTTGTCAAATGATTATGCAGAACGCTTGTTTTATGTCTTTTTCAAGGAAAATAAAATGAGACAACGATGTAGACAGTCTCATTTGGCTGATAAATTGCTGAAAATGCGACGATTTATTCTTTTAATAGACAAGCATTGAACTGCGGTGAATAAAAATGCCATAAAAGTAAAATATTTATTAATACAATGATGGGTTTGAACCTAGCAAATGGTTATGGCTTGCGATTTAACGCCCTTTTAACAGTATTTCAGTAAAATCAGGAAAATGCGAGGATGAAAATGAAAGGCTATGTGTAATGGAGCCCCGTTTATGATTGGAAAGATTTCCACACCTAGACGGTCTCCGAGCCGGGACCGTAAGGTCAGTAGGCAAGTGTTACAGGGGCTCTGCACAGGGTCTAAGATCGGCTTTTTGATGGACTTGCTTGCTAATGAAGTTCAGTGTAGCCGTGCACATTCCATAAATATTCTTAAATTAGCTCGCCTTAAATAATTACCCTTACTGAACTGAAAATGGAGTATTTTGGTTTTAAAATGCCGTAGTGTCCATCAATGCAAATGGAATTGCAAACAGTGTAGATCCTTCTCACACTGCTGGGACAGACGCAAAATATAGAGGTGTACCCATACACCCAAAACAACTTCACCTTAAATAATAATGAGAAGAGCATAAAATAGTGTTTTATTTCAACAATGTCGTAACCCGCTTATGCCCGGTGGACTATTCTGTCTTTATCATAGGGATGACTCCATTTGTCAGTTAAGGGTGACCATTTGTATCTATAGTCAACTCTCGATATCTCGCAGTCTAAATTCATCTCAAACTACTGATATATCAAAGTGAATTTTCTGGTCCCAGAAAATTTACTTTGAGATACCAGTAGTTTGCATTACAGGCATTGCAAAGTAAAGAAAAATAGGAAGTATGCCAGAACTATTTTCTTTGATATAAACTGATACTTTGATATAACAGTGTTTGAGATAACAAGAGTCAACTGTTTTTTTTTATCAGTTTTTTTTTTCACTTAGAGGAGACATACCTATTTGAGCCGCGACACGAGAAAACCAACAATGTGGTTGTGCGCCCAGCGCAGACTCAGATCAGTCTGGGCAGCCGCCCAGTTTGAACAGACGCTTCGTTAAGTGCTTAAAGGGTAGCTAAGGGTCTAAGCTACCTCCATGCGGACAGCGAAGACTCTGATCAGACTGGGCGGATGCCCAGGCTGATCTGAGTCTGCGCTGGGCGCACAACCACATTGTTGGTTTTGTCGTGTCGCGGCTCATTTGTCTTATGCAAATAGTGTAGACCTTTATCAAATGATGCATTTTATGGCGTCTGACTTAGATCTAAACTGTTTGACAATGTCTTACTGAAGGGACGCTAGGCATTAATGGTTAAACTATGATTTAAAGCAGATAGAGTTCAAAATCAGTCATTCTGCGAGTGATAGAAACCTTAACGATTGTTTTAAAAAATTGACATACAAAAGTGCGTTCTTGTCAATCTTAGGGATACTTGTCCATAAAAATTTCCATACCTGATCAGAGAAATCATAAAATCAGTGCCTTTTGAAAAACCCTTTTTGGCTGCATTTTACAAAATGTTAAAACCATTACTGAGGACAAAAAAGTCTCATAAAGTTATTTGGAATAGCGTAGTGTCCTCGTTTTCATTTCTCATTCAACAACACTTGAAAGAAAATAGATTTGCAACTATTTCTGATATTTTCTCAGATGCTTTATTTGAAATCAATTCCACGATAACGAACGTTACAGGACTCTAGTCCTTGTTTATTACTTCCTAACGCATTCATTGTAAACATATTTGCTTTCGTAATTGAAAAGCGTATTTTGTCATGCAAGTTTTCGTTTCAGATTTGAGCAGTGGTTTGGGCATTGACTAGCATTTAGAATAATTTACACTGAGAAAACCACTGTTTCTTATATGGACCATAGCTGCAGTTTTATTTGGCACATAAAATGCACCTTTAATTACTTAAATATCTGTCAAGCAGGCACACAAGGTTGAATCAACCTTGATTCAACGTCGTGACGTTGATTCAAGGTTGATTCAATCTTGTGTGCCCGGTGGGTGTTGTGTCGTTTCTATTATTTGAACCAAAAACGTAAACTTTCTCCGTTGAGATGACACCCTAGATAGTGCATATGCCTTGTCCGTAGGTTATATTAACTTCATCATAGTATTTTAAAAACTAGTTTCCAGACGGGTTCTACTCCTTTTGTTCTTTTATATCAATCCTTACAGACTGAACTAGCTTTGTTTTGGATACAGTGTATTGACGTTGACGTATGAATAAAAGATGTGTAGCACAGTGCTTAATTGTTTTTCATTGTCTTTCTTACGGTTTAACGGTAGCTGTTTCAAGTACTGTGGCTCGCTTTTCCGTTTCTCCACTATCTTTTGGTAGTAAACCGATCTTCTGTTTACATTTTAACGAGTCTGTGAAATAACCAGGGCCCAGTTGTTCAAAACAACGTTAGCCTAATAAGCTCGTTAAGAGGTCAACTTGTTAAGTGTTTTACAACTTTATAACCAAATACACTGATATTTTTGTTGAAAAAAATGTGAGAAGCTCTTACATTTTGTCAACAGAAAATGTTGGCATATTTGAGATATTAACGTTTGAAATTTTAACGAAACGTTAACTAACGACGTCGTTACTTTTGAACAACTGGGCCCTGATCTGCTGACAAATGAACAGGTATTTAATCTTCTTATCCATGGTAGAGCATAGGAATCTTGTAGCCCAGTGGCAATATTGGCAGTTGGGGCTAAAGGCCAACTGTATTTTGGGCACGGCATATGTAAAGCGAAGGTGAACCCTGTCTTTGGCTGCATTACCCTCTACTGATTCGAAAGAATTTACTATTTTATTGCTGGGTTGACACAGTCTTCCAGTCGCCGGCTGGCAGACTCCGTATTCGAACCCGCGACCGACCATCTGCTCCATAACGTAACTTCTCTAACCACTCGGCCACGGCATCTCTCTGTGCAGAAATTCGAGAAATACAATATCAACGGGCACAGAGGTGATCGGGTCTGGCGATGACACCGTTTTACTTGTGAGGAAGTCCTATTAATTTGGCTTATAGTAGCGCAAGGGTCGGCAGTGCTTGCAGAAGGTGCGAAATGGACTTTGAGATTTTTTTTTGCTTTTCTCTGGCTGAACTATCCTATCTATTTCTTCTCTTTCTCCCTCTTTCTGGGTGATTGCTCGATATAGTCTGAGCCTTGTAAATATTTATATCGTGTATCAAGAACACATATGAGCCGCGACACGAGAAAACCAACAAAGTGGTTGTGCGTCCAGCTTAGACTCTGATCAGCCTAGGCATTTGCCCAGACCGACCAGACTCTTTGCTAAGTGCTTAAAGTGTAGCTAAGGGTCTAAGCTACCTCCATGCGGACAGCGAAGACTCTGATCAGACTGGGCGGATGCACAGGCTGGTCTGAGTTTGCACTGGACGCACAAGCACTTTGTTGGTTTTCTCGTGTCGCGGCTCAATTATTATTTCATACGAATTACAAATAATACATAAATGGTAATTCGATGCCACGTAAACATGAAGCTACGACTGATATATTGTAGAAATACATAATATGTATATTATTTATTAGGGTGAAAAATAAGGCCCTATGGCTAAAGAAATAATATTTCACAATTTAAATCTAGCAAAATTTCAATTGCACATGTGTGCACTTGTTTGGATGAATTTAATGTCTTATTCTGATTTTTTCTGTAATTTTATCAGCAAAATGCCGTAATCAAATATTAAAATTAAACCTCATCAAACTATGGCAGTCATTAGGCATTGGATGCTTTTCTATTTTCAGTGAAGATGATTATTACTTGTCCCTTTTACATATATAAAAGTCAAATCTCACAGACACTATATGGATGAAGTTACCGTGTGATGTGCTACTTGAGTTACATGTACAAGTATCCTGACTAGCTTAATTATCTTTTTCCAACGCATGAAAACGGATTTCGAGGTTTTTTTTTTTGTTGTTGTTGTTGTTGTTTTGTCGAATTCATTATTTTGATACAAAAAAGTCAATGTTAAGGGATTAGACTTTATTTCTTTACTAATCATAATAAATTCAAATTTTTGAGCCACGTCATGTGACTTCCAACAAAATGGCAATTTTGTCATATGATATTCAAATCACCCCTCATATTCAAACAGTGTGATCAGAGACCTCACTTTTGGCTCTATGGCTTAGGTCACTGCTATAGATGATTGATGTGACTGACAAACGAAGGCTCTGATCAGACTGCAGTCTGGTCAGAGCCTTTGCTTGTCACTTATGCCACATTGTTGGAAATTACATGACGCGGCTCTTGTAGTATCAACTTCCCCGGTAGATGAAGCCTTTGTGAATGGAGGTGCTTTTAAATGAAATAGACGGCTTTCGTGTCTTCTCAGCAGTTTAATCCTTTAAAAGCAGCCTACAAAGAGTAGACAGACAAAGTATTCCTCATGTTAAAGATGTATCCATCTTGATAGTAAAGTAAAACGATAGGCAATGATCAGGAATTAATACAATAGCCATACAAATGTCAGTGTATGGAGATACATCTTCATGTGTATTGCCACTTTTACAAAGGGAAACAACTTTATAACTTGCTTATTGTTTGCTTTTTGGACGTGTAACCCTTTCACAATGAGATCTGCTCTTAAAGGAAAGAGCTTGCTCCTCTTTGAACAAATTTAAAGAGTAACTTCTCCCCAGGAACTGACTGAATCAGAACCCAAAACCCACCCCGAACACCAAAGGGAAAGACCGACAAAGACATCCTAACAAACTATAAATTACAAGTGACAAGCCGAGTCAGCAGCTCTTACCCAAATAGGTGGCAACTCCGTTACCTTTACTGAACCAAACAACCCAGACTAACAGAAGGGCCATAACAGACTAAGCAAATTATACGAAGAACAAATCCAACCGCAACGAAAGTAGCCTTGGGATGGTCAGTAATGACTACTGAGGGGTCTAAAACGGTTTTACTGGGCAAAAACCTTCACCTTCACCCTCACCCTCCGCCGCGGTGCACACAATTAGTTGGTAGTTCGGTTCGTATGGAGGTCCCCTAACTCATCAGAGAGTCATCACGGTCAACAATTGAAATCAAGAAAAGACCATGATGTGTTTCCTGTCAGAATTTACCGTCATTGAGAAGGCAAGCAAAACTACCAATAGCGGAGTTGCTAACTCTGAATTTGTATTCACAAACCTTAATTTGCCAAGATTACCCACTAGGCATACAAATTTGAATCAACATTGATTCAACGTTGATTCAATCAACGTTGAACCGTTGTTAATTCAACTGAATGAACATTGATTCAACGTTGATTCAACGCCATGACGTTGAATCGATGTTAATTCAACTGTATATGTCTGTTGGGTACTCTAAAAGTATAATTCTATTATATTTTCAGATCATAGAATAGCCACTGGGCATAGAATTCCCACTGGGCATACAGAGTTGAATCATGTTTGATTTAGCGGTATTTCAATGTCATGGTGCTGAATCAACGTTGAATTAATGCTAATTCTATTTCATTTTCAGATATTACGCCATAATGCATCCTATACGAGCCAAGTGTGTCAGCACTGTAACTCTAGCCAAGAAGACAGCTCTTGTAATTTGGGTCGTCAGTTTGTTCATGGCAACACCGATTCTGATTGGAAGAGTAAGTTTAAATGTTTGCCCGGCAACGTTTCTATAAAAGGAATCGTTCTTTTCTATATGCACGAAAACAAAACTAATGTAATTAAATAAAGACACATAAAAAACTATCAAATTAAAGTAAAGCACTAGAATAATGATTTTATGATTACACCAAAGCAATCTACATATGAAAGTATTCTATAGAATATATTGTCGGCCATTTCATTATTGGGGACTTTCTTGAAACCCAATTTAAAGTCATTAAGTATCATGTGCACGTAAAATTATAACGGTGGAAAATGTTGTTTTCTTTATTATAATAATTATCATTATTATTACTATTATTACTATTTTGTACGTGTGTCTGATGGCCTTCCAAGAATAAGTACATGTAACTAATATCAAGCCGATCGTTAAGCAGAGTATGCCGAAAGCTGGATCTTCTGGAGTAAACCTTCCTGATCTTTTCTAAAACGTTGCTTTCTCCCTATTGCTTCGAGCGAGGCTCAAATCCGCTTTGATGAAAGACCTTATGTTACAATGATCTCTAATATGGTCAGTAAAGAAATGAGCCGCGACACGAGAAAACCAACAATGTGGTTGTGCGCCCAGCGCAGACTCAGATCAGCCTGGGCATCCGCCCAGTCTGATCAGAGTCTCCACTGTCCGCATGGATGTAGCTTAGACCGTTAGCTACCCTTTAAGCGCTTAGCAAAGAGTCTGATCAGACTGGGTAAATGCCCAGGCTGACTTGAGTCTGCGCTGGGTGCACAACCACATTGTTGGTTTTGTCGTGTCTAATCATTATAGATTGCAGCAAAATACTTGCCAGGCTACTCCAGACATGCAATATTTCAAAATAAAGTGGGCTCTTGCATTCATTGTCAGAACATTATTTTGGCTGCCTTGAATAAAATAAGTCCAAAATAAAAAAATGATTTTTTTTTTCTTTTTTTCTTTTAAGTAATAGAACGAAAATTTATATCAAGGCCATTAGCTTGATCTTTGAATCACAAAGGAATCTTCTCGAAAATAGATGCACGGTACTGTTTTTAAGCTATCAGAATTTACTCCTAAGGCAAACTTTTATTTCGATACGATTCATCTTTGCTTTTGATAATCATATCAATTTACTGATTCCTAAGGCAAGGCTTTTTAATTTGATATTATTCATGTTTGCGTTTGATCAAAATAAAACCTCTTTTTACTTAGCAAGAGTTATAAAACTCGTTTTAATAACGATATAAAGATGAATACATATTGCTAGATCGCTAGTTGTGACAGATTTAATGCACATGAACTCAGACCAGCATGCATTAATTTTCGAACTTCTTGCTTATACATTGTGTTATATTAATTTCTTACTTTTGACATGAATGGTCGCTGATTTGAGTCATTTCGTCTTTTCGTATTTTTGCGGCGAAAGGATGCCACGCAAAAGAGATGTAAATACCGAAAAGACGAAAAACGCTATGCGAAAAGACGCCATTTGAAATTTGTATTTCCTCGTCATTTTGTCAATTTGCGTGGCGATGGCATTATTTCGTCTTTTCTTTTGGCGGTTTTTGGTCTTTTTGTGTTTTCATACGGCTTTATTTCGTCAGCATGTCGTCTAATGCATGGCGTCATTTCGTCTTTCCGTCTTGTTGTGTGACGTTTTTTATCTCTTCGCGTGGCGTATTTTTTTGCGTGACAGTATTTCGTCTTTTCATCCTGCAGGACGTAAAAATGCATCGCGAAAAGACGAAATAACACTACGCGAAAGGACGAAATAACGCCATCCGGAAAGATGGAATAACGTCATGCGAAGAAAACGAAATAACGCCATGCAATAAACCGAAAAGTTGAAATAGTGCCATACGGAAAGACGAAAACAAGAAATAACGCCGTGCAAAAAGACGCCACACGAAAATACGAGATAATAAGGTTTTTTTTTTTTTTTTTTGTTTTGTTTTTCGCGCACAAATTTTGTCTTTTCGCGTTTCGTTTATTCGTCCTTTCGCATGGCGTTATTTCGACTTTTCCTTTTTTTGTCTTTTCATTTCTTTTTGCGTAGCGTCTTTTCGCCGCGAAAAGACAAAACGACGAAATGGCACAAACCAGCCAAAGTATAAATGGCTATATCATTAAACACGAGGGTATGATATTTGAAGTGTAGTGTATGTAAACACTGCACTTCAAATAGCATACTAATCTGTTTTAAAATCACAGCTGATCATTTTCCTTGAGTTTATGGTTGGTTTTTCTGGAGTTTCAAATGTATCATAGTTATTCTTTTTTTTTTCTCCTTTTTTTTTTAATCGTTTTTTTTTTTTTTTCCTTTTTTTTTTAATGTTGTTATTGTTGTTTGTTTGTAAACACTTTTAACAAAGAAATTAATAAAAGAAATCAATAAAAGAAAGAATAAAACGCTAAAAACTTAGGGCGTTCACGATCCAGACAGAATTCTAAAGTGTATTACAGATTATTGTAGATTTACCGTCGTTTTTTATGATGATTTTAAGACTAGGGGGGGGGGGGGGGCATTACACCGTCAAGTTCAAGGAACGTGTTCAAAACGTCACAAAAAATTGATATAAATTGCCAGTAGCACCAGTAATGAGACTCGCGCGCTCCGAAAAACTAAATGATGCAAGATAAAGCACAAAAACATTTTTTTTTGGTTTCTTCGCAATGTGTTTAATATATATTTTGATTCTGGTATTCGCATTCTTCTAGAAGTACATGTATAACAGTATAAAAGTTGAGTAAAATCATTTTCAGATTCACAAGACAGTAGGACGGGGCAATAACACGGGCTATTGGTGTGTTCTGCAATGGGATAATGAGGTTATCGGGCGTGTGTATGGCGTCTACATGTTTCTGGTTGTCTTACTTATACCACTTATTCTTATGACGGTGGCCTATACCAGTATATGTAGGCGGGTGTGGATGCTGCATCGGGAGACACCACAAAATAACCTTCAAATGTGAGTACTTGATTAAGGTAAATGGGTATATTTTCAACACAGAATCAAATGACTTGGGAATGGTTATTTGTGTGCAAAAATCTGAAACTTCTGTTGAAAGAATTTCAGTTTGTAATGTCATTGAAAATTGGCGGAGCATGGCATACACTGTTTGTCATGATCCGGGACCAATGACGTTATCTATCTGTTTCCATAGCAACTAAGAGTTCGTATCGATGTCCAGGTGACGTCATTGTGAGGTCATTCAGAAAAGTACTATGCACAACAGTTGTAGTACCGTAGTTGCTATGGTAACAGAACTATGACGTCATCTCACTTTTAATTCGAGAGAAGCTTCTCTCGAATGATAAGTCAGATGCTACCTGAAATTCATACAATGGTAAACAGTGATTTTCTCAAACATATAACTAATTCTCAAATAATTTAATTGTGCCGCGACACGACAAAACCAACAATGTGGCTGTGAGCCCAGCGCAGACTCAGATCAGCCTGGGCATCCGCCCAGTCTGATCAGAGTCTTCGTTGTCCGCATGGAGGTAGCTCAGTCCCTTAGCTACCATTTGAGCACTTAAAGAAGAGTCTGGTCAAATTGGGCGAATGCCAAGGTTGATCTGAGTCTGCACCGGGCGCACAACCACATTGTTGGTTTTTTCGTGTCGCGGCTCAATTCTCTGTTTATCGTGTTTTCCGACTATCTTACAAAAGGAAACAACTTTACATTTGTTTTTATGTTTGCTTCCCTGGACGACGTCGCCCTCCAAAACTGGGATTTTTGTTTAAGCTTCGATATGCACAAGTGTTTTCCCGTATAAGGGTTGGTCCGAATTGAGAAATGAGGCAAAATGTGGCAGATATTCCCCTGAAGTATTATCTATTTACCTGGAAGTTATTCCTCGATTTCCTTTCGTTGACTGGGCGGTGCTGTTAGAGGCTTGCCATTCAATGTCAAAATCGAGCAGTCCACGTGAAAAATCGGTAAAGTAGCATGCTCATGAGTTGTTACGTATAATTGGCAGATTAAAAATACCCGGTAAACGCTATCGGTCATCGTAAATGATAAACAGTTTCTATGCAGACACACTACGTCGAAACGAGACGTCGGAGGAGCTTCGATGCAACGTTATGACGCTTTATTGACGTGTATACAAGGTTGTTCCGGTGTCATAACGTTGCATCGACGTCGTCACAACGTTGTTTAGACGCTGTCTGTATGCTGGGTTGAAAGAAAAAAAAAGAATATTGTTGCCCGATCTCCGATCATTCCTTGTCTTTTGTAAAGGTGAGCTTTGTTCTGCGCGAGTGAGCATAAAAGTCATTACCGCCTCATCGCATTATACCTTTTTAGAAAATATACTCGTCGAAGGTAAGGTCAGAAATAAGCACCGCCCAGTCAACGAAAGGAAATCGAGGAATAGTTTCCCTGTTAAAAGCGGCAGTTGCGCTAATGTATTGATACATGTGGCAGCCTTGGCAAGTGCTTATGACGTGTTAGGTTATTCGCCATCTTTCTTGCATCCTGATTCTCATTCACTTTCTCTGACTAAAAATGCTACAAAAATGTGTTTAGTAAAAACTGAATAATAAAAACAGCTAGAATGAGCGAAGAATAAGATCAGTGATAAAGGAATGCAACATCTACATTAAGTTTTAATCTAGCGTAGGCCCGGTACGTCTGTGGGTTGACAGCTTTCCTGCCAAGCTAGCGGTCAGGGTTCGAATCAAGCTGAAAGGGAATTCATTCACATTCTTAACAGTGTTCATTGCACACACCATAAAAATATTTATCCTCTTTCCATCAGCTTGATATGACTGAAGTATTGTTTAAAGGGCGGTAAAAACAAGGCATAAACACATAAAACAGATTGTTTGCTGCAATTTGATTCTTTTTTCTTCGCCGCAATTATTTATCGTTTTCTTCTCTTTCTTTGTATAACCCTTTTGTATCATTCCTTCTTCAGATACCGACCGAGGTCCAGTCAGAATATAAACATGACTCACCTACTTGATGCCTCACCAGGAGTACGTCATGACCTCTCTGTACAGAGAAATCGCTTGCTCAAAAACCTCGGGAAAAAGACCAACGCTGTTGTGAATGACTACAAGACAAGGCAACAGGTAAGAAACCACTGAGATTGCCAAGCAGCACATGGCGTTATAATTACGTCGTACTGACGTCGATGCGACGTGACGACATCGCATGGATCCCAGTACGACGTCATGTCGACGTCAAATGCCCTCTGGGTGGACTTGTTAAATATTTTTCGTATAACTTGCTTAGTCTGTTGTAACCCTTCTGTAGAGTTAAACTATTTAGTTCAATAAAGATAGCTGAGTTGCTACCTATTTTGGAAAGAGCTGCTGACTCGGCTTATCACTTGTAAATTATTGTTTGTTGGGATGTCTTTGTCCATTTTTCCCTTTGATGTTGGAGATAGGGTTTGGGATCTGATTCAGTCAATTCCTGAAGTGTAGTTACTCTTTAAATTTGTGACCGTCAACACTGCCTTTGGTTCCGAGCAGATGTTAATCCACACAAAACCTATAACAATGCACATGACAGTCTTTGCTACGACTCGAGATTTCCGTATTATACTAACAAATCTGTAATCTGGTCAGCGTCTCCGCTCATTTTATGTGATTCGTCTAGGCAAACGCGAACAGGAAAGGTTGTGATTACACTGTGCGGAAAATACACGTCCCATTTCCGGTATATACATGTACCATATCACGGATTCCGGAAGCTGCGGCAGTGTAGTGAAGAACACATTGATCTACCTATCCAAGAGTCGCAGGTTCGATCCCTCGCTTCCTCTGTCTTTAAGATGAGACTTTAAACCAAGGTCCCGTCTCCATATGACCTATGTGTTGTGACGTTTAATCCGTGTTCATTCACTCACACACTCATTCACCGCGGATCCCGTTGTACACACTCACTCTGCTCGGATTCCTTTGTGTGTATGTTAGTTTTCTGTTTCCAAAAATGTGTCAGAAGTCTGCAGATGAAATAATGGAACACGTTTTTCCCTGCTAACGCATAATCAACAAAGTTTGCATTGATTTTCCAGCATTGATATAATACCGAGTGGAATAAAGCATTATCTAGTCATGCACAAAAACGACCATTTATTTTACTAACTAGCATTAAGGCGGCAATCAGATTGAAAACTTAATTTCATCTGCTCTTGTTCAGCTGCTTGTTTTAATTTAATTCTCAAAATGTTGCGTAAAGTCAATATTTCGAAGTGTCAGCTGCATTGTGATGACTTCAGTATAATCGTTCAACTGCAATTGACATGTAGAGCGGTTGCAGCTGACATGAAGAGCTGTCACGTATTCAGTGTACCAAAACCACGGCTGGTAAACTTACAGCTCCATTTCCGTCTCGTAATTTAGAAATATAGTAAACTTCGGCAAAAGGTTGAACAAATTATAGCAATGCCATTCCATTAATATGTATTTCAAACATACTTTTGCATAATTACTCTTGCTTTTAATTGATAGAATTGATGGAGGTAAACAAGACTAATCGAGGTTTACCTTTCAAGATATGCTTATTATGAAACAATGTTTCCTGTGCTAAATTGAAATATATAGTAAGATTTTTAAACTCTGGTGTTGAGGTCATTTTACGTGAAAGTGACTGATGACGAATGAGAAACAAAACAAAAGAACAAAATCTAATTCGTCATTTTTTAATAAATAATATTTTATGGCACCGTATTTTCTATTATCAGTAGCCTCTATGATTTTTATAAGATAATTTACCCCATCCACCCACATCATTTTAGTGTCAATATAACATGTCATAGAAATAACAATTCTTTCAAGTCTTTATGTACGAATTTCACTTTCAATAAGTCCCTTTAGCATATGAGGGAGAAAAAGTTGAATATATTTAGCATATGTTGTTTTGTTAGAATATAATTTCGTTTTATTATTTTGTTTTTAAATCAATTGCTTCTACTTTGCAACTTCCGGCATGGAATTTGCACATGTTACATTTAATTTAATCCGTCATATGACGCAAATCATAACAAAACAGAGTGAGTTCATTATTTCACTAATAGGATGCCTGGCATTAAAATAATTGCAATTACTTGATGTAATGTATTTCTAATAACTTCGCAGTATAGCCGTGTAGCAGAGAAAGAAACTCATTTGTTTTGTTACTTCTGGAGAATCTGGAAACGGTTTCTGTATACATTTGTTATTTGACATTTAAAAAAAACAATGATTCGTGTTTATTTTTTTTTTATTATATTTTGCTCTTTTCATATATTGAATATATTACTTTCTAATATATCGAGCAAACAGCGAAAGAAGTGGTTTTCAATGAAAATGTACAGTTTCTAGTAATCCAGATTTTTGTTATGTATAGGCATGTGTTGTCCTGCATGTGCGACTTAGAAATTCCTTTAAAGCATACCATTCTTATGCACAAGAACTGACCTTTCAAATGAAGTATAATTCACTGCTATATATCAACCAAACGAAACCCTGAGATCATTTATATTAATTATGAAATGTCCCTCGTATTTAAGTATTTATGACCAAGCGTTTCTCTTTTACACTAATGTCAAAGAAATTGTAGCAATGCGTATAGATACAAATTTGGGAGGGAAGGCTTTGCCATGTTTTTGCCTATCTTTCCAGAGAGTGTCAACTATTTTTGGAAAGAATGACTGTTGTTGGAGCAGGTTCTTCCTTTTAGAAGTTGTCCCCGTTTTAGAAGGGTTTATTGTCCAGGGGAAGAAAACTGGGCCCGGCTGTTCAAAACTAATGACGTCTTTAGTTAACGAGACGTTAAAGTTTCAAACATTAATATTTCAAATACTCAAATATTTTTGTTGAAAAAAATGTGAGAAGCTTTTGCACTGCAAATGCTTCTCACATTTGTTCAACAAAAATATCAGTGTAGTGTTTTTAAGTCATGAAACCTTAACAAGTTGACCTCTTAACGAGTTCGTTAGGCTAACAATGCTTTGAACAACTTGGCCCAGGTTGTTAAACAAAGCTGTCGTTCTTTGTAAAACTGGTAGATCGCATCAATGTATACCGAAACCCCTAAATGTCATTTCAAATGTCATTTCATGCCCCCGTGACGATAGTCAGGGGACATTAAGATTTGCCCCTGTCTGTCCGTCCGACCGTCCGTCTGCCCGTCCGTCCGTTCGTCACACTTTATGGTATAGAGTTTGTGTAATCACGTTCTCCCACAGTTTTCTCTTAATGATTTATCAACAAAATTATTGGAACATGGCCGACATGCTATGCTTTCAATTCTTAGTTCCCTACCCATTCCAGTCTTACGCAAATTGGATATAGAGGCTAATAGGTTTTACGATAGAAATCACCAAATGTACGAAGCGGCACTTCTAACTAGATGTTATACTCAACACGCTCTCCGTCCACTAATTGATTCTGAAATCAATCATAAAAGAAAGTTCATTAAAATCCCTTTCATTAACAAAGGTATTGACTTTATAGATTTACCTAGTATATTTCAGGATAAATCTGTTACATCTTCCATACCTGATTATTTCCAAAATTCTGAACCACCTATTATTTGTTATAAGTATAACAAACCGATTAGAAGTATCATATTTAATTTCAATAAACTTGTGTCTGATCTTGACATCGATGCTAATACTCCTGATTCATGAGATTGTAAAGATTCCAAATTTATTTACCCATCAGCAGGTCATGTTGTGACTGGAAATTTGAAGATCATCCCGGATTCTAGAATTCGTAACATTGTTTCTAAGGGTCCTAAGTATAGATTCCCTTCCCATATCGATTTCAACACATGTAGGGAAGAAATTGCATCTGCATTAAATGATTTTGGTAATCGTTGGTGTAAACGAGAGGGTGTCGAAAGTAACGCTTTAAAGAAATGGAAACTAAGTATCTTTAATATTGTGGATAAACGTATAAAGGTTTATTCACACAATACTAATCTTTTACCTCCTAAGCCTAAATCTTCCTTTAGATATTTGAAGCAGGGTATCCAGGATTTTCATAGGAAGTATGTTTTGGTTCCTGCTGACAAGGCCGCAAACAACATTGTTGTTGTTTGTCGGTTGCACTATATTAACACTTTGAAGCAGGAACTTAATGGCACCACGGCTTACGAAGAGACTTTTACAGATGAGAAGACTGTCGTTAATAGCCACTCAAATAATTTGCCTTTAAAGTTTGCTGTAAACGTTAAGGAACGCCAAGACAAACTTCCTACGATGTATTGGTTACCTAAGCTTCACAAAAAAACGTATAAAGCTAGATTCATTGCCAACTCTAGCTCTTGTACTACTACAGAATTATCTAAATTATTAACTTCTTGCCTCACTGCTGTGAAATCTCGTGTCATGTGGTACTATGAGACAGTGTATGAGAGGTCAGGGAAAAATATGTTTTGGTCTATAAAAAATTCTGGTGAGGTACTTAGTAAACTGAAGTCAAGAGGGTTCCGTGCGACTAGTTTGTCCACTTATGATTTTTCTACTCTTTATACCACATTACCCCATAATTTAATAAAGGAAAAACTTGTTGATTTGATTGAGAGGGCCTTCAAAAAGTTCTCCAAAAATGAAGATACCCTTTATATTGCCTGTAACGATAAGAAAGCGTTTTTCACTTCTACTGACCGTAAAATATATAGAGGATATAGTCTTTGTTCAAGTCAGAATGTATGTGACGCCTTATCATATCTCTTAGATAATATTTACATCAGATTTGGTAATAAGTTATACAGACAAATTGTTGGTATTCCGATGGGTACAAATTGTGCTCCTCTTGTGGCCGATTTGTTTTTATTTTGTTATGAAAGAGATTTCATGACTGTATGAAAGAGATTTCATGACTTCTCTTTCTGTTGATAATCAAGCTGATATCATTGAGGCATTTAACTCAACCTCTAGATATTTAGACGATCTTCTGAATATTGATAATCCTTATTTTGAAAGCATGGTTAACCAAATTTACCCACCTGAACTTGAATTGAATAAAGCTAATACTTCAGATACCGAGGCCCCCTTTTTGGATTTACATCTATCTATTTCTAACGGTTTTGTATCTTCTAAAATTTATGATAAACGTGATGACTTTGACTTTGATATAGTTAATTTTCCAATTTTTGGACGGTGACGTTCCACGTCGTCCCTCTTATGGAGTGTATATTTCTCAACTTATAAGATTTGCTAGAGTGTGTAGTCATGTAGATGACTTTAATGCTCGTAATAAATGTTTAACTGCTAAACTTCTTCAACAGGGCTATCGGTATCATAAGCTTAGAAAGGCTTTTTCTAAATTCTATCGCAGACACCATGAATTGGTTTCAAAATTTGATGTCGGATTAAAATTTCTTTTACACCAAGGCCTATCGGAACCAGAATTTTATGGTGACTTAGTATACAAATTCAAAAAGATTAAGGGTAGGACTGATTTTTCTGATCAATTCCGAAAAATAATAATACGTCACAAACGTATTGGCTATAATTTAAATGTTATGCGACAGTCTGCATGCTTAGTGATTAACCCAATCACGGTTGATAACTTTGCTGCACTCTTTAATTGCACACCGGGGGATCGGTCGTCAGACTCTATGATGGCCCCGACCTAAAGCTATATATTGTAGTTGGTTGGGACCGGAGCCTTTATGTCTGTTGCTTGGTCCACCGGGGCTCAACTGGTGACCTTCTTTTGCTTCAGATTTCCAGTGGGGTTGTTTGGCAGGACAGGGATCTCCATCTGTCAGACGGCCCGTTGTATCTGTTGAGTCCTCGTCTTTGCTTCTTCATGGTGTTGAAATTTGATTTATGTGTTTACCGTGATGATTCATTGACCAGTTAGAGGGTTATCATGCGAACCGAACAACCAACTAAATGTTTTGTACCACTTCAGAAACTGAGGGTGAGGTTGGGCCTGTAAAATCGATTTAAGCCCCCCAGTAATTCATTACTGACCGTTCCAAGGCGGTAGTTCTGTTGTGGTTCTCTGTTGCCTGTTTTTGGTGTCAGAGTTTCTGTGATGTTTTACCTTATGTATGTTCTTATTATTTTTGGTTCGGTTTGGGTTGCTGAGTGGCCACCTTTTGGGAACAAGCTGCTCACTCGGTTGGCCATATGTTCTCTGTATCTTGATTATTTGTAATCTTAGTTGTTTCCAACTATGGTTTGAGGGCTGGATTTGGATTTTGATTGTTTCAGTTCCTGGTCTTTGCATACTTTATACTTTCAATGGATCTTTTTCAAACTTTACATAAATCTTGTGGACATATTGAAACTATGCATGTGGAGTTTCGATGGAGCTAAAATTAATTTTGACAAAATTACGGCCATTTGGACTTAGTCATTTTATGGAATGTTTTGCATTATAGGGTATGGAGTTATGGAATGTTTTGCATTATAGGGTATGGAGTTTGTGTAATCAAATCTGGACATACTGAAGATGTGCATTTGGGTTTTTGTTGGAGCTAACTTAAATTTTGACAGAATTATGGCCTTTTTGAACTTAGTCATTTTAGGCATATGTTTGCATTGTAGTGTGAGTACTTTGTTTGGTCAACTCATCCCACAATTTTCAGCCGCTGTTTTTCAGACATTGTATACTTGTGGACATGATGAAGAAGTGCATATTGTTGTTTTGATAAAAATTTAACGGAATTACGACCTTTTAAACTTAGTCATTTTGGGCTACATTTTTGCACTATAGGGTATGAAGTTTGTGTAAAGGTTTCAGTGGATTCATAGTAGATGGTGTTTGGGCTTAAAAGGTGTTTTAGGGATGTTCACATATTTTGTGACAGGCGCTGCACGGGGGCATCATTAGTGTCTTACAGACATAATTTTCTAGTTTTATATATATTTTCAGGTTATCAAGATGCTGGTTGCTGTCGTCCTTCTATTTATGATCTGTTGGGGACCAATCATGACCAACGATCTTCTTGTGTCTTTTAAGCTTCTAGACAACCTTCATGAAGGAATTCTTCGTCCACTTAGAATAACATTCTTTCTTATGTCCTATTTCAACAGCTGTACAAACCCTATTGTGTATGCCTTTATGTCGCGCCATTTTAGGAACACCTTTAAGTACACTTTATTTCTTCTGTGCCGCAGATATACCATAGTTCACCATCAAAATCTGCAGGCGAAATATTCATGTGAGACTCGTTCAATGTCATTCCATACAGGAAAAATATTAAATGTTGTTAATGGTAATGTAGATAAAGACAAAGTGCCAAACGGATTTAATGTTTGTTTGAGAAATTCAGGAGGCTCGAGCTCAGATAAGAGGTATTCAACGAAATACGAACTAGAATTAACTGATTTGAATTCCAAGAGGAATGTGACAGTTGATTCTAACGTTTGAAAAGTTGTTACCAAAAAGGTAGGCGTGTAATACAAAGACGCCCCTTAAATTCTTAACAAAGTGCTTGAAAGGGATTAATATCAAATGATATTGTAGAAAGGGACGTAGTTTTCTGCATTTAACACTGTACCACCATAGTCAAATTACGTCACGTGGTACATATTATTCTAGTTCCTTGGATATAAAAACAAATAGAGCAGCACAGCACTAAAATAAATGCAGATTTTCAGTTAAAAAGACACAAAAACAAAATTATCTTAAACAAACAACTGCAATACAAACATATGAAAGTCTACTAGCTATGTATCTTGCCTTTGAAACCCGAGGAAAATACATACTTTTTATTTATTTTTTTCACAACTTCTATTCAGTCTTAGTGTCTGCGCCCAGCGCAGACTCAGACCAGCCTGGGCATCCGCCCAGTCTGATCAGAGTCTTCGCTGTCCGCATGGAGGTAGCTTCCAAAATGTTCGAACATTTGGAACTAAGGAAAACATCAAGGAACTGTTACAGTACTAGTAAATGACCCGTTATTAAATGAGCAAGAATGGCCAGTGATTGCATAATTTCTTTAGAACATTCTTTTCCAAATAATTCTAAATGAATCCTGTGATCCCAAAACGCAAGACCTTAGTTTATAATAAGAATTATGGTGAAATACGGAGCGACGCCTTATGGCTGTCAAATTGCACTAAACAGCTGCCGCAGGGAAGAGATTTTAAACCCTTTGGAAGCAGGGGCATCAATTGAACATGATTTAGATGTTGTCTTATAATTTCCAGAAACTGACATTTGTTCTCTGGTTTATACTTTCTTTCTCCTTCTTTATACCCTAACGTTTCTGCAAAATGAAGATTCCATTGGATGGAAAATGAGGAATATAAACAAAGTAATGCGTTACTGTAGAAAAAGATGCCGGTAACACTCTTAAAAGTTTAACAAGTTTCGAATAGAAAGAGGCCTACCATCAGCTAGGCGCTTTTGGTGTTGTCACTTCGATCAGTCAATGCACAGGCTGGGTTTGAGGTTATAAAACTCAGAATAAAGCATGTGCTCGGAAGCAGCTAATCAGTGTTCTTTATTTTGAGTTTGAGTATGTACTCAAGTTTTATAACCTCTGGGCCTGATATCACTATGATGTTTAGAATTTACGCATGCTTTCAAGAGTAGTTTTTCCTTCTTTCCTAACGCAAGACATATGCCACTTTTTGTGGGAAATGTATTGCTAAGTATTTGTAACAGGTCACCCATAGGTCTTACATTTTTATTTTGACAGTCTTATTTTCAGTCTGTAGAAGTGCGAAATGTACTGCTGGATTCAGTTTCAGTGAGAACGTCAGTAGATTTCTAAAAATCTCAATAACCAGAAATCAACAAATGTACCTTTTTATTGTTGTAGGTTGTTTAAGTTCGGGCTCAACCGTACTAAGGACAGTAGTAAGGACAGTAAAACGAGAATAGTATATGTTATGTCTGTATTGGAGTGTACCTTTGTTTGTAAACATTGAACATAATGTACTTCTGAACGAAATTCAAATTTTCGTCCTTGGATAATTGGAGAATGTTTGTGTTTGTGAAAAAAAAATTAACCATATTCTCAATCACCAATCTTTACGTCCTTTCAAAGGTTGCAACACCACGATGCCGCCTATATGAGCCGAGACACGACAAAACCAACAAAATGTCACGTGTGCACAGCGTAGACTTAGATCAGTCTGGGCATCCGCCAAGTCTGATCAGAGTCGTCGCTGTCGCTTAAAGGGTAGCTAAGGGTCTAAGCTAGCTCCATGAGCACAGCAAAGACTCTGACCAGACTAGGCGGATGCTGGACGCACATGCCACTTTGATGGTCTTGCTATGTCGCGGCTCATTTAAATTGACATGAAGATCATCTGAAAGCATGGAAATCACGAGGGAAACAAAAGGAATATACGGTCTAGTCCAGGCCCAATGGTTATAAAACTTTAGTACATTTTCAAGCTCAAAATAAAGCACACTTGTTGGCTGCTTCCGAGCACATGCTGTTAGCGTGAGTGTAGCTTAGTCCCTTAGCTATTTTATAAGCGCAAAGCGAAGACTTTAAGCCCCCCAGTAATTCATTACTGACCGTTCCAAGGCGGTAGTTCTGTTGTGGTTCTTTGTTGCCTGTTTTTGGTGTCAGAGTTTCTGTGATGTTTTACCTTATGTATGTTATTATTATTTTTGGTTCGGTTTGGGTTGCTGAGTGGCCACCTTTTGGGAACAAGCTGCTCACTCGGTTGGCCATATGTTCTCTGTATCTTGATTATTTGTAATCTTAGTTGTTTCCAACCATGGTTTGAGGGCTGGATTTGGATTTTGATTGTTTCAGTTCCTGGTCTTTGCATACTTTTTACTTTTTTTAATCAGACTGGGCGGCTGCCGAGCCTGATCTGATTTTTTGCTGAGCTCACAGTGCCACTTTGTTGGTTTTGTCGGTGGCGGCGTATTTTTTTAAACTAACTCAAAAAGAGCCCGATGACAAATATATGCAGTCCAATCTGAAGCATGCACTGAAGGAAGGGGAAGGTGTTTTTTTTCATAAGCCAGATGCATGCCTGATACATGCACAGATCATTTAACACCAATAACTTATTTCCGATATGAGATTATGTTGATCGTTCACTAAAACTTTTACTTACTGTCAGATCCTGATACTTGAGATTGTAAATTATATAATGTGAATTGATTAATAAAATATTGTTTAAACCAAAACTTTTAAGTAGAAGACTTTTGTAAGTTTCATACAGTATGGGCGTACTAAAATCTATGCTTAGTGGTACGGGAACCTTGTCTCTTAAACATGTTAGTGCTTTATTGAGGTGGCCTTTAGGACCACTTTGCGTGACACTATGATCAATTCAGGGAAGCTTTCAACTGAAGTGAAAATTAAATTCATTGAAGTGCGAAACGTGGTTGCGTTGCTCGAACATTTACATGTTGAGTAATGTTTTACTGTTTGGAGTTTTGTTTAATAGTACATTATATCAAGGGAACGTCTTGCAAGAGACCGACAAATAAAGATATCACTGTTCTGGCACATAAAACGCAGGCACATATGAGCCACATCATGTGATTTCTTACTATGTAGCACTGGTGACAAGCAAAGGCGCTGATCAGACTGCACATAAGTGCAGTCTGATCAGAGCCTTCGCTTGTTACATCAGTCATCTATGGAAGTGACCGAAACCATAGATCCAACGATGAGGTCTCTGACTACCCTGCATAAATAAAGAGGGACGCCCTGAATATCACATGACAAATTTTCCTTAACGGTAGAGGTCATATAATGTGGCTCACATATATACGTTTTCGTCAAATTCTCCCACTCAGTCATCTAGAGCTTACAATGCTGACCGACCAGCATCTATCCATTTTTTTCCAAGCGTTAGCTACGAAAAACTAGACGCGGCACGTCAAAAGTTGTGGAAGCGCTGTCTGCTACAATTGGGATTGACAACGACGTCAACATTTGAAACTGTGCTTCAATAAATAATCGCTGTTGTTTTCTATAGCCTCTGTAGGCGTGCTGTTAGGATTGTTTACAAATCTTAACGTTAAGATGCTACACACGAACATCGAATCAATGTCCTTTTTATTGTTTTAATGAAATATTTTCAGCCCATAAGTTGAAGAGATGTCATTTATCTGCTTATAAAAATAGGAAACGTGTCCAATAAAAGTCATAATTATGCTCTTAAATCAGAAAAATCAGAAGCGTTTTCGTTTTAATGACTACTTTCTCATTTTTCGAATATACATATACACATATTTTACATGCAACGCTTCAGCTATTAGCTGAAAAGTTGCATGTAGGTTCTGTGTACATTGTGTATGCATGATCGCAAAATGAGATAGAGTCAATTTATAATCAAGTGCTTTGAATGCTCAAATCACATCTGCTTTGCAAAGCATATACAGTCAACTCTTGATATCTCGAAGTCAAATTTCAGCCCAAACTACTAATAACTCGAAGTAAATTTTCTGGTACCAGAAAATTTACTTTGAGATATCAGTAGTTTGAAATAACAGAAGTTGAAATGTAAATGAAAAATATGAAATATATTGTTTGATAAAAGAAGATACTTTTAGATATCAATGTTCGAGATATCGGGAGTTGACTATATAACTGAGCCGCGACATGACAAAATCAACTTGGCCTTTGAGCTCAGCGAAGACTTAGATCAGCTTCGACAGCCGCACAGGCTGATCAGTCTTCGCTGTCCGAATGGATCTAGCTTAGACCCTTAGCTACCCTTTATGTGCATAGCAATGACTTTGATCAGACTGGGCGACTGGCTAGGCTGATCTGAGTCTTTGCTGGGTGCACATGCCACCTTATTTCTGTTCTCGTGTCGCGGCTCATTTCTATCACTGCATAAACGAAACTTTGCAGCACGTAGTTTTCAGATTGCACTTATCGTAATTAAACACAATTCATCTGAGTGTATAGTACATACAATGAAACATGTAGAAAGATCTTGTAAACATGTATAATGTATTTATAAAGCCGAAAAAAATACAATATCGTGATACGAATAAAAAAAGTGTTAACTATTTGTGAATGATTTTTTTTTCGTCGATAATGTTTAGATTGAACAGTTCCATCTACTCATGTGCAGTAGAGCAAGTGTTTATTCTTGCCGTCGCTACAAGAACAAATTCCCTAGCAGAATCAACCTATTTATATCTGAAGACCTAGAAAAAGAGCATTGACGAACAGTGTACACACGAATCGGATGCTGCAAATGCGACATCTGATCAGGGTCTACACTGTTTGCTTTACATATCGGAGTATGTTATTTTATTTAAAAAATCTACAAATAAGTTCTGAATAGTAAGATCCTTTTGAAGCAAGGAACACATCAAAGAAAAGAAAATAGTAAACTCGGTTTAATTGAGTCTGTTCATGACGAGAAATGTAGTATGCGACACCAGCCACGCCCCCTAGCACCGGCTTAAGCGGAACTCCATTTTCAAAATAACTAAAATGAACTCAATAATCCCAAAGGACCAGAACATATATTCTTGCACAACGGATGGAAAATGCCATTCTTTTCACCTGGGATAAAAATCTTATCAGGACCAGATAAAAATTATGAGCATTCAATGCATTGGTTGTATTGGGGTCACGTATCTGAGTCTTCGAGTGACGTTGACATTTTAGATGATGACGTCATGAAGACGGCAAAAATGAGGTCAGTTTATGCACGCCAGTCGTTGACGTACAGAGCCGAAGGGCGGTCGTTGAAAGCGACGCCTTCTTTCAAAATCAAGTTGAGACCTCTCAAGCACTAGAATTACGCATTCAACCATTTGTGGGGTTAAAACAAAACGTGGTGTGCAAGAAAAAGTATCTATCATGGGTCTGAGGTGTGGATAGAAAAATCCGTCACTCGGAATCACTGTTCGGCATAGCTCGGCAAGCCTCGTGATGCCGAACAGTGACCCTCGTGACGGATTTTTCTATCCACACCTCAGACCCATGAAAGAATCTTATATTTTGCCACCACTCACTTTGGAAATTTATCTGTCGAAAGTGCCAGGTTGAAGAATCTACTCGTCATAAATGGGTTAAATAATGTCCAGGGTTCGAGGTAATAAAACTTGAGAATAATCTTAAACTCAAAATAAAGCACACTGATTGGCTGCTTCCTAGCATATGCTCGGAAGCAGCCAATCAGAGAGCTTTATTTTGAGTTTGAGAATGTACTCAAGTTTTATAACCTCTGGACCAGGATTGCTTTGTATTTTGTTTTGATTATATTTTGGTTTAAACATTTGTTTTTTAATTTTCAAAAGTAATATTTATAAAAGTGTGCAATATATACATGGACAAAAGTTAAGCATCCCCGATTATTGTCGCAGAAATTTTATCTAAACTTTTTACAACTTTTCACTGATAGTATTCCAAACCAAACCATTTCTTTTCGTAATTATATTGCTACTTGATATCCCAGTAAATGGGCACCAGTTCGAAGTTAATCAGCCAAATAATTTTATTGAAAGCGCGCACTATGTTTTGAACGAAAAAAGTGGCTTGTGGTCTGCAAACTTCGTGTTTTATTGATTTTTATATCCAGAAGCTACTTATTTGGCAAGCAAGTGAAGTCTAAACTTGTCAAAGTTCTGTTACTCAATGAGTCCACGAATAAGAGTGTCAAGTTCAACCTATATATAAAATAGGACCGTCCTACTATTCTAGAAAAAAAAGTATCATCATCTTGACCAACGGTGGCTCCAAATTCAGTCAGACCATGTTAGATGTACCGATGTTTGAATTGCATTCAAAATCGATTTCAGCATCGGTTTTTTTACTCGATGAAAAAAAAAATACTGGGGGGTGCTTAACTTTTTTCGAGGTGTATATAATTGGGATCAGCAAAGAAGCTAATCATTTATAGGGTTTGTCTCGTCATACCATGTGACAACAAACTCAGCGTTTAGGGACTGTTTTTCAAAAAAGTTAAGTTCAGTTCAATTCTCCTATCGACGTTCCCCAAGTGGCTCAACGGTACGTAACCATAGTTGCCCACACTTGGCGCTGTGTGTCCGTCCAATTGTTTTTTTTTTGTTTTTTTTTTTTTCAAAAAAAAAATATCACAAGTGCTATTTATACATGTACCGTTTCTGTTTTAGCGTCGCTGACGGCAACTATTTGGTGCGGGTAAATGCTCAAATTCAAGTAATTAAGAAATGAAATTCATTTTCTGAGGTTTACCGAAGTGTGAACTACATTGGGTAACTAGCAAAGTGAATGAACATCGAAGTGTAAACTATATTGGGTTGCGTGCAAAGTGAATGAACCCCGAAGGGGTTCATGTAAACTTTGCTAATGACACAATGTAGTTTACACTTCGATAAATATCAGAAAAATTAAGTTCATTGCTTATATGTACATTCGTTTCAGTCAAACCGTGATGAAAAATCTTACATTGACACTGAAATTGCAGCAGTAAAACATTAACACGGTTTTTCTGGTAACAGCAGAACAGCGTAAATGACATCATAATGTCGCCGATGTCCAATCATATTATAGAGAGCCATTGTTTATTATGACGTCATTTACGTCGCGTGTCGCAATGTAATTATTGGAACGTAAACTACAGTACGTTCCAATGGTTTACTATAGGGATTTTCAATAAGGCCTTGTTCACACGAGCAAAGTTTCTATGTCACAGAAACTTTAATAAAGAAAGTATGCCAAAAATTATGCGTTTACACGGAGAATATTATTGGTTAAAGAAAATGTGACATAGAATCTTTGTCAAATTAACTTTGGCAATGAAATATTTGCTGTAGTGGTCACACGACCAAATATTATTTGTCAAAGTTACCTGCAGCAATGAAACAAAATCTTTGTCATAATTTCAACGCTTATAGCAAAGATTTTTGTTACATAATCTTTAGCAAAGTTCTCCGTTTACACAGACAAATTTAATTTATCGAAGTAACTTTACCATATAAAGTCAAAGAAACATTGTCATGTTTTGGCATTTACACGGGCACATTTTTCTGTGGCAAACCGTCTTTGTCACAGAAACTTTGCCCGTGTAATTGCAGCTTAAGTGCACTAAGAATGTAAATTTATTGCCATATATCAATCGATGGTGTCTGTATATGAGGTGACAAGCTCGTGAACAAGATGATTGAACTGGGTCAGTACAAATGTGGCATGACACATGGGAAGGGAAATAGATCATATATCATAATTAAACAAGTTATTTGGTTCGACTAACCCAATATTAAAGAGAAGCGTTCAATTATAGACATATTCCTTCCACTATAAGGCAAAGACCGAAACAGCTTTTTGGATCTTGTGCAACACATATATAAACAGGAGATGGCAGCCATCTTGACCATGCGACCATAATCATTTGATTAAATTTTATTTCTACGTCCAGTGGAAGTTCCATATGCAATATGCTTCAACAGGCCAATTTACCTATAGAATTGACGCCTTATCAGTCACAAGCAGCTAGTAAAACCATAGCATAAATTATATGGAAAATACACGCCCACTTTTGATAAATTTTGATGTGAGTCTCTAAAGTAAATTGGCTTTTGCCAACTGCATATTCTAAGTTTGACATGTCTGTTTTATTTTAAGGGTCGTCAGGGAATGATTTTGACCATTGAAAACCTCATATCGTCATATTCCGATTCAGTTGACTGTATATATAAATTGATATATCATAGACTAAAACGTTTCTAAGAAATCTACTTTTTAACTTGCTATACGAGGGTCATCCAATAAGTCCTGCAAACAGCCAAGTTTCAGGCAAATGATAATTGAAAACGAATCAAGCAATCAACATGCCTACATTACATCTTCCCTTCTTTCCAGTCAACAATTTCCAGAAACGTTATGATCTTGCAAATCGCGTTGCTATGCAACTAAAGAATACTACCATTATGGGTACGGCGGTGGCTACTAGTTGTCTGTTTAAGATCCCCTAGCTTAGTTAAGAACATTTGTAAATATCTGAAGATTGCTGGGAGATACGGGAAATAATACTGAAGTGTGTATACGGTACCAAGATTAAGATATTGCCGCCAGTGAAGACATTATTATTGTTCAAAGGAAGATCACCATGTTTTTCGGGCGGCTAAAATATCATACAAAATGAGTATACGGAGAAGAGGCTTTCACAGCAGATGAAGTGTTTCCTAAACTGCCATTGAATAGTACCGAGATGCTGAAATTAAAATATTAGAGAAAATATAAGCTTCGAGACTTGTTTAATTTCGTTTGCAGCCTTAAGAAACCAGAGATAAAAGTCAAAAACTAGAATTTTGCTAAAATTCTATAATATTCTCTTGTTGCCTAGCAACCACATTTGTTTGGTAAAGTGAAATAATAACTGTCTCTTATTTGAGTTCTTAAATATAAGGCTTTTACTTTAGAACACGAATTCTTGTAATTTGAAGGAATTATAAACATATATGCAGGAATTTTCTTCCCCTCACCTCTTGTAAAAGACGTCGTGTCTGTGCAATTTCACTGTCGGTATCGCTTACACCTTTGCATTCAAAACTCTCCCAAATCTGAGAAAAGGAATGTCACATCTATGATTTTTAGCACATATGTGTATTGTATACATAAGCTGTGTATGGTGTAATTTGATTACCCTACCTCAATTAATGAAGCAGTAATGACGGCGTTTGCAAGACTTATTGGATGACCCTCGCATATTGAGTCAAGGACAACTCAGGATCATCATATTTGGTGGAGTCCCTGATGCTGAATACCAAGTATCAAGTCCATCAGCCCTTTGATTCTGAAAAAAATAAACTGTTCAATATTTTTTCAATATATGAGAATCATGTCCACATTTACATGTATTACATACCTTTTAAAAGTCTTTGCCACATGGCCATAACGATTTGAGGAAAATATATTTATGTGCATATCCCATGCATGCAAGATGTTGCATGCATGGGATACGCAGATATAAAATATTTTCCTCAAATTGAAATATGGCATCAGGTGGCCAAGGCACTTAGAGGATAGTTTAGTTTAGCCTAGGAGCCTCAGTGACCGTAAACAAAAGTCAAAGACTTACTCTTACAGATGCCAACACATTTTTTTCTGCTCTGCACAAGGTCAAAGCAGGGTCATCATTAAGTACAAACCTTTTAAGGCTTTTAGATCCCAATACATTTTCATGTTCATTGGCTCTTCCGATTTGAAAAACAAAATAAAAAATGTTCACGGATTATACCATATATGGGAATAACGTCTATTTTGCTCATATGACCAACACCATCTGTTCAAACGTTTGCTCCGCCGATCCAGTCAGGCTCTACATGAAATATGGTTTCAGTCTGCTTTACATTTGTTGTTGGAAAACGTTGACGGACGATGAACAGAATTTTAAAATCTTAGTGACCGTGAACAAAGATAAAACCTTACCTTGAACTTTGGCAACAAACTGTTTTGTTTTTGTTTTGTTTGTTTGTTTCTTTTGATCTTTCAGTTATCTATCCGCCTGTATGCGCCAATATCATATCTAAGACTTAAATAGTTTCTCAGAAATAGACTGTTTAAGTAAGATTCCATATAAAAGCATAAGGAACTTAAGTTGACCGCACCATGTATGAGGTCAAGATCACCACAGGAGCAGACTGATTAAACTCTGTAGGCTCGGGTTTCCAATGCTACATGTACATACAAAAATTCAAGCTCATTGAGTTGTCGGCAGAGAAAAAGATTTTATAAAGTCTTTTACCAAATTTGGATATAGCTGCCATCTTGGTCAAGCGACTAAGCGGATTTGAACAAACTTCCGTTTCCTCAACTAAGAGAGGCTCCACAAGATAAGTTAGGTGACTTAATTAAAACAGAATAATGCTATGTTTAATTTGTTTCAATTCCGCAGTCAGTATTAAAACCTGGATATCAAGTGTTCTTCACGATTCAGAAAAATTGAAGGTTTTTTTCTTCGGTAAGGCTGCACATATATGACTAGGGAGCTATTTTTTACTCCTTCTACGTGGTTTGTGCCCTTGCATTATCGTTGTCATGATAGATAACGTAATATGCACGTTTTGTTTTAGAACGGCTGTGCTGATTGGCAAATCTGAAGAAGCTTGGGTGCGTCATATTCTATCTATTCCAGTGTCTGTTTGTAAAAGCTGCTGTTTTGTGTGTGCTGTGTATTGATGCGAGCAAGCTATGGAAGAGTAAATAGGTGTTTTTCTGCAGACGAGCTCCAACTGCACAGTTCCTCTATCCGTGATTTCAGTTGATGTTTTGAATTATAGCAGATTCTTGTATACTGACTGTTTGTATGTTATATTACGTGTGTATATATAAAGATGTTATGCAGACATTGAGTCTCGCTAGTTTTAATCGGGCTCAAGCAGAGGAGGTAAAAGTCGACCAGACCCCCCACCCCCACCCTTTCAGCAATTTTCGTTGGACTTCAAAATCGGTGCTGCGCCTTGGAGATCGCAGCGAATGTCATCTGAGTCATCAAGCTAAGCGGGGATTGCGCCATGTCATTTCTTTGACACACCTACCGAGTGGTCTAGTTCGTAACAGCAATTTAGCAGTATGTTGAAGTGAAATGACATCAAATCTTATGCACTAACCTAATGTATTGGCTCTGTTTGCGGCTGTATTAAACCAATTTTGACAGAACAAGATTACAATATAACATTTTGTCACTAACACATTTGCATAGATTCTGATTAACTGCAAATGTTTCGCATATTTGCTCTTCTGAATCGACTAAATTTCCCTACAGTATAAAAATGCAAATATTGTCTCGTATCTATCTATTAATTCTGTCTGGATTAAATACGTCAAACCGTAAGGATGGCGAGAAAACGAGTGTTGTTTGGGGTCTTGTTAGGAATCTTTTTTTTTTTTTTTTTTTTTTGCTATCGTGAGTCTGTTATGCCATAGAAGTTTATGAGTTTCATATTTTCATCAGATATAATATGTTTCCTGGATAAAAAAGAAAAGAAAAATAACCTTATACATTTAACAAAAGAAAACTTCACCCGCACATATTTTTCCACCAGTTTTTAATTATAAGCCTGAAATTCTGGGACTCCCGAAATGTGCAGAATGATCTAGTCTCCTATTTGCAGGTGGCATAACGTACCATCTCACAGATCACTGCTAATGGAGACGTCGACGCTCAGATTACTTGTTACATTTTTGTGTGGCTTCAAATGGACTTTCGATACCAAAGATCGGGGACAGAACATCTGTAATGGATATTGCGCCACGAGAAGGAAATGTGAGCCGCCACGCGAGAAAACCAACAAAGTGGTTGTGCGCCAAGCGCAGATTCAGATCAGCCTGGGCATCCGCCCAGTCTGATCAGAGACTTCGCTGTCTGCACGGAGGTAGCTTCGACCCGCAGCTACCCTTTGAGCACTTAAAGAGGAGTATGGTCAAACTTGGTGGATGCTCAGGCTGATCTGAGTCTGCGCAGGGCGCACAACCACATTGTTGGTTTTGTCGTGTCGCGGCTCATATTATGTAGAAAGGAATTCCTTGGGTTTCTTGGGATAAGTTTCTTGTCAATGCCCTTTAAAACTTCTTTGCTTCATCCAGTAGTCGAGCAAAAAATAAATAAATAAATAAAAACGATAGCAATGAGCAGGAACTGATATAATCAGATAACATATCTCGCCTTTAAAGCCAAAGGAGCATAGCTTTTTCAATAGATAAACAGTTAAAAAAACATTCACTGTAAACCACGGAATACAATCTTGTTCTTAGAGGTTTTCAATCAGTTATGTTAATAAACACATTTCCACTAGTATAAAAGATACTCGAAAATATTTATATGGATAGAATAACAAGTAACAGAAAGGAACCATAACAGAAGTACCGCCTCGGAACAGTCAAACTAAACTTTATTACGGTTAGAACTTAAAGCCAAGTACCCAAATCATGAATCCAAACTCGTAAATCATATAAACATTGACGATTCACAGACGTGGACCCCGAAACAGAAGTGTGTTTAGGCGCTGGCGGATAGTGAGCATCATCTGCTTCTTATAATACACCCGCTATATCTATTTATCCTCGGAATAAGTCAGTGACTATGAAAGACCGGTATTTAAAAGTCTTACTATGTTTCAGCTGAGGCCGTCAAATCGGAATAGATAAATAGAATCTATCATTGGTCTCTGATGCGGACAGGGAAATCCCAACCCGAGGGCATACGGGGTGTGTCGGAAACGAGGCTTGCCGAGTTTCCGACACACCCCGTGTGCCCGAGGGTTGGGATTTCCCTGTCCGCGTCGGAGACCAATGATTGATTATTTTTCTTACCTACGATAATATTTACTTAAAATTGAATGGGGAACTGATAGGCATATTTCATGCGAACGTGTACAAGTGTAAGTAGTACAACCGTGTCACCCTCATGGCTGCTGTAGTGAACAGACAAGTAAAAAATAAATCAATCACAAATCCGCATTTTTAGATTTTCTAATTGAAATTTTTAGATTTTCTAATCGAAATTTATATAAAAGAACAAAATTTGTATTGAGACGACTACAGAAAGCGCGTGTATGACGTTAATTGTGACGTAGCGTCAACGTCATTTCAAACGTCAGTTGGTAACGTCTTCAAAATGGCGGCCTCCTCGACAGTCTTTGTCACGGTGAAACAATGATTATTTTGGATCTTTTTCCGACTTTAAGACCTTGAAACAGGCTATAATGGGATTATACAGAATGAATAAACTTTCTTGAGTTGGATTTTATCAATGTGGCAATTGATTCCTATGAAAGAATAATGCATAAAGTATGGAATCGCCAAGCCGGGCGCACTGTATTTCAAGTAGCGCGTAGTGTTACACAGAATTCAAGCTCGTGTGAGCTGTCCCAGCCCATGGGCAAGACAGAATTTTCCAGCACCGCTAAAAATAGAACAAACTCTGTCTCGTAGGTAAGAAAATATCTGCTCCGACTACCCTCACACAGGCTCACACTCCATACACCGTTATATGATGAGCTGTATTAGGAATAAAACAAGTATACCAACTGTGGATTTGACTAAGAATAAAGTTTACAAGTATTGTTACAGACCTATTGCTGTAACAGTTGTTATTTGCGCCTATAGATTTTTACGTAAATTAACTTAGTTATCACTTGATGAGAAAGGGATTTAGAGCGTTAACACATAGTTTGCATATCAGATAATATGTCTTCCGTGCTTAGACTACAGGCATTTCCGGTCTGATACACGAAAATTTTGTATTTTGAATGGACAAGTGACGTTCGGCGAGCCGTCGACATGACCTGTAAGATGACGACAGTCGGCTTTCTAACAAGACGTTTTGTGTTTCTATGGACGTAACTTCCCGTTTCGGCGTCGAACTGGGTGATTTGTTTAACACATAAAAACTTGATTTTGGTCAGTGATAAATTAAGCATGAGTGTTTGGTTACTGTTCTTCTTCTATCAGTCCTCACCTTTATCAACCATCGAGCTAATTTAAAGGCCTTGGACAGATAATGGGGTCTTGAGTTTAAAATACTGCCGCTGACAAACACCCTATGCGTAGAGTGTGGCATCTGCGCAAATGCCGAGACGCTCAAGTTGGCTGGTGAACAGGATACGACTCACCTATACGTTGTCATCGTATATATTGCAATCATTAGAATTAAGGTGTATGTTTACATGTTCATCTATTATCGCCAATTTTACAAAGAGAAACAACCTATTTGAATTAATATTGCTTCCCTGGGCAATGAAGCCCATTGTTTTTAGATCTGCTCTTAAAGAGGTAAAATTTTTAAACGAAAATGAACAAGTGTACCCATTCATCTTGTAGAAAGTTCACGTAAAAAGTTATCCATAATGTTTGCCACGGTTCCTGGCATACTGACCTAGCGATCCCGGGTTTCGATTCCCGCTGGCGGAAATATTTCTCACCGTTAACGGGGTTTCACTGCAAAAAGCCTTTCATTATCACCAGCCCATCGTCCTGATATGGCTGACATGCTGTTGAAAAGGATTTAAAATCGCAAGGCATCCATCCACTTTACAGTATATTTGTGTTTAGGTTAACGGTCCCCTGCATGAAGATATTGAATCATCGTTCATGCCCACGTAAATGCGTGTTAGCCAGTTGCGTATTGACTAGAACCTACAGTTGACTGTCGATATCTCAAACACAAACGCTCACATTATATTTCAAGCTTTGCTCGCTTCCTTTAATAAAACATTGAATAATACATGGTCTTAGCTTCGCAGAGCATTAGACTTAACAATTCTGAAACGCCATGGAGTTTTTTTTTTTAGCAAGGGTTCCTTATTTTTCTCATACACTCTATTACATTGAACAAAATATGCAATAAACGCTGAATGTTTTGTTCGAGCCATTACTGCTGCTTCCAGCGGCTCCTGAAATGTTCATGCATTTTAAATGATTGACAACTATTCAGAAATCAAAAATAGCATTCATACTAAACACTGGACGTTATGTTTGTTTTCTGCAGGCAATTTACATGACAGATACATGTTACACGAAGATCTATTAAGCTTAAACATTAATGTGACGCACGATGTTTTAGATTGAAAATTTTTGTCCTGTCTTACAAAAGATATTTGAGAAAATACCTGAAACTGCCGTCTTTTGAGACCCTGATTTCAGACAATACCACTGCTGAAACCAGTTTATAATTTTTTAAATGTGTTTGGATTTCCCAGCATATCACAAAGTGGAAGAGAGAACTTTGTGCCACCGAAATGCTGATTTCAGATACTCTGCAAATCTATACTGACATATCATGTTACACAAATCCCAAACGCTCCCATTTACTATATATGAAGTAAAGCCTATGGTAAGAGGTGTTTCAAATCTCAATACGTGGTCTATCAGTTCAGAAAGGATTCATTCTAAACGGATTTTCTTCTGTAATTGAAAATCGTACTTATTTATACGATCTTCTTTGTTGCTCAATAGAATGTATAATGCTACTGACTGGGAATATTTGCGACAGCTGCGTATAAGAGAGGACATAAATCTCAAGTAACTTATGCGCTCTTCAAGCTATTGTTTTAAGCATATTTATTTCACTTTTGCACACACAAAAATATCAATACAACAAATAAGTTTTAGGAATAAAACGAAAGCATGTGGCTATTTAGTTTTCCTCTTCAAGTTATGGACTACCACGTGCTGTGCATGTGAGTTTTAATCATACTTCTACAAACGAGCGACAAACCTACGCAAGTGCTCGCAGCTGATTGATGCACAAATGAGCCGCGACACGAGAAAACCAAAAAAGTGGTTGTGCGCCAAGCGCAGCCTCAGATCAGCCTGGGCATCCCCCAGTCTGATCAGAGTCTTCGCTGTCCGCATGAAGGTAGCTCTGACCCTTAGCTACCCTTTAAGCACTTAACGAAGAGTCTGATCAGACTGGGTGGATGCCCAGGCTGGTCTGAGTCTGCGCTGGGCGCACAACCACTTTGTTGGTTTTCTCGTGTCGCAGCTCAAATACGTCCGGAAAAATGCAACTGTGTTAGGATGCCGTAAATTAAACAAAGTCATCATTCCATTGACGCAAATAATAAAAGAACATGAGCCGCGACGCGACTAACCCAACAAAGTGTGGCACTTGCTCCCAGCGTAGACTCAGATCAGCCTCGGCAGCCGTCAAGTGTGACCAGTCTTCGCTGTCGGCATGGAGGTAGCTTAGACACGTAGCTTCTCTGTAAGCGTACAGCGAAGACTGGTCAGACTGGGCGGATGAAACTTCGCTGGGCGCACATGCCACATTGTTGGTTTTGTCGAGTCGCGGCTCATTTATATCATGACATGAAAATACCTGAAGCTAGAATAATGCCAAAATAACATGTCATAGATATAAGGAACGACAACATTGTTCAATATTTCACAAATAATTTATTTAGATATTGGTGGTGGTTGTTGCTGTTGAGTTGTGGTTTACCTTCCCAGAATACAATATTTCAGTCATGTCGTCTCATAACCTCCGACTTTTTTGGACATTTACCCGATCTGAGATTATAAGTATCTTTCATGGGTATGGGGTGTGGATAGAAAAATCCGTCACGAGGGTCACTGTCCGGCATCACGAGGCTTGCCGAGTGATGCCGAACATTGATCCCGAGTGACGGATTTTTCTATCCGCACCTCACACCCATGATAGATACTTTTTCTTGCATACCACGTTTTGCATTATCTTAAAACTCGTAAAATGCGTAATTTAAGTGCCTCAGTGGTTTCTATTTGATTTTAAAAGAAGGCACCACTTTCAACGATCGCCATTCAGTTCTTTCTGTCAACGTCTGGCATGCATAAACTGACGTCATTTTGCCGTCTTCGTGACGTAATCATCTAAAATGCTAACGTCACTTGACGACGCAGATACGTGACCTCCATTACAACCAATGCATTTAATGCATGCGATTTTTATCCGGTCCTGGGTGAGATAACATGGGTGAGATAAGATTTGTAGGTACAGGGGAAACACGCGGATATCCTCCTCTGGTTTGCAAGAAAATTGAAAGTCTGGGGCCGTATTCATAAAACGACTTAAGTTGTTGCTACGCTGTTGCTAAGGCTAAATTTCTTTGAAGGAGATTCCCTACAACTATGAAATTTGCTCTGGAGGAACAGTCTAACAAAGACTGTTCCTCCAGACCAAATTTCATAGTTGTAGGGAATCTCCTTTATAGATATTTAGCCTTAGCAACCGCATAGCAACCACTTAAGTGGCTTTATGAATACGGCCCCAGGTCCTGCTACAGCTACTGACAGCTCTGCCACAGAGGCACCAGACAGCTCAACTTTCTTGCGGATCCCGATTGTCGGGTCCTAGGTATTGGTGCAAGCTTCGTACAAGATTAGTAAAAAATATTTTTTCATTTTCAAAGTTTGTGCTAAAAATGAAATGCATTTAAGGCCATTCTAGGAATAAGCGAATACATTTTCCACCCCATTTACATTTACAGAAAACGTTTTGCCTGTGGTGCTTTGAAATGGATTAAAGTAGCATGCAAATATTGAAACTTGAGAGAAAGAACGCTGATTTGGTCCACCAAGCCTGAGCACTTGTCTGATTCTTCTTCTTCTGCAGTTTTGCTCGTTCCACAGAGCATAAAAAATATTTGTATAGCTTGGAATCAAACTGAAATTATTTTCAAGTAATTTCTGATTAAATGGTTATGTACTTTTATGTATTTATCTCAATAAACACGAAGGCGTCTTACAGATACCTGGAAACGTGGGCAATTAAATAGGGTAAGTTCTTTGCCTTCATGATAAAATGTAGGATGGAAAGTACACCAGCACTGCGCAAATTGAGCCGCGACACGAGAAAACCAACAATGTGGTTGTGCGCCCAGCGCATACTCAGATCAGCCTGGACATCTCCCCAGTTTGATCAGACTCTTCGTTAAGTGCTCAAAGGATAGCTAAGGGTCTAAGCTACTTCCATGCGGACAGCGAAGACTCTGATCAGACTGGGCGGATGCCCAGGCTGATCTGAGTCTGTGCTGGGCGCACAACCATATTGTTGGTTTTGTCGTGTCGCGGCTCAATTCATTTTGGGACCAATCCTTAATACTTAACTGCTAATGATTATATATTAATGGTTGCTCTTGTTACCATATTATCCGCGTCGTCAAGAAGCATTACTTTTCCTGAATGTTGACTGATGATAAGACAAACGTCAAGTTTTGCACGTGCAGTCTTGACATGGTATCTGCAATTTTTTGTAGTCAATGTATGGCTGAAACATCTATCAGACTGCAGGCTGTAGACACCAAACCCGTGTGATTTGTACATTTACTGTTGATAATAACCTTAATTTTTTTTTCACATGACCAATACTGGCTCTCATGAGGCAATTAAAGCAGAATAGGTAAACAAGTCTTAATAGAAAATTGTCTTCGTGATTCAATTATCGCCACACCGATGGAAAATATCTGTAGATATGGACTGTTTAAATATATCAAGCTTCTCAAATATTTATTTGTCATGCAGATGGAGCCAAACATTATACAATTTACGAAATTAGAGACTTTTATTTGTGTCTAGTATCTAGAAAAAGACAAATTCTATCTTTGTGACCATCTTCCTGAAAGGGTGATATTCATCTTGCCATCTTCTTATCGTGTCATAAAAATTTAATGTATCTCCATGAAAGTTACTTATTATCTTTGTTGTTCTCTGCATTTAAGAAATGAACAAAGTATCACGATGTGTCCAAATAAGTGTTTATAAGGGACGATCGAAGGGAAAATTCTCCGCAAAAATCTGAAACATTAAACGCGTTTTTTGAAAATTTACTTATTTTTAAAGGTGCTCTGATGAATCAAGAAGGGCGTATTAGCAAATAAATACTAGGACGCTCTTCTTAAGGCATTGTAGAATCAGCAGACCGAAACATATTTTCAATAACGATGATTGTATTTTAGATTTTTGCGCAAAACATTACCCTTTGATCTTTACTTATATGTTCTGAATTGTGAGAAACAACATAAAGAAGGCACCTGCTAAGGTTTTGAAAGATCTATTAAATTTTCAGCATTTTATGCAGATTTTTGTCTTTTATCCCAAATAAGTGATTATCACAACCTTAATAGTTCCCATGTGGTGTCGTGACATGAATAACTTCTGAATAGTTAGATCCTTTGGCAGCAAGGAATACACGAAAACAAAATAGCAGACTCGGTTAAACTGAGTCTGTTCATGACCCGTAGGGAAATGGTAAACACCAGCCACGCCCCCTAGCACCGGCTTTCGCGGAACTTTATTTTCATAATTACACTAAATAAACTCAATGATCCCATAAGACCAGAAAATATAATCTGCACTATAATGAAGCACGGGGAGGCTTTTTATGTCCGTCACATGGTACAGCACCAGCCGCAGTTAAGATAAATAACATCTGAATAGTTAGATATGTTAGAAGCAAAGAATACACCGAAGAAAAGATACAAAAAAAAACAGACTCGGTTTAGCTGAGTCGGTTCACGACCAATAATGAAATGTGCAGCACCAGCCACGCCTCCTACTACCGGCTTAAGCGGAACTCTATTTTCAACTTGACTTTAAATGAACGCTATGATGCCAAAGGACCAGAAAATATAATCTATAAATATGAAGTTGACAATCGTGAAAGTCCAGGAAAAGAAGTGTTTGCAATAGAACGAGAATTTTATGAATTTAACTATTCTTGGGAAGGTCGGAATGACTATGCAGTGGTTTGTATCTGTAGTCTGTTGCCTAATTACAGGACGGTATACTCCGCGTAAAAAGCAATAATCTGGATTTTTTTCTAGACAATAAAGAATGTACTTTACATCAGTGTCATCTAGTTTTCTGATTATTATTCTATACAAAAACAAAAAAAATCTGGAAAAGTTCTCAACAATAACAAGGTATGTACTTATATTTTTGTTGTTTGTTCATGTAGATAGCTAAATATCGTATATTAAATGAGATATGAAGGGGCTGGGCTATTTGTTATTAGTTATAGCAAATAGTTTGAAAACAATATGTATATAACAAACAATTAAGACCAAGCTCAGCCTGCTTTTAAAGGTATTCTGCACACGCCTTGCGAATCCATCAGCCGTGTTGACACAATTAATTTGTTTACGATAAATACTAATTAAGGTGATTGCGAAACTGTCCTAATATTTAGGGTACATTTGTAGTGGAAAAAAAAAACTCTATTTCTGTTTTCATTGCATGACTACCAAAATGTGTCTTTAAGTATAGTAAACAAACAGGTGGATGAATTTGCAAGACTCCAGTTTAAACAAAGAAAAAAAACATTATTAATTAGTAGAATATGTTAAGCATTCAGACAAAATTACAAAGGCATGGCACAAACACAAATCATAGCACACAAAAGTACAAAATTTATGTGTTTTCTAGAAAAGCCGCGAGCATAATTAGAGCCCAGTCAAGGTATAAGAAGAAGAACAACAACAACAGAAAAGAAAAAAAAACAACGACGAAGACAACAACAACAGCAACAAGAACAAGAAGAAGAGCAAAAACAAGAAAACTAATATCAACACGTCGTGCTCAGCAAAAATACAATACCAGACACACAAAGTCTAGCCACATCATTAATGGCTATACAATAAACATACATCACACAAAATATCTTTCTATTAACCTTCAAATAAACATAAAGCGAAGTGAACAGCAGCAAGAAGTTCAAAGAATAAAACATTTGAAACAGTACACTATACTATATTAAAAAGAATGACTGAAATAAAAAGAACCGCTTTGGAACGGTCAGTATAAATGGTCAATATCTACGTAATGTATTTATGAAAGCCTTAATACTGTACTTTAGATCTCCAGGGTGTGATCCCCTTATTTGATCCAGTTCGTCGAGACGGTTGTAATGAAGGGAAATAGGCAGCGTTTAATGAGCCGCGACACGAGAAAACCAACGAAGTGGCATGTGCGCCCAGCAGAGACTCAGATCAGCCTTGGCATCCGCGCAGCCTGTGCGTTTTAAGGGTAGCTAAGGGTCTACGCTAGCTAAAACGAAGGCGTTAATTAACATAGATAAACGGGTACAACCAAAATTATACTTGCATCTCATATGAGCTTGAGAGGTTGTTATCGGAGTTTCGAATGCTTTATAGTTTTGCAAATATTATTAAAAAGATATCGGAAAGCACTTATACATGTATTTACATTCTTGGTGTATTTACTGAAAAGCCCTATAGTAAACCATTGGAACGTAATGCAGTTTACATTCCAATAATTACATTGAGACACGCGACGTCTGTGACGTCAAAATAAACAATGGCTCTCTACTCCCTGATTGGACGTCAGCAACGTCGTGACGTCATGCATGCCGTTCTGTTTTGACACAAAAAACTGCTTGTACATGTTTTACTGCTTCAATTTTAGCGCTTATATAAGATTTTTCATAAAAAGATTTGATTGAAATGAATGTAAATATAAGCAATGAACTTAATTTTTCTGATGTTTATCGAAGTGTAAACTACATTGGGTCACTAGCAAAGTTTACATGAACCCCTTCGGGGTTCATTCACTTTGCACGTGACCCAATGTAGTTTACACTTCGATAAACCTCAGAAAAATGAAATTCATTCCTTATATAATAACAATAGTATTAAATTTCACTAAAATGAATAAGGCGTATCAGCGTCGTTTCTGTGAGACCTCATGAATATTTACATTCTTGGTGTTTTTACCGAAAAACCCTATAGTAAACCATTGGAACGTAATGCAGTTTACATTCCAATAATTACATTGAGACACGCGACGTCAATGACGTAAAAATAAACAATGGCTCTCTACAACCTGATTGGACGTCAGCAACGCCATGACGTCATGCATGCCGTTCTGCTGTTAGCAGAAAACTCTGCGTGTACATGTTCAACTGCTTCAATTTTAGCGCTTATATAAGATTTTTCATGAAAAATTTGTTTAAAACGAATATAAATATAAGCAATGAACTTAATTTTTCTGATGTTTATCGAAGTGTAAACTACATTGGGTCACTAGCAAAGTTTACATGAACCCCTTCGGGGTTCATGCACTTTGCACGTGACCCAATGTAGTTTCATTTCATTTTTCTGAGGTTTATCGAAGTGTAAACTACATTGGGTCACTAGCAAAGTTTACATGAACCCCTTCGGGGTTCATTCACTTTGCACGTGACCCAATGTAGTTTACACTTCGATAAACCTCAGAAAAATGAAATTCATTCCTTAACTAATTGTTTTGTCTGAGCCGCGACACGACAAAACCAACAATGTGGTTGTCCGCCCAGTGCAGACTCAGATCAGCCTTGGAATCAAACTAGTCTAAGCAGACTCTTCGCTAAGCGCTTAAAGGGTAGCTAAGGGTCTAAGCTAGCACCATGCAGACAGCGAAGACTCTGATCAGACTGGGCGGATGCCCAGGCTGATCTGAGTCTGCGTTGGGCGCACAACCACATTGTTGGTTTTGTCGTGTCGCGGCTCATCTTATTTTTAATTTTGATTTCTGTGTTCTTGAGATATAACACTTATGAGCTAAAATCTTCAACGTCGACCGAACAAGTAAGTATCTGATGAACCGTAGCAGAACAAAACCGGCTACCCCAACCCCCACGTAATTACATTGCTGGTCGTCCCAATGCGCATTTCTGTTTTGGTTCTTGTTTGTTGTTTTATGTATTGGTTGTCGCTTTGTCTGTTATTTAGATAGTGTGTGTGATGTTAAGGTCAGTCCTAAAATAAAAGAAATAGAAACTACGTACATTTTGTAATTATATTTGTTTAATGTTTTTCCGTATAAAATGCTATTGCTATTTCCGTATAAAATGCTATTGTCAAAATTGATGCTTTGGTTGGTATATTGTGTGGGTATTGTTGATGTCTTATTGTTTAACGTCCACGGTAAACAACTATGGTCATGTCGGGACGATCAGTTAACCTAACCACACTATTCCTGGACAGGCTTAGCCCTCCTGAGCGGTTAACCAGTACTAAGTGCACTTACTTTCACCAGTAACTGACAACTGCCCTTCTTGAATCAGTGGAAGGGGAAATGAAAGTAAGTGGCAAACACACCCAGGTCCTGCTGCAGCTACAATTAGCTCTGTCACAGAGGCACCTGGCAGCGTATCGATTTCGAGGTCCCCGACGTGAGGGAGGGGGCGGTGGTCGAAGCCCAAGTCAGTAAACAAAGATTATCTAGATGTAATTAACTTCCAAGGATATGAGAAGCTGGTAAAGAGTATTGTCTGTTACTTCTTCTGAGCCGAACGAATAGTTCTCTCTATTGTACAAGCATGCAAATGTGTGTCTAGCAACAACAAAATTATCATGCCTGGATTAATCCTAGCAATGAGCAAGGACACCTACAATTGTAAATGTTTCTGTGCAGAGACCGGTCTACGTAAACACTTACAGCACAAAAGTTATTGCATTTGTGTCATGTTAATTTATATGATTATCGAGCACCTTGGGTGCGTTGTGCATTGACTTTATAACTTGATTGTTTTATACCGCCCTCATGCATCAAATACTTGAATATGGTTAAAATATAGTACATTAGTAATCTAGTGAGTGTCATGTTATCAACAACTCAAATTTTGGATATTATCAGTGCTATTATTTAAGATAGTAGGGTACAACTTTAGGGGATTTTCCGAAGCAATTCTGCTAATTCATGTTTGCCTCTTCTTCTCCATAGGGTCTCTCTTAAAGAATTAAATTTCCACTCTTGGAGCAAAATCTTTCCTTTAAGGGTAGATTCGTTTTTGGAAGGGCTATATTGTCCGCGGGAAAGCAGAAAGAAGTCTATGAAGTAGTGCACCTATGTAAAATGGCAGAAAAGAGAGATTTGCTCATGTGTCTATTCACCGTAAACGGTAATTGAATGGGGTCATATTTAATATCGAGTGGGCCAGGACTAGTTGGTAGCCTTTTGGTATTGAAGTACTCTTGGCTTACATTCCGATTTATCAACATCACACATTTTGGGTGTGTGTGTGTGGGGAGGGGGGGGGAGAGAACCAAATAAAATATCATTTTCTACAAGCTTAAGGTTTTCATTTGCAGACAGGTTGCACTTAGGTGAGCACTAATGGGAAAATCAACCTATTTAAACTGCAATTGATATTTGAATTTGTTCTGTATTATATATTGGGCAAACATAAAATGATTAGAGAGCCCCTTGTGTTCGCAACTCCTAAGAATTAGAAAGTTACACAACTTCTTGTATATGGTCTTTACATATGCACGTGACTTTCGGCTCAAGACCGGGTACTTTTTATCACTTTTATATAATTTGCTAGTTATTTTTTTTTCTTTTTTTGGGCTCAAATATTAAATTCATAGACAGTGGGTACATGTACTTTGTGTGCACAATCACTTATAGGGGTATATGTCATTTTTAGCTTGGCAAATTTATGATTCGTACAGAGAACCTGCAACTGTATTATTTATTGGAAATACTTGCAATAATATCATTTATGAATTTCAAAACGCACCTACCTCACCTACCCTGAGACTCAATAATTTAAGTATACTAATCACTCAGTAGTTTACCTATATAATAACTCAATAATGTGCATATACATGTACCAAACTAAAATGAATTGAATTTCTTTTTGTTAAAGTAAAACACCACGGCTTGTTTATGCGAAATGCACTTCTTACTGCACATATAAACCCAAGTATATTTGACCACTTTCTGATCTTACATGACTTTTTTTATTCAGGCAAATCTTTCCCCGAATCGAGCTTTATCTGCCACTCAAAATGTTTTCTTAAAGCCCTAAAAATTTATGAAGGGCAAACCTGCCAGTATATACGCAACTAAATGACAAAGATCATAATGCGGATTGTCGCTGGGAACAGATAAATCGTTTATTTTGTCTTACAAGAATGCTTGTTGACTTGTTGTATTCCTGTAAGAAAGTAAACTGTTGTGATAACCCCAAACAGAATAGCAGTTTACATAGGGAAGGATAAGTCTTTATCGGCGAGACTCAATTAATTCAAAGTTAGATGCACAATATGAAGCGTCCAATAGCTGCAAGATACACATTATATACTTGAGACATACGTTTTGTGCCATAAGCAGTTGTAGCAAATGATCCGCACTAATAGTATTATACGTTTTATATAAATGCGGGCAAAGAAATCGTATGAATAAGTACGCTTTTCAATTAATGGAGTAAATCCGTTTAGAATGAATCCTTTCTGAAATGACAGACCACGTCTTGAGAGCTGAAACAACTATTACCATAGGCTTAAGGTGGTGATAATCACTGATTTGGGACAAAGACAAAAATCAGCATAAAATACTTAAAGTAACACTGATCTTTCCAAAACTTAGCAGATGCCTTCTTTATGTTGTTTCTCATAATCTAGAATCCCAAAATGCAGCATTTGTTAATGTTAAAAAGTGTTTTTATACGAGAAGATCAAAAGGTAATTTTCTGCGAATAAATCTGAAAAATAATATCATTATTGAAAATATACTTAGTGCTTAGAGTACCTAGTTGCATAATGGAGAGCGTCCTAGCAATTATTTTTTCCATCTCTTTCACACATTATCAGGCTGAGCAGTTGAAAAAAGATGCAGTCTGTGTCCAAATTTTTTTGTCAAAACACACAGGTGAGACAGGAGATACTATTTTAACAAGGTTGAACAATTTCATCTACACACCACTGATCATGTCAGTAATGTATTATTTATATTGTAGGTGTTAACATAGGTATGCTTGCCTACCCTATATTTAATAAATGCGTCCAGTGTACATTGACTTTGTACATGGCTGAACATTGAGAAAAAGCTACCGTTTTCATCTGGTCTACATTACAATTTGAGAAAGAGTTGGAATAAATAATTGCTAGGACGCTCTTCATTATGCAATAGTGCACCTTCAGCACTACATAAATTTTCAATAACGATATTATTTTTTCAGATTTATTCGCAGAAAATTACCCTTTGAACTTTCCTTATATAACACTTTTTTACGCAGCATGTACGTCTATTTTGTATTCTAAACTGTAAAGAACTACGAAAATAAGAAGTCTGCTACCTTTCAGGGAGATACGTTCCTTTTTTATGGTTTTATGCAGATTTTTACATTTACCATAAATCACCACCTTAAGTTCATATAAAGCAAATGGAAATAGTCGAAATTTGTAAGTGTTCTGTGTTTAAGCATTTTATTACTGCGAGTAAGCAAGAATTCTGACTAATTAAAACTAAAACAACGTTTCTCTCTTGCATATGCCAAAAAATGTGATTGCCAGGTCGCAAATGTTCGAGTTTGAGAACAGTATTCTAACGCTTAATGCCTCAAATTTATCTTTTCCTCGGCCTGCACGGCAATGTCGGCATAACCACTCGTGTACAATAGTAATGGCTCGAACAAAACATTGTTATTAAATTTTCTAGGGTCGCTCGTGGACAGATGCGTTGCCCATGCTATCAGACCAGAATAAGCCTGATAAATCTAAAATGCCCACTATTACAAACTCACCTATTCTTTGACTGAATATGGAAATGAAAAACATTTAAGTTGACTAGGCACACCCTCATGTTCCCCTTTCTCTAACCCCTACCCATTTTGCGAAAAGGAACAACGTTTATATCTTCCTAATTGATTTTTTTTTGGGAAATGTACAAGTCCTTCCAAGATAGTTTATGCATTTAAAAAAAGGATTTGCCCTCATGCGGAGCAAACTGCTGGCCTAAATGAGAAGGGTTGCAAATATAAATTGGTATAGAAGAGTCCCTGGCGAGTGAACCCATGACACACAACCTTGATTTCACTGCATGACTTTGAATCAAGGTTGATTAAAGGTTGTGTGCCCAGTGGGTAATATGTTGCAATAATATGTGAGCCGCGACACGACAAAACCAACAATGTGGTTATGCGCCAAGTAAAGACTCAGATCAGCTTGGGCATCCACACAGTCTGATCAGAATCTTCGCTAAACGCTTAAAGGGTAGCTAAGGGTCTAAGCTACCTGCATGCGGACAGCAGAGCTGCTTAGGAAGATCTGAGTCTGGGCTGGGCGCACAAGCACTTGTTTTGCTTTTCACGTGTCGTGGCTCATATGTTTCTATTTTTTGTAATTGAATTTCCATAAGCAGAAAACCTTGCTTTTCTTCCTCCAAAAATTAAGCATACCTGGGTTACATCGCATTCAGACATGAGAAAGCATGATCAGGAACCGAGACAATCACTTTTCATATCCCACCCTAAACACAAAATAAGAAAGAAAAACAAAAAAGATGGATCACAAAGCAAAGCACAAAAAAGCAAAAAGCCAGGTATCAAACTCTTTCCAAGCAGATGACCGTGAGGCTGTCCTAAATTATGAACAGAAAGGCAAATACTAATAGAAAGTCGGCAACTAATGACATTGATAAAATTGTGTGAACATAATTCCCGAAGACTGGAATAAAACAGTATTAAATGAATGTACAGGCAGTTAATTTAGGCTCTACCTTGCACTAATTTACATGTATACCTGCCTTAACATAAACTTTCAATTACTTTCCCAGTTATCCTGTCCATCACTTTTTTTTCTCTCAAACTTTGGGGTTTATCGACACTGAAAAAGTTAGATACAGAAACGCGCGTCTGTCGTACTAAATTGGGTGTACGAAACCACTGGGCCGATGCTATCGCTGCTGGTGGACATTTTGATCCTGAGGATGTCATCAACTCAGTCAGTGTTTCAGTCTTTATTCTGGTTCTTTAGCATTGGGGTCACTACTTAAATACTAATTTAAAGTAGCAGTCTTAACTTATACATGTATCATGTAAAAATTCTAAATTATTCTAAAATTAGGCTGACTTGTCACAGCGACATGAATCTTAGCGGAGTTTGGCTTGCATTCTTTTAGATTAGTTTGGTTTTTTGTAGGTTTTTGCTGGATCAGCCATCGGCTTCCTGATGTCCTCATCTGTCTCGTCTCTGAGACACTGGGGTTGAGGTGGGTCGGTTGGGGCGCCTGCGCACGCGAGCTAATACGTAGGCGTCTCTTACTTGATGTCTGCAGGCACAGTACCTTTGTCTCGCGGAATACGTCAGTAAGTGTGGCTAAGAAAGAGCTGCTCGTTGCCTGCCGAGACTGGCCCATCACTTTTGGGGTTTAGCGACGCTGAGGAAGTTAAATACAGAAACGCGCGTCTGACACACTGAATTCGGTATAGTTATGGTCTTGAGAAAAATGTTCATAGCAACTTCAGAAACTACTGCATTTTTACACACCATCTAGAATCACATGCCGGATCTCCTTATATTCTAAAATGGACTTTACAATACATTTCATGTGATATGCATGGTCTGAGAACATTGCATATGTGCAAATGGCATGAAAGTGAATGGGTATACTTTCAGGGGAAGCAACCCTGCCGTTTTTTATTTTTGCCATGCCTTCTCAATGCGGTTTTATTTGGAAAAAATAAAACTGGGCTAACATAGGAGATTATTTTTTCTTTTAAGAACACATCCCATTTTAGAAGATCGTTGTCATATGGAAAAGCAAATAAGAAGCCACAATTGTTGTCTTCCTTTGAAAACAACGGAAACACATTGAGATGTATTCGTACACGTAAACACTAGCTATCACTCGCTATACTTAATTAAAGCAGAGCTCTAAGGATAAATCTCAGAGAAAAAAAATCTTGAAGTTCTTGATTTCATTATCGCCGCATTTCGTGATAAACATGTTTCCATATATAGGCTATATAAACAAACCAAGCTCCTAAACTATTTAATTTGCAAGGAGATGAGGCAGACATCATACATTAAGATATGCTTTAATTAGCGCAACATTAATTCAGTAGAGTTACAGTATCAGAATTTTATTTGGACTCTCCAGTAATTAATCAACTGGCTGGTACTCAGAAACCTTGCTCTTAGTTTAAACATATTTTATTCATAATTTCACCCACATGCAACATAAGATATACTCAAAATAGAGTTAATGGGATTGGAATGAAAGCAAAATGCTTGTATGATTCCTCTCCCTAACCTTGCTCTTATATCTAGGGAACAGATAAAAAAAATACAACAGTTTAACTCTAGAAGTTTTTACTTTGTCCGTTAGTCTGCTAGCACTGTCCCTTAGTACTGTCAGACCAATTTCAAGTTTCTGCATCAAACATGTACATGTAAACATGTTCTTTTATCATTGTTATTTTGAAAGACAATTTTATGTGCAAGCCAATAGCCTAAAACATAGAAACATGAATGAAGACCCGTTTTGTGCATGATCATCTGCAAATGCATAAAAAAGAAGAGGAAGGAAAGAAGGTTAATTTATTATTCATTGCTGTTCTAGGAAAGAAGAAAGGGGCACCTACTTTAGCAGTTACATGTAAAACACAATCTTATAGGTTACATTGTTAACCAGTTATGTTGAAAAGTAAATGATACACGTTTAAGCATGTTAAAGGTAGTTTCAGACAAAATTTATTGACCGTGCAATACATTGGTTGGTATGAGTTACAAGGAGTATCAGAAAACCTCGTTGATTCAGGAACAATGCTTGTCCAAAAGTGTTACATGTAAATGTATCTGACAAAGTTACTTGACCACGGAATATAGGCCACAATGACCTCAAAATAAGACAAAGCTTTACCATTTGTCAGACTGAACCATTGCTTCTTGTACGATGCATATGTGTAAAGCAGTTGCATCCCCTAAACTTCTCCCTTTTAAAATTTAAGGGCAGCAACTCTGTAGTGAATAGTCCAGTCTTGCTTCAATTTAAACAATAATGTCTGTTATGTGTGCATTTCAAGAAAACCTGTTCGAAGATATAGATTTTCTACCTTCCAGACATTCTAACTTTTCCAGGATAGGCAAGGGCCATAAAGTTATAGTAAACAAATCGAAAAAAACTAATAATAAGTTCTTATTCGAGGACTTATTAAAAACAAAAAAAAATCATTATACAGGCTCATTAACTGCGTAGAGGATATTTAAAATTGATATATTTCTTCCAGCGTGTTTAATGAGCATTATTTTGGTTGTAAACGACTTTGCAACTAACAAATAGCTTGAAATTTCATTTTAACACACAAATCTCAAGCAATTTCACACGTACATGTACATGGAACTTAAGCGGCTCGACGTCGCATGCATTAAGAATGTTACGTTGGCGCTTCCAATGACGTCAGTAACGTCAGAGTTAACGTAATTTGTGTCAAGCAACCTAGATAAGGTTTAGCCAATTAATAAACAAATAAATGACACTATTTCTCGAAAATCCTATATTTGAAACAATGAAATCTAAAGAGATAACAGCGAAACTATCAAATTCAATTTCAACGAGAAATCTCTATAATTTATTGAATAGTCTAAAAAGTTGTAACATTATGATGAGCCGCGACACGACAAAACCAACAATGTGATTGTGCGTCCAGCGCAGACTCAGATCAGCCTGGGCATCCGTCCAGTCTGATCAGAGTCTTCGCTGTCCGCATGAAGGTAGCTTAGGCCCTTAGCTACCCATTAAGCGCTTAGCGAAGAGTCTGATCAGACTGGGCGGATGCCCAGGCTGATCTGAGTCTGCGCTGGACGAACCACCACATTGCTGGTTTTCTCGTGTCGAGGGTCAATTATAGTTTGAGCAAGATCCTTTTACATTGTAGCCTCCAGCAGCAAGACATTATTTTTCCCATTTGAAGTCAGTGGAATTTCCTTTTTTCTGCTGAATGGTCCGACTTTACGAAAGAATCGAACTAACACAGTCTTAATGCAGCCATCTATGCTCAAGAAGTTCTATTGAAAAAAAAAAAAACTGATTCTATCGTCAGCCAGTGACAATTTGAAAAGTGCAACGTAACAATTTTGACGAAAGCACACGTTTTAAAGCTGCCTTTGACTTTTGCCTCGTGTATTTGAACATTCTTAATTCAAGAATCACATTGTTGTGTCAAGCATAAGATATATTCTGGAATTTTATCGTAATTAGTATTACACTACCTGACAGTGGTAAAACAAATAAGGATTTATTTTTTTTTCTCCTGAAGCGTATAATAAAAAGTATTACATGTACGAAGTTTCTGCTAACGGCCTTGAAAACTGTTGCTTTTAGTATAGGAGACAACGGGAATCCCTACAGTGACGTCATCGGATGAGCACGTGGGTAGTTTGGTTGGCAAAAAGATAACGACAGACAGTGGTCTTTATGGGATTTTGCTGAACAGTAGCCTCTGAAATGTTTGAAATGTAGTTTGGAAAGGTGCGAATAAATAGCAACTGATAAAACCAGTGCAAATATTGTCTTAATCGCTTGTCGCGCGAACAAATAGTGTTATTTAATATTATTTAAAGTCATTTAATTACTCGGTCTCGACACACATTGAGTCGCTCCTGAATTGGAGTGTTTCTCTTATGAAATAGAAATCAAAATAAATCGGAATTACTAAGATAAGTTTCTTAACCTTTTAACTTTCTCGCAATCTCGGTGATTAGTAAATATAACTCGGGTAATAGGAACGAAGACCATAAAATATAGAAACCTGTATCCAACGAGAACTAATACAAAATTAATAAAATATTGATCTAGTTTAGGGACAAAAATATAAATGAATAAATAAATTAATATTCATGATTACGATTCAAAAGTGGATGTTATAAAACGGTAAAGGATTTATAAGTAGAGAACCTTCTATGTTTTGAAATTACTATCAGTAATCATCACATTATTTAGTTCGAGCTCATGACATCTGAACAACAAATTCTCTCTCTCTCTCTCTCTCTCTCTCTAATTGTTTGATAAAACGGTAAAGGATAATATATAAAAACAAGGAACTTTCTCTGTTTTGAAATACAATAATTACTACATTTTATTTATTATTTAGTCCAAGGTCATGACACCTAAACAACAAATCCTCTCTCTCTCTCTCTCTCTCTCTCTCTCTCTAATTGATTGCCCGAGATATTTTATGAAGGGAAAGAACATTAATTACTGTTGTCAAAATATCAAAGAATATTGAACGAATTTCATTTGATATGTAATTAGCCACACTGCCAAAAAAGTTTTTTTATTATACACAGAAACAAATACTGATAAAATTGTCACTGTAGGACAGCGGCGATGTTCTTTGAAATATGATAATTAAAGACACCCTTATCAAAAGACCCGCTGAATACCAGATACATTCATTTATAAGCAATAAACAGCCGGTGTAATTTTTAAAAATGCACACCAGACACAGTATAACTTTTTTAGAGTAGTCATGCTAAAATGTACTTCTTAAAACACTTCATGTGGAAACAATTTAAATGAATTCGAAGAGACCATAGAACAATATTGCACACTAAAATACCAACATTTTTCAGCGTCATTATTTATATAGAAAATTATGCATTATAATGCGCAAAATACACGGCATGATTAATTACACAGTTTAACATCACCCAATAAACGTTCAATATAGTTTGATTGACAATCGACTACTTGCCTACCAGCGTGGGGGATCCCCTGGCAGTCCTGATTGATGACGTCACCGCGTTAACATCTATACTGAAAAGCTATTTCCTACTTAAAGTATGTGGCACCTTTCAGGGGCCGCATGCCTGTCGTGAATAGTGTGATCGTGCTTAAGTTCAAACTTGTTTGACGGCTAATGCGTATCAGTATCTAAACAAGCTTTGCGGAATACGAACTGTCGGCCATACTTTTGAAGTATACTGTTTGGTAGCATTTTAATAATTTCGTGTCCAAGGGCTTATTATTTTTAATAAAATAATACAATTGCAACAAAATGACATGAAAGAAATCTAGCATCTGGCATACAGACACTCAGAATAATTCTCACTGAAAGCAAATGGCAATTTCAAGTGACCTCAACTCTGTTTTGAATAGTACGGTATTGCTTTAAAAAGGTTTTAGTTTAAACTTTATTTATTTGTATATTATGAAACTAGGTGGCTGTCCTGTTGTGGGGCAAACGTAATCCGGCAGTCTGAGTGGGGATGTGTCTCAAAAACCTCAACACATTCGCTTTTTTATTTTTTTATTTTTGCTAAACTATCTTTTATTTTGCTGAACTAGAGTTATCTTCCCTTACTGTAGTCTTGGACCACAGACCTCAACTATTTAATGCAACTAAGGTTTCCAAACCTCTGAAGACTCCATATGGAATTTGGTTAAGATTAGCTTAGGATGTACACAGGGGATGTCGTTAACAATAATTTAGCCGCGACACGACAACACCAACAAAGTGGCCTGTGCGCCCAGCGAAGTATCAGATCTGCCTGGGCAGCCGCCCAGTCTGACCAGATTCTTTGCTGTGCGCTTTAAGCATATTTAAGAATCAAAGCTAGATCTATGCGGACAGCAAAGCCTCTGATCAGAAAGGGCGGATGTCCAGGCTGATGTGAGTCATCACCGGGTGCACGTGTCACTTTTTTGGTTTTACAAACGACGAAGGAATATGCCTAGTTTAGGTTCCCTCGGAGCTCGTTCCGGAAAACTGTAAACGTCCTTATTTTTTATTAATTAATAAATCTAAGTCTTGTTTTTTCTGAGTTTTATGGCTACTAAAAAGTAGTCATTACTACATGTCAATTTAATTTATCAGTGAAGTTAGAAAAATATAATATTCCGGTTACATGCAGCAGATAGGCTGAACACATCACCACAAAGTGCATCGATTCATCTCCGCGCCTTTCATTGGTGTCCCCGATGGCACCACTGAGAAAAGTGTGACTTCCAGCAATGTGGCAGATTCATTCTGTGACATTCACATCATCCATATCGAGGCCTCACTTTTGGCTGTATGGTTTGTCCCATTGTATAGATTGCTGATATGACAAGCAAAATCACTACAAAGCAAAGACTGTACTCAAGTGCTCTAATCAGAGCATTTGCTTGTTACCAGTGCCATATTGTTTGAAATCACATGTTGTGGCTTCGTTGTCGTCGTGATTTCATTATCGACGCACTTAATGGTAAATATGTTTCCGAATATAGGCTAGTTAAGCAAACCAAGCTCCTAAAATATTTACTTTTCAAGGAGATGTCGCCAGACATTAACCCTTTGAGTGCCACGACGTTATTATGCCTGCGCCGCACTCTTTGACGTTATTGTTTTCAGCGGTAACGTCATCATAAACTGGCGCCATTGTAACGTCAGGCTGACGGCGCACAGCTGTGAGGGTCGGTCTGTAAGTAACAGTTATGGGAAAATACGTTGAATAAGTATACACTTGTTTTCATACATAAGCAACATATCATAAGATATGTGTAGCATTATTTTGATATGAACGATGTCTGTTTGCAAAATGAAAATAATGATGATAATAAAAAATGAAAATGATAAAAGAAACAAATTGAGTTATTCTATGTTTGGAAACATTTACTGTACTTTGTTTGTTCATTTTAGGTGAATTTGTATTATCGTGCATATTTAGATGGCTTAGCGCCGCTCCATAGCAAACTATAATCCCAACTCAACTTTTTAGTGATAATTTGGCGCAAATTTGATCGCTCAAGTGTACAGGCGGACAGGAAACGTTGTTTATACTTTGATTTATGCCCCAACCAGAAACCTAGAAGTACTTATAGCAATGACTTAGTATGGCAGACAAGTCGGAAGTGAACCTGGGCGAGTTGGAATAAAGAAATAAATTTGATTGGCAGGAATTATCAAGCAGAGTAGGATAGAAAAGAACAGATGTTGTTTTGGTCATAAAGCCCTTCAATTCTATAAAGGTATTTTTGAGTGCTGGCAATTAACAAAACACTTCCAAATCGTGATTTCTAAAAATGTTCTACAGGCAAACGCCCGTAAAAATAACGGTAAATTAACTGGCAGCCAGCTTCCAGGTATTTTACCATAACATCTACAATTTTTTACAGTGTGTTTATAATGGCTTATCTGCATCAAATATCGTATTCTTACTAAACTTAGTGGGAACAATCAGCTGATGAAACGGAACTAATCAGCTTTTTTTGTGACAAACGTGGTAGGCGTCTTTTGAATATTAGAATTTATTTTTCCTTCCCTGAGCCAGTTGGTTGATTTTCACCAGATTTGCATAGATATATTATCATTCACTCAAGCTAAAGAGCAGACGCAAATTGGTGACGTTGATTTTTTTTTCACGATGACAGTTGAAAGTGCTCTAAATATCGAATATGGTATGATTTTGAATATGTTACTGAGCCAAAAAAAAAAAAAAAAAAAAAAAAGCACGTTTATCTTGACCCCTTTTTAGGTTGCTGGAAGAATTCAGGGGATAGATTTTTTTTTATTAAAGTTGCATGGCTATGTCATGCATCCAGTCAAGGAATGTTCAGGTTTGGCTGACCTAGATGCAACTTAGGAGAAGGGTTTGAGATGATAGGCTATGGTGCAGAGATGCGGGCTGGGCCAGCTGGCAGCTGGAGAACTCTCTCTGTCAACCCGGCCGTAAGTGGATACCTTTTCCGAATTAAGGAAGATCATAGGAGGGATGAGTCCCGCCTTTTAAAAGCTATGCCCATGATACAGTAGGCCGCTTAGCTCCACTGCTCCAACGGCCACAAGGCTACAGGAAAACTTTACCTTTCTATATAATTTTCATGATTGATAGAGGGTTTCCCCATAGGGGTTGGCCGAATTTTTTATTTATTTATTTATTTATTTAGGAAATAGATCAGCTGTAGCAGTGAATTGTTGAGAATAATTAACTGTTTGGTTGTAAAGTAGGTCATATCACGAGCGCGAAGTGCGAGTGATATATCTTCTTACAACTGACCGACGGTATTGCCAATGAAGTCAGCAATTAGACTCACACGCTCCGAAACAGTGAATTTGAATTTGAGGGCGAGTACCTGCCCGAAAAATACCGCCGGATAATACATGCTAGAAAGGCATACATATACATGTGCTTATCAGTCCGTCGGAGAGAAACAGCTGGGCACTTTGTCTTTCCGTGTCAGCGTGCGTACGTGGTCATGCACATATCTTTTTTATATTTGTAAGTTTGAGCAAGCGTTCATGTATGCGTGCGCGCAGCGTTTTGTTGGTTATTTTTGATTCAACGGCTCTTTGACACAGTATTTCAGTCTATTTCGAGCTGTCTCCCAGGAATAAAATAGATAATGATAGAGGGGAGAGGGGTGTGGCCAGGGGGGGAGGGGGAACTACTTTCTGAGCTCTCTGACAGGTCATCCAAAACACAAAACGCAAGAAGTATGGGAAATGCAAGAAAATTATAATTATAGTAATTGTCTTTGAATTTTCGTGATAAAGTTCCACCACCACTGCTGTTCCGGAATATTACTATAAATTACAATCTTGCCCCCCCCCCCCCCCCCCCCACCTCCCCGCACACACACACACACGTACCCCCGACTGCGCCGGGCCGGGTAGCGCAATCGGTAGGGCACCTGACTCGTAAGTCAGAGGTCCTGGGTTCGAATCCCGGTCTGGCCACATACTTTCGTTTCTCCTTCCGCTGATTCAAGAAGGTCAGTTGTCAGTTACTGGCGAAAGTATGTGCACTTAGTACTGGTTAACCGCTTAGGAGGTCTAAGCCTGCCCAGGAATAGTGTGGTTAGGTTAACTGACCGTCCCGACATGACCTTAGTTGTTTACCGTGGACGTTAAGCATCAAATCAACCAACCAACCCCCGACTGCCCCGGAAATAAGGAATATATAGGCAATTCTCGCAAGAAAAGATCTCCTAGACCTATTTAAGCATAGCCGTCTTAACCTTTTAGAGGATAAATATAGGCCCAGCCTACATCCAATCCTTAGACATCTATTTATATGTTTGTTATCACAAATGTATGTATTTATGTCAGAAATTTATAATAAATAAATAAAAACCTTTTAGTGGATTTACCCCGGCGGTTACATGTCTAGACTTTGCTCCCGTGCATATCATAGGAGGGCTGTCCGATGTTAAAACAGAAATAAAACAAAACATTTGAACGAAAAAAAATACCGCCCAATAAAAAAAGAATGCGTCTTCCTTCTTTCCGTCGAATATCTTTATTTGTATTTATTTCTTTTTTGGTTTTGTTTTGAGGAGAATATCCAAAACAAACGATCGGGATAGGTAGTCTGTCTTGCCATGTCTGTCCTGAAAATTTTTCATAGTTTTTTTCTGAAAATGCTCATAAAGGATAAACAAATGAAACGGTGAAACAATGCAATTAAAACAATTACACCGTTCCAGTGTGAAGTTTGAACGTCCCCCGCATTTGGCGCGACGTTACGTGACGTTAGTGGCGCCAAACCTTTTTTTTTTACTCTCCTCACATGACGTAATCAAAAATAACAACCCTTCAAAAGTCGATTTTAGCGTCTATTAAAGCAGCAATTTATATATTTATGCAACGACAGACTATTTTATAAAAAAACATTATGTTTTCAATTATTTTTACGGAATTTTGGGACCGAATCACTCACACTAGAAATGGACCATAAATGGTCCATTTGGCACAGAACATGTTAATACATTTTGATGTGCTTTCAGTAGAGTAATTTCATCAATTTGGCAGATTTACAGTTACTGTATCAGAATTTCATTTGAACTGACTTGTAATTAATCAACGAGCATTCCATGGCATTGTAGTGCATAGTTTGGCCTTACATCTACCATGTTGAATGTGACTTGAGCAACCCTTAGTTCCCCAAGTTTAACGAAGCGTACTGTTGTAATGACAGGGCTTACGTAAAGAAAGATCCCAGCTCAAAATGGATACTTGGCAAGCTTGCGTTAAACTTAAAAATGCAATTGTGAGACCGACTACATACCCGACAAGTCGTCCATGAACTATAGGCTATAATGACTAGATACATGTAACGGAATAAGCTCATTTGTAGAATGCAAGAGTGAGTCAATATTTCAAGTATTAAATAAAGCATAAGATACACAAGTAATGCTAAATTTGTATATCATGAGATATATAACACGGTGACCTACAACAGGTACTATGAGGTCGCAAGGAGTATCAGAGTGACTCTTTATTTTCAAGTCCAATGCAAATCATAGAACGGTCTTAAATATATCAAACAAAGTTAATAGACCATGAAATATAGGCAACGACGAATCTATTCGATTTGTCAGACTCAGCCATTGCTTCTTGTACGATGCATATCTGTAGTGCAGTTGCGGACCCTAAACTTTCCATTTCATGATTTATGGGCTGCAACTCAGCAGTGAATATTCTGATCTTGCTCCAGTTCACACTTCAGATGGGTCGAATGCCTACCAATGTTCAAAAATGTAGATTCTATCGCGCAGTCAAGCTTTTCGTCGTATCAGCTAGGAGCCATAGTATTGTAGTAAATTATTATATAGCACTATAAAACGTTCTTGTCCGAGGGTTCATTAAAATTGAAATAACATAAACCAGGCTCATTAACTGCAATAACATTATACAGCTTCTACAGGATCCCTATACATTGTAGCTTACAGCATTATTTAGTTTTTCCCATTTGTAAGTCAAGGCAAATTCAATGGTCTTTAACCCTATAGCAAATGGTCCGGTTTGCGATAACTCGCACTTACACGACACCAAAATTGCTAAGTATTTTTAAGAAGATCCAGTGACCTGTACAAGCTTTATCCATTGTCAGTGAATGAAATGCCACCTCAATGTTGCTCGCTCTTATGAACGCTTGTCTGTGGTCTTTTAGCAATATTGTCACTCGTTTAGCTGTCCAATTTGCTTTCGGTGTTGTTTTGTCATTATAGAAAATAGGTAAAAAAGAGATGTTGCTGATGTTCTCAATTGGGGTAGATCAATGACCACCCGTTTCATTCGATTTACCGTGCGTGTCTTTCGTAAACGTTTGTCAGTTTACGTGTGTGCTTCCTTTCCTTTTGTTTTTGAGGGATATTGGATCTGATTGTATTGTTACTATCATTGCCTATCTTTTTATTACTTTAAATATCCCTGACTATAAAAGCAAAATAACTAATTAGAATACCCCGAATTCTGAAGCACCTCCCAAAACAGGTACATCGACCAAAATATTATGTCATGCATTCCTAGTCTGTAACCTACTTGCGAAGGACAGAAATGCTTTCCCACTCAAAAGCACGACGGTGTGTCGGATCTTTAATTTTCAATGACGGACCCGACCTAAACAATTTATCTGACGTAGAGCTTTAGCCGGGCCGACCCTGGCTTAACACACGAATGACTAGGGTCACCTAATGGATATAGGCAAACCGTGCAGACTCAGGTCAGACGCCACGTTGTGATCAGGGTCAACACTACTGCAAACGTTTTACAAATTATGAAATAAGAAATAAACGAGACGTCCTAACGTGACGAATGGACTTATCTATTTTTCAAGGACAGGGGAGGCATAAATGGTTTAACTAGGTGTTGTACTCTGCAATAACGTGTCCTGAACCCTCGTTTTTTTTTTAACTGCACCGATTGTTTTGGGTTAAACGCGACTTAATTTAGGGGACCTCTCTGACAGATTCGGGCCGCGTAGCGCAGTCCGTAGCGCGTCTGACTCAAGAGCCAGAGGTCCTGGGTTCGATACTCGGTGTGGCCACATACTTTCGTTTCCCCTTTCGCTGATTTAAGAAGTGCAGTTGTCAGTTACTGGCAAAAGTTAGTGCACTAGTGCACTGTGTACTGGTTAACCGCTAAGGCGGTCTAAGCCTTCCCAGAAAAAGTGGTTAGATTAACTGACCGTCCCGACATGACCGTAGCTGTTAACTGTGGATGTTAAACAATAACAGAACAACAACAACTCTCTGACAGACGAACAGTACATGTATAGTTAATGTGAATAATATGCAAATGTAAGATGAAAATTCAAGGTATGTATAATGAATTTAACCAAATTTCCCGCACCGCCACCCCCACTACCCTCCAAGACCTCGACCTCAATTTAACCAAAATTCTCTTCCCCCCCCCCCCCCCCCGCCACCCCCACTACCCTCCCAGACCTCGACTACGACCACAACCACCACCACCGCCCCACGTGTTTGTTTTAACTGCCAACCATTCTAATGCCGTGGTAACTTGCTACATGGCTTTATCACATTATATCTTGTTTCGTATCTTTAAGGTCCATCTAGTACTGTGATCATCTCGACGAGGAAAGGGGGATCGCTGATTTGCTTTCCGAGGTTTCATTACGCATGTATACGCCTTTGTTTACAAAGTGTGTACAATCTTTGGTTGAGGCACTTTTTTGGTCTCTAAATTGGTATTATGTAGTGAATGTAAAAGGGTTATATTGGAAATCCTGCTAAAAGGCAAACAGAACTTTGAATTTTGCTTGTGGGCCAACTTTTTAAGTTATTGCCTAATTAGTAAAGCACAACATTCAAGGCAATACATGTATAACATTCTATGCATCAGCAACTAAGATCCAACTTGCGTTATGGCTTAAGTATGAAATCATATACTTTACATAATAATGACTGTTGTGTTATTACAGAAAGTATGCCATTCCTTGCAAATTCATTTAGTGGCCAATCCTTAGATCCTAAAAGCTAATGCTTATTAGTGGTTGTTTCCGTTGCTGTACTTGTGTAATCCGTTGCATCGTAAGAAAAGCATTTCTGTGTACACGTACATGAGAAATTTCAATATCAAGACGTCGCTGCCTAATTGCGGGCGATAGTTGGGGAATGTCAAATCTAAACACCCAGTCTTTGTCTGTATGAACTTCCGACTAACGCAGCTGCACAGGCTGGACTGATTATGCACAGTTATCATAAACCTTGAGCTTGTTAAGACTTGTCTTCTCCTGACTCATACTGGCTTTCATCAGATTCCTTAAGCAAGAGTTATAGATACATGTACTTGTTAAGGTAAATAGATACACGCTCGAGGGAAACGACTCTGTCATTTTCGTATGTACTTCCTTTCTCAATTATTAGATCCTTATGGAGCAATTCTTTCCTGTAATCGGAAGGACTTCGTAATCAAATGAACAAACCGAAAGTCACCAAAGTGTATCCGCTTCATAAAGAATGGAAACAATAGACATGTGTATCCCAAGACATCTTTAGATATCTAGCAGCCTTTTTATACTAGCTTCAGACTTCACTGAGTACATAACTTTGTGTTCATAATAGTTTTTGATTGATTTAAATGCCATTGAGTCACTATAACCCCTCATGAATGAGCTATGAAGCCCCTTCACAGACCACATATCTACTTTATTCACGGATTTATACGTGAAGTTCGAAAAAGGTAAAGGTTTTCCGTAGCTTTCTGGCCGTAGGGGCATTGGATATGCCTTCATATATATTGGTAAACAGACGATTATTTTTTATTTTTTTTTTGTTTTTTTTTTTTTTTTGTTTTTTTTTGCTTTGTTTTGCAAAAGAATACTTTGCTTTTTTGACAATGGAACGCTTTCAAACCAAGGGAGCTTCTCTTAAATGAAAGAGTTTTCTCCTCAAGGAGTTAATCTCCGGTAAGAAAGGTCAAGTTAGGAAAGAACTAAATCAGCAGCATGCTTTACTTTTATACACGTGTATGTGGTACTGTTTATATGTTGTGAAAATGAAAATAAATGTTTAAACCGAGGTAGGCAAAACTGAAAATGGATCCTTTGACTATGCATCCATTCACTTTAAGCAGAGTTTCCCTGATCAAAAAAAAAGTTCGGGGTTAATTATCCCTTGAGACAGTTAACCCGCATTTGTTTTTAAATAAGTCGTAATTCTTGGAAATAATTGCCTTCGTGATAATCGCTTCACTGCCTGGAAAATACTTTCCAAATATGGGCTAGTTAAACAAACAAAACACTAACAGATAATTTACTTTTCAAGGCAATGAAGCCAGACGTTATACAATTCAGATAGGTTTTAAGCAGAGCAATTTCATCAGTCCGAGTGATTTACAGAATCAGAAATCTCATTTGGACTGCCCAGTAATTAATCACGTCGCGATCAAATATAACTTATTTCTACAGCTATAGGCCTATAAGCTGAGAAGTCCATACACAGAGTGGGTAAAATTTGTTCAGTATTTTTGCGGATATTTGATTTGTATCTATGGAAGTCTAATTCAAATAACGCATATTCATATAACACGAGACTATGTTTGAACATTGTAAATTTGGTTTCGTGAGTAAACAAAGAAAAGAATCCTATTACTACTCTTAATAATTTTCGCCAATCATTTTCAAATACTCATTAAATATGTCGTAATTGTACAAATCCTGCGCTGGAAAGGCACCTGGCAGTTTCGATGAGCTATATCTCGTTCAAGATTCTCGTACCGAATATTAACAGAAAGGTCAGTTAGAATAAGAAACGTCCCAGCAGGCACACAAGGTTGAATCAACCTTGTGTGCCCAGTGAGGTATTGCATTACTGTAGATTTTCCCACAGAGTGAATATAATTAGCGGAGATGATAAAGTCGTTATCAAAACTACATTTTTAGATTTGTCTCCCTGAGTGCGGTTTTAATAGTGACTTGTCAAATATTCTATGAGTCCGAGTATAGTCTTTGAATGCTTGTGGCCGAAAAGCAACAGCGTTATCAAACAAGAACGACATATTATACAATCTGCAACATTAGAATCTTTTTATTTTATTTTTTTAAATACTACATTCTACATAAATTACTTTTATATTAATTAAATACATTTATATTACATGCCTTTGTACATGTAGCTCCATGGAGAATAATCAGTCTACAATGCAATAATATACGTAAATAAAGATACATGTACCTCGCAAATCACAGTCCACACAAGATACAGAAAGAAGCAAAGTGAGAAATACTGAGTGGGGCAAAAGCGGGGAAACAATAAACGATTAGAACTTAGTCAGCAACTAAAATCTCTACAAGTATTACGTAATTCAACGGGGCACTTTTTCTGTCAAATGTGTTATTAGGTCGGTGATTCTTTTTCTCTGCACATCAACTGACGACGTTTTAATTTTGGTACATAGTGACAAAGCAAATCTCATATAGTTTTAAAGTTAGGGATCGGACATGAAATCATTATTAGTACATACTTGATCAGGGCTTAAATTCCAGTAACGCTCGAAGTATATAAATGTATTTCTTCTCTGCACACTGCCTGATGGTGCTTTAGATTTGTACAAACTTTCAGAGAGAAATCTTAAGCAGATTCAAAGTTATGGAACAGACACGTAATACTACAGTTGGAACCTTGACTTCTTAGTGTGACCTTGACCAGTGTCGAACATTGCTGAAATGTCAGTTCTGTGCATCGTCTTGGTCACAGTTTCTGCTTTCCCGGAAACGATAGGTAAATTAACGTTATGTCATAAAGATCCGTTAAAATAGCCCAAACTGAAATATTTTGATTGGCAAGCAGAGTTAAGATATTTTTTTTTTATATCTCAAGGTAAAACTTCAGTCTGTGCTCAAGAAAACGAAATGTTCTGTTCTTCAATCAAATTAGAAAGGAAGACAAAACCTTACAGTTAAGCATGCTCCTCATAAGAGGGGAGTTCAATAAGTTCGTAGAACTCGCTATTTTCTATGCAATTCAAGATTTCTTTATTTCATTTTTGTGCAGTGTAAACCTTTGTCAGTTTAATGATAACGTTCAGCCGTTCAGTCAACACGTACATTTTTTGCTCTTACTTTTTGTTTGAAAACCTATACCCATAGGCAAAAATGGAATATCAGATTATAGAGTTCAGAGCAGTCATAAAGTTCCTCACTAAGGAGGGTGCAAACGCAAAAGAAACCCATCGGCGCATGGCTGGTGTGTATGGTGATAGTAGCCCAAAGTATTCCACAGTGGCAAAGTGGTTAGCAGAATTTAAACGTGGGCGAGACTCCTTAGAAGATGACCCAAGGCCAGGTCGCCCTGCTGATGTCATCAGCCAGGAGATGATCGAGCGTGTTGAGAGACTTGTGCTAAACGATCGCCGAATCAAAGTTGCCGAACTTGCTTCAGAATGTGGTATTTCTAATGGAAGTGTTTACACTATAATCCATGAACATTTAGGCATGTCAAAAGTATCTGCCAGGTGGGTACCCAGAAACCTGAACATGTAAGATCGTCAGCAAAGGGTAGAGTCCAGAGTTTCACAAGCGGCTATTCGTGAGTGCAAGTTTGAGCAGTTAAATCACCCGCCATACAGTCCAGACCTGGCCCCAAGTGATTATTATGATGAGTTCAATGCTGCTACAGAGGCTTGGTTTGAGGACCAAACAGACGACTTATATTTCAAAGGCATAGACTGCTTAACAGAAAAGTGGGCTAAATGCATTGAAGTAAAGGGGGATTATATTGAAAAATAATGTTGAAACCATCTTCCAATCTGTGAGTTAAAACCCGAGTTCTACAAACTTATTGAACTTCCCTCGTATGTATATACCAGTCGAAAAATTACTTAAAATTTTCTCAGCAAGAACTCAACAATGTCTTATTTACGTCGGTGCAACGTCACAACGTCATAAAGTGACATAATCTTAATACATGTAAGGCGTTGTTAGACGCTGCCTTGATGTTGAGACTGTTATACATGTATGTGTCAGCTGGGAATATTTCCAGGAATTTTAAAATAACGAAACTGTATAACGTTTCTTCTTTTGAGCAGTATACCTCTTACAGCGAACTAATTACTTCAGAGGGTCAAAATATACTACCTTCAAGGGATAAGAAAATAAAAACAGCAGAGCTCTAGATAAGAAGGAGTATTTGGTGATAATGAGGGATAAGTTTTGTTAATTCTGCATAAAAACATATGGTCACACCATATGGTTTAATTGAGAAATAAGAAAAATCATCTTCAATTATCATCAAATACTCCCTCTTATCTAGAGCTCTGAAACAGTATCGTTTAGTACATTCTTCCTATATAATTCTGAAAAACATGTTCTGTTTGCGCAAAAGCAAACAAAACACGCTGTTCATGTCCTCAAATTCTGTCTGCTTTCAATTCTTCCTTTTTTCTTCTTCCTATTGTAAAAAGAAAAGAAAAAAACAAATCAAATCTCAAACGAGTACAGCCGTCCACGCAAAATTAATTCTATGGTTATTAGCGTTTCTAGACTCAAGACGTGGTCTATTATTTCTAAATCAATTCATCTGAACGGATTTGCTCTCCTAATTGAAGAAAAGTACTTATTCATGCGATTTCTTGGACCGCAATTTATCTACCGAGAAAATTCTAAAAATTGGGACACGTAAAATAGTTAATTAGATGTCCAAAAAATTTGGTTTTACAGTAACCTGAATATGCTGTGTAGAGTGAAGCCCTGTACATTACGTGCAGCTACCCCTGTAGGTGCGGCAACTATTACAGAATCACATCCTGGCTGTTTCGGGTAACACAAACGCAGCCATTCCACAACAGTGGTCAGAAGAAATGATTTGCCTGTCCCTGCACCCCCTGTGCAAAATAAGTGCAGCTTTTTAGTTTTAGTACTATCTTCAAAATGTTGTTGTATTAAGGAAAAAAAGCTCTTTGATCTGGTGATAAACATGCAAGTCTGTTTTCCAATGCATTTTCACTGATGGAGCAAGAAGTAAGGGAATGCCATGTCAAGTCATCAGAGTGATTGAATGCTATTTCATCAGAAGGTGTGCCATTTGTTGCAGTTGTTGAATTTCTGTCAGGTGGTGCTAAGAAACTATAATCACTGTGGTGACTAGAAATACCTGTGTCAGTATATGAAACGTCTTGAAAAACATCTGTATGTGCATTAAGTAGGTGAACACGTCGTACCGCTAACTAATCGAACAGGTGTTAGGTTGTACACCTGGTTAATGTATGTTTTCTCAAAATATTCACTCAAGTCTTCCAAGTTAGCGAAAGTCAACAGAACAGCTGCACCAGTGGGACATGGGTTTCCCCAAGCATCTCTGGAATGGGAATCAACCACATGATATGTATCATGAATATTATCATGAATCAAAGCGACAGTTAACTGTCCAACAGTTAATAGCGCAAAATCGGTGGAAGAGAAAGCTAGCAGTAGCCCATGATCTAATCTAGGCTGTTGCTAAGGCTTAGTTTCTATCATGGAAATTTCCTACAACTATGAAATTTGCTCTGGAGGAACAGTCTATTGCCCTGGAGGAACAGTCTTTTTCAGACTGCTCCTCCAGAGCAAATTTCATAGTTGTAGGGAATCTCTACATAGAAATTTAGCCTTACATGTAGCAACAGCTTAGCAACGACTTAAGTCGTTTTATAAATACGGCCCCAGGTTTCTTTGCTGGCCGTGTACTTGTGTGTCACAGACAGAGGAGTTCTGCGGTGTTTCGCGGTGAAACTCCCTTGAAATATTTTCATTGTTTTCTTGATGTAGACTTATTCACTGTCAAACAAGTGTTCTGCTTCGAGGAGCCAATGCGAACGATACTTGCCAGTTCTCATAAAAGTTCGTTTGTTCTCGTTTGTGATGCTATCTATATTCAGCCGCCTTGTATAAATGTAACAGTGTAGGTCATTTCCATTTTTGTTGTATGTACTAAAATGTGGATGGTGCACATCTGGAGATGGCCTTTTCGAAGCTCATAGCTTTCGTTTAGATCCTCAATTTTAAATTATGAATTTTTTGCATGCTATTTTCCTGAACACTTTTTTTTAAACCAATGACGCACATCTGGGTTGGCGGCATACTTGAAATTTCTCAGCTTGTTATAAAATACCATTTTTTCTTTGATATCTATCAGCAGCAAACAACCTTTTTTTACTGCTTTCAGATCACTTCTTTTTCTATGGGTTTAATAATAAAATGATTAGCAAGTATTAAAAATAAGAGTTTATGGATTTTACATAAAAGTATGTCACTTGCTTCCAAGGATTTGACTTTTTCAGATTGTGTTCTCTGCTCTCAAAGGAACTGTTCAGCAAACTTATGAATGTGTTATTCCCTTGTTGGCGTTTGTTTGTTTTAAGTATATATGGTGTAAAAAGAGGCCACAGAATATTATATGTAAATACATAACGACCACGCACTCGTCTTAACTGGTAGAAGTCACCAAAAAGGACCACATTGAAATTACCAAAAGGATGGTCATTGTTAGCTATAGAACATAGTCGTTGGTGTATATAATAGAAATATTTACTAGATACCATACTTATTTCATCAATAATTACTGTATGGATATTTTTGAACATGTCTCTTAATTTCTTAAGAGCATATGTACAGAGTACGTTTAGGTGATCCCTCTCCTGAAAACATTACTTTCCTGAATTCAAAACTGATACCATATCCTTGCAAACCCAAAAACAACTTGATACACATTTTTTGCAAAAAACAAGCAAGTGCACGCTCATAACAGCTATATGCAGAGACAACTGCCAAATGAAGTGCACACTTTTACTGCTGACCATACTTTTTCTCAGTATGATATTCATCCAGGAACTGATGTACCATCAAGACTTATACCAGAGGATGATAAGAATGCTGGTGGTCTTCCTTTCGAATTACAGGTTTCAGTTAATACTCGTGTCATGCTATTACGTAACCTTGTGACAAGAGAAGGTTTAGTTAATGGTGCTATGGGTGTAGTTACGCACATAGAAATAGGCCAAAATGGAGCAGAAACTCAAATCTATGTACGCTTCGATGATCACACTGTTGGGCAAACCTACTGGTCAAGTTTACATGAGAACAGCATTCCCATAACTCAGTATACACAAGAATATCTCTATTTGGGTCGTTATATAAACCGCATTTAATTTCCCCTCATTCCGTGTTGGGCATGTTCTGTACACAAACTACAAGGTATTTCAGTTGATAGCGCTGTAGTATATCTTGGACAGAACATTTTTCAAGCTGGCCAAGCTTATGTTGCTCTCAGTAGGATCCGTTCTTCAAGAGGTATATTTCTAACAGCATTATGTGTTCAAAGAATTTATGCTGATCCAAAGGTTATAGAAGAATATGCTCATCTCTTGAACGTTGCACGTCAGGCAAATCAGGAAGGATAGACTAATCTACTGTGACAGTCTAAATACAGACATTAATGAGGCTAAATACTTTCTGTGTTTCTTTTAATGATTCCATGTTTTCAGACACTCACATATGAACAATAGTGTGGACCCAGATCAAACTGTTTGTAGAAAAACAGCTTGATCAGCGATTGCACTGTAATAAAAATAGCAAAAAAATAGGAATCAAGCAAAATTTCATTAACTACCAAACAATTTATCACCAGCTATGTTTAAAAATGATACTTTCAGTCAGCTCTTAACCATCATTAATGTTAGGCACAAAGCAGTTGCGACATAATATTTCATCGAAATCTTGTCCTAATAAGTATCCAGCCTTGTTAATTCTTCAATTTCACACCATCAATAATATCTACATCAACTTCAGATTATTCACAACTTCATGTGCGCTGGTGTGTTCTTTCTTGCACACAAAGGCCAGTAGATGATTTTTTTGGGCTACATTTTTCACAACTGCCTCAAAGAACATCTCTTAATATTTTCAAAGTTGCATGTTCCACAGTCACTAGAGTGTTACTGTTCAATTATACGGTTCACAAAAAGTAGGGGATAGTCAGGTATGAAAAATTGTAGCATCTACAACAAATGTGATATCCATATGAAACGCTAAATATTGATAAGATAAATATCTGTTAAGACACTTTTCATGAAAGTTTAGACGATATATTCTGTAACGTGCTCTGCATACAATTTGTTTCATACAGGGGGTCAGGACTGAAATATGGTAAATTCGAACAAAAATTTATTCAAATTCTTCAACTAAGCTAACCATTTTATGCACTTTTAAGTTTTGTATGCTAAAAGATTTTTTTTCTTCTTCAAAACTGTTATGTTGGGAAGAAAACCAGAAAACAAAATTCGTACAGGTGCATCGAGTTACCGAAAAATTTAGACGTTTATGGCTTGCACTCATTGTTTTGTTGAAAGAGTGTGTAAACCCAATTTTCAGTTTGTTAAATGAAGCATTACGAGTGTTTCTGTGTAAATTTTGTAATCTGAAAACAATCTGTTTCCACACCAGATTCGTGTGGAATTTGGGTGTCGACCCCATGTCTAAAACGAATGTCACGCAGGTCACGTGACAGGATATACCATCCAAATTGTAATGCAAAATGTCTTATCGAATATTTGTCTGATGGATACTTGCCGTTTCAGATGGATTTGGTATTTTTTTCTAATTTATACGATTTTTAATAACTTAATATCCCCTACTTTTTGTGAACAGTATATTTGAATATTTGCTCAATCATTTGCAATATGTGTATATTTCAAAATACCATTCTTCATACCACCCCAGCTGCATTTAATACATTTCGCATTTAACAGACCTGTACAATCTGAATGCCTCGAATAACCATTCTTTCCATATATAAATAGTTCCATACAGTTTTATTACATTTATATTCAGACTAGTTATTAATCATTCTTTTAGTTTTAAAATTCTTTCATTCATAGGGAAGAATAAATCTTAGTCAAATAAAGACTGCTACTCCAAATGACGATCTAAAAAAGGCACAGATGTTTGTGAGAGTTGTAGCAATGGACTTGGACAGATCTGCAGATGACAAAATATTTCCTGTTGTAGTTGGAGACAGCACCACAGTGATGAAGTGTTCAGTGGCTGGGAGACATTACTCATCAGTGCAAAGAGCTTTCTGTAGGGACACCACTCTGAGGTAAACATTCTTTACAGCCAAATGCTATATTGTGTCTTCCCTGTGTTTCTGGAATAAGCCTGGTAACAAATATACCTGCACCCAGTTGTTCAAAGCATCGTTAGCCTAAAGAGCTCGTTAAGAGGTCAACTCAAGTGTTTTATTACTTTATAATCAAGTACACTGATATTTTTTTGGAAAAAATGTAAGAAGCATTTGCAGTGCAAAAGCTTCTCACATTTTTTCAACAAAAATATTGGCATATTTCAAATAATTAACGATTGAAATTTTAACGAATCGTCATCAGTTTTGAACAACTGGGCCCTGGTCTGGAAAATATCTCAATATTTTTTATGGTCAGCTGTTGCTTTACATTCCAGTCAGGAATTTCAGGTGTGTCAGAGCATTCAGTTTACTGAGCCATGCTTTCCTAAGTTAATTACTAGTTCAGAAATAAGTTACATTTTTAGCTCGCCTGAACGAAGTTCAGGAAGAGCAATTGCGCTACCCCCAACAGCGTTGGCGTCAGTGTGGCGTCGGCGTTAGCATTATGTTAAAGTTTTACAATAAAGTTTTTTATATGATGGGCAAGGCGTTGTCAGGCGAGCTATCCTGGCCCTGTGACAGGTCTTGTTATACTAAGTAGCACTAGAACGCCGTTCTTGTCCAATTTGCACAGGACCCACTGAATAGCAAAGAGATGAAATTTATTTCCAGTATTTACAATTTATTTCGAGAAACTTTCTGCACTATATTGGGATATCAGAGTCCAGTGTTTGTAAAGTATGTAACAAACAGATCATATTATCTCTTTTTCGGACACATCATTGAACAGCCGTGGTCACGACGTTACAGCATTCAAATGCTATGACAACTATTGATGATGTCTGTTTTATCATGTACATCAGTTACCAACAATGCCATGTGGTCAGTTGGAATTCATGGACTCATAAATCATGTTCAGAAGTCCATGAAATAGGTGCATCTAAGGACAGGCAAATGGAGTGTATATATTTCAGTCTTTTGGCAAGAAACTGATAATGTGCTAATTGGTACAGTAGAATGATGCACAGTGATTCGGTAGAATACATATTCAAAAATAATGTGAGCAAGGTGTGATATAAGATGTCATATCTGTTTTTATGAGTTTCAAACTACTCAAAAAAGCCTAAGTTCACAAGACTGTATACGTATGCTTAAACATCTACCATGTTATTAATGCAAGGTTCTTCTCTAGAGAAAATTTGAACCTCATACTTATGTATGAGCCAGTATGTAACACTTTCTTTAGAGCATATAATCAAATCTTTTACATAAGAAATGGATTTTTATACTTCATGCTGTTATATACTCAACATGAAATTTACTATTTTATAGGTCTTCTACGAATTTTAAAAACTGTTTACACTTTCTAGTTCAGTGGTGGTAGGGTTTATTCACTGAATAAGGGATGTCACGCCTGTCTGATTTAGCATACTATGCTTGTGCAATCAATGCACTGTTCAAAATCTCTTACCTGGCTAATTGTGCGTAAATACATGCTTCGAAGCCATGCATCCTATGACTCCTTAAAAAGGCCAAATTCTGAACTTCATGATTCCAATCCTAATACTCTACTGTTGAAATATTTGAACTGGTTTCTTAACTAAAACTAGATATTTGTGAAAAACTGGACCTAAAGATAGCTATTCAGAAGACCTTGAATAAAGGACATATGCAATACTGAAGGTCTTGAGAAACAGTTTTCAAACTATTTATAAGAACTTGTTGACTGGCTTTCGCCATGGCAGTATAGGCTTTGCAGAACTGATGCTTATCAATATATCTTTTTGCAAGGACATCATTGGATTCTGATGTCTTTCCCTCTTAATCTGATTCGTTTTACTGTTTACCCTGTACATGCATATACTTGGATTTTTACTCAAAGATATAAAAATACAGGTGTGAATGTGGTCTTACAAGCAAATAAAGTTCTAAAATGATCTGTAAAACTTACACCACCTCACTAAATATTGGGACAGAAATGTCTAGGCAAACACTGTAGACCAAGACCAGACTGTTCAGGGACAGCAATAGTATTTCCCATTCTGCCAGCACCTTTGTGCCAAATTAATGATAGTCAAATCAGTGAAGCTTCTGGTAAAATCAACTTCATTTAGGTTCACAATGGCATCTGCTGCAGAGATGGCTTCTGTCAATATTAAAGCTGCTACGATAAGGTATTATATCAGGCATAAGCAGTCAGCTGTAGCAGAATAGGTTTAAATTGTTCTAAAATGGGCAGTCAACCTTAGCAAAAAGTAGACTTGGCGGTTCCGCATCAGACCTGTTCTTAAAATTTGTATAAGAGCTATAGCATCACCGACTTCATGGTAGCAAAGGAGGTTGTGTATGTAAGAGAACGTACAACTGTCATGAGGTGTCCTGAAAGTGTATGCGTTACCCCGGAACTAAAGTCCCAAGGAATGCTCCTCTTAGAAAAACCTAACACAGTGGAAGCTATTAAAGTTTCTCCACTTAAGACCAGAGTGTCGTTGAAGGGAAAAATCGTGAAAGTAAGTTTTCATATTTACAGAAGAACTTCATTGGCTCAAATAAGCTTGGGACAAGAAAATTAGTTCCACCCCAAGGGTAGATCTAGCCATCCTGGGTTAGTTTCTATATAAAGTGACCTTTAGGGACCAAAAAAAGACTTCTACGCCAGGCAGGATGAAGAGCCATCAGGTTTCGAGTCATTGAAGTTCTACTGTATATACACAATGTTGACAAAACACCATGTGCAAGATTTTTGCATAGCAATATGTTCCTGTACATGAAACTGTTTGATTTAATGATGTTAGTCTAAACTACTAATAACACCGATTTATAGTGTTACAACAACTTAATATGTTTTACGCCTTTTAAAGGAAATATTCAAATTACTACTCTTGCCTGTACATCCATCACAAATCACATCTTTGAAATTTCTCTGGTATCTCTGACACAAACATTATGAAACTAAACAAAAAGATCAAAGCATAAGAGATCACAGTTGTAAAAGCTCAGCATCCATCATTTTTCTCTGAATCTACGGAAGTGAATTTCATCAAAATCCATAAGCTTGATCTAAAGGAGAACCTGTGTCACCCACTAAGTTTTTTAAGTCCCCATGTCCAAGCTCATGTAAAAAGAGTGGCAAAGATTAGGAATTAACACAACAATCAAATCCCACATTCCACTGTCAAACCCAATAGGGAAAGACACACATACACTAAACTCCGCTGTCATGTCTTTTGCACAACTTTTTCGGTTAAGTTTGATAAAATATCATATGCTTCAGAAAGTTTGAATGCAATGTTTTTTATTCATGTGACCTTGACCTTGAGAGTAAGGATGCAAACTCAGTGCACAACATATCTTCTCCCAAGTCTTTACCTGTAAGCTATATTTGATTTCTTTTCAATACTTTCAAAAATCATGGAGGGAGATATTAAGCATGCTGATTGTTCATGACCTTGACCTTGGGCGTAGTGACTGACATTGAGCTTGGACATGGGGACTTAAAAAACTTAGAGCAATGAAGTGTCCTGTCATGACCAATACTTTTTTTTCCATGTTTCATGGGGTCTGGCTGCCCCTATCCTGGGGTAATACAGAGAAAAAATAAATGTGGAAAAATTTGTGCTTGAAAAAGCATTGCAGTGTCGGGCTATCATGCAGTTGTTTGCGATGCTTTCATTTAAATAAATGTATACGATATTTGCAATTTCTACTTTTCAGGTCAAACCTATGCAAACTGTAAAAATCAGAAGAACAGGAGAAGACAAAGAGCTCATAAATGCTCGAGTTAAAGACAGAACTGGTGTTATCCCAATAAGTTTATGGGGGAAAACAGCGACGAAACACCAAAGCTTGAAACCAGGCGATTGTGTATCTATAGAAAGAGCTGAAAGAGGGGTCTTTGAGAATAAGCCAACGCTGAATACCTGGGAAAATAGCACTACTATTGAGGTAAGTCGTCCGCATAATGTGGGATCACTTTATCCAGAAATGATAAAGACAAACCCTTTACAAGCATTTCAAACTCATACGTAACAAGAAGTACATTTCAAAACTTCTGAACCATCAATGCACAAGAATACACATGCACACACATACTGCATTCATATACATAAATTACACAGGGTTATTTCAGAGATGTGCCCAACTGATTTTCTTTGTTTTGCTAGTGTCTAGGCAATGTTCTAATATGGATCACGTCAAATAAAAACTAGGTCATGTCATAGCAACAAGCATAGGCCATCTTTTGAGGTGAAAGCAAACCATCTTGTAATTTTGTAGCTGATTAACAAATGCAAGTTTCGGTTGATGACAAGAGGTATCTCAAATATTTACTGTAGAGGAGCAGTCATCTAAATGCACCTTATATGACCTTAAATGTCTAGAAGGTTTGAACAAGGCACACTAGATAATGGGAAAAAAGCATAACACTTCCAAGTTCTGATCATTTAAATATGCTTACATACTTTCTGAATGACGTGCCATATGTATCCTTCTCTCTAAAGCTCTCTAGTTCCCTGTATCATATGGTGTGACTGGACAGGCATCTTCTCATGCTTGCCCCTAGCCATAGCTAGTGGCAAGTAGTATTCTGTCATGGCCAAATCAATGATTTTATGTTGTTTTTTCTTTCTTCCTTTTCAGATGATCCCAGACGACATGGAAATATCAAGCTCTGATGATGAGGCTCCATTAGGCGACCCTCTGCCACCAGCTGGAATGACTCACGCGGAGTGGCAGTCTATTGGAAATATTGAATCTTACCCAGCTTGCTCCAACAGCCGTTGTTTCTTAAAAAAACTTAGCGATAACATTTGCAACACGTGTCTCACTGACTACACATCTTCCAAAACAGAAACAGTAGCATATATATAGCTACTGCAGGCATAAAGCTGCCCGGATCCACTTCATTGAAAACAGTTCGTATGTTTACGCAAGTTTTGCGAAAGGCATATACTCAAATGAAACCAGGCCTTGCTTTGCCAACAGATCCCCAAGTTATTGAAGATGAACTGTTTGAACAACTTCCAAAAATGTGTTCTTTCAAATTGAATGCCAACAATGTTTTAACATACCTACACTTACTGTAACATTTTATAAGTCATCACAATCAGTTACTTTACAGGTCTTTAACTGAAACAGCATGGTACCATATTGACTTCAATAGTAGGACTGACTAAAGTATCATTTTTATACCCCCAGCATACAAAGTATGTCAGGGAACATATAGTTTTCGTCAGTCTGTACATCAGTTCGTCTGTCATATGTCCTTTTGTCTAACTGTCCATTAACATTTGCATTCACGTTTTTGGACAAAATTTTTAGTCCTTGCTTATGTAATGGAATCTTTTGATATTTGACTAGGTTTACTTCTAGGTTCTTATAAAATAATTGACATCATATGCATGCTGCTGATGACCTAAGGTCAAGGTCACACACTTAAGTTTTGTGTTAAGTTTACATTCTTGTTTTATATTTCCAACACCCTGTGATGAATCCTTTCAATATTTGACTAGGTTCACTTTTAGGTTAATACAGAGTACTGGACAACATCTGAATGCTATTGCGTATAGAAGGTCAAGATCAAAGACATGTATACTTGCATTTAAATTTTGTGTTTATATTTTTCACTTATATTTTCAGTATACATTAAAGTTATTAGTATGATCTAAGTTTACTTCTAGTTTCATGCTGATTAGTTATATCCGCTGCCTCTTGCTGCTGACCAAAGGTAAAGTTTACCAACATTAACATTTGCTTTAAAGTTTTGTTACTAGTTTCCATTCTTAGCTTATATTTCCAGTATCCGTTGATAGAACATTTAGATGCATGTATATTGCTGGAACCTTTGATTGATGACTGGATTAAATTCTTGATTCATTGAGATTGGTTTATTTAGGCGGTAGTTTCATTACATGGTGGCACTGTTTGGAAGTAATATGTAAGCCCCTCCTCACTTGCTCTAATCATTTGATAAACTTAAAATGTTACAAGGTAAACATAATTAAGAAGTTGATACTAAGTAATTTCATGATTAAAACTAGCAATCTAATTAAACAGTAATAAAACACTTAAGATCTTTGAATAATGTATAACCCAATATGCATGCCTCCTAGTTACTGCAGGAAATACCTGTTTCCTTATTAGCATTTACATTTAGTAAAGTTGGTTGATAGTAGTCATATATTCTTAACAACTCCTTTTTCAAGGTCGTTATTATAAACACAATGAATATCTGCCAAAAAAAAATTAAAATCTGAAAAAGCTGAAAGACTGTAATAGGTCAAGAGCTTAAAGTCCACATGTGTAAATGTGACTTAATCAGACAGGTCTGTACTTGAAAATACCTACAACATTTGCTTCAGACAAAGGACTTCATGTAAGCTACAGGACCAATGGATCTCTCTTTGTAAATACTATATGAGCTGTGACACGACAAAACCAACATAGTGGTTGTGCGCGCAGTGCAGACTCAGATCAGCATTCGCCCACTCTAATATGAGTATTAGCTGTTCACATGGAGCTAGCATAGACCTTAAACTAACCTCTAAACGCTCAGCCAAGACTATGCTCAAACTTTGCAGACATCCCAGCTAATTTAAGTCTGCACTGGGAGCACAACCACTTTGTAGGTTTTCTCGTGTCAAGGCTCATATATATTCATTTGCCATCAAAGTGCTTTTAACATTCCCTATATCAACTCTTAAGACACACTATCACTACCTAGTTTAGCATGAAAAGTAACATGTGTTACAACATTGTAAACTAGCAGCCATGTTTGTTAATAATTACATTTGCATTGCCTTTGCTTTAGATAAACCTTTGTAGGATTATGTAGATTTGTAGATTATGAGTCCATGAGTGCTAGTCACTCACAAGACATTTTTAGTGCTACAGCATCATGATGCTAAGGATATTTAGTGTTTTGGTTGTGCGTTTATGTGTACATTATTACATACGTGCATATGTCCGTCCATCTGTATTTACGTAAGTGTTCCTGTTACACTCGAATTGAGGTACATTTCAGGGTTCCTATTATTATAGCAACTCAAAATTTTGTATGAAAATTTAGATCTGTAACTACAACAAGAATATAAAATTATCAAATCATGATGACCCATAGATCATGGTCGAATGCCTTCCGACTTAAGCTTATTTTGCAACTTTAGATTTATGTAGACATTGGGGTTCAAATAGAAATTTGGTATGAGTTTTTATACGCCCGTTTTGAAAAAAACGGACGTATTATGGCATGGCGCTGTCCGTCCGTCCGTCCGTCTGTCCGTCCGTCTGTCCGTCTGTCTGTCTGTCCGTCAACATTCTTGTGCGCACCATATCTCAGAAACGGTTTGAGATATCTTCATGAAATTTTCTAGGCATATATATTAGGATAGGGGCAAAGTGTCGCGTATAGTAATGGTTGCTCCCCCTTTCTTAATTTCAAAGTTATGCCCCTTTGATTATTTTTTACCCTACTAGTCTTGTGCGCGCCATAACTAGATAACCGTTTGGGATATCTTAATGAAACTTCATAGCAATGTGTATGAGGGTGTGATGATGTGTCGCGTATAACAATGGTTGCTCTGCCCTTCTCCGTTTAGGAGTTGCATCCCTTTGATTAGATTTTAGGGTATTTTTGTGTATACTAATCTTGTGCATTCTATAACTAAGTACCCATTTGGTATATCTTGATGAAACTTTATAGCAATGTGCATGATCACAAGATGGTGTGTCACATATAAGAATGGTTGTTCCCCCTTACTTAATTTTGGAGTAACCTCCCTTTATTTAGTTTTTTAGGCTAACCCATTCCCCCATAACTCCTTAACCCTTTGAAATATTTCAATGAAACTTTGTAGGAATGTGTATAATAATTGGGTAATGACATATTCGCATGAACCATAACTCTTGCTTACCTCCTGAATTATCTGCCCTTGCATCAATTTCTTTTTTACTCTGTATCTCCTTAACCGTTGGAAATATTTTAACGAAACTTGTTGGTGATGTGTATATTGTCAAGGGAAAGTATTGCGACTAAGAGTTTATGAATTATCTCCCTTGTTTGACTTTGGCTTTTCACAACATCTGAGCTGCTTCACCCTGGATCCTGATTTTTGGTGTACTAATAGTATTTGATGTGTTGTTTTAATAACATTGCAGTCATTAATTACAGAGTTGTTTCCCCTGTTTTGTCTGCCTGTCCATCCTTCTATAAACAATCTTGTTCATTCTGTAACTTCTTCATGACACTGAAACGGGCGTATTATGCGCCGCTTGTTATATCTGTAACGAAAACAGGAATATACAAGAATCAGATCAAGAACACCCATATGTCATGGTCCTATAACTTTGATCTTATGCTAATTTTGCAAGATTAAGAACTTTTCTTGTGGTAGATTTAAGGGTGCCCATTAATTGTAGCAACTTGAAATTATGTACGAGTATTTATATCTAAAAGTACAACAAAAATATATTAGAATCAGGTCATAGTTATTCATTTAGCACTTTGTTTTGAGCAGGTTCTGTGATACACAATACTTTCAATACAGTGACTCTGAAAGTATATGAAGTGCTGCAGTTTGCATCACATTTCAGATGTCAGTCAACCATGGTCTATGCCCTGCATATTATACAAGTTTACCTCTATAAACATAGTTATTCATAAGTGTCAGTACCTTAATCAGCTGCCATCTTACTCAAGGCACTACGCGAGGGCATCCGTATACTGTGAACACATTTCTAGTTTCTTTTCAAAGACCACGATAATAAATGTTATTTGTCGTTAATGTTTGAATGAAGTAATGTCATGACATCTGCTGTTACAACGTCAAGTCTGAAAAAATGGACAATAATAGCTTTTTGAGTTTTTTGGTAAAGATTGCACTCATATACGAATTAACAAGTGCAAAAAGATTCTTAAAAGTAAATGTAGATATAAGAAATTAATTTCACCTTTTTACTATTCATGTTAACATGAACACTTTGAGTGTCATGTAACATAAACAAGAAAAACTTAGAACGTCACTCCTTTGTAAGTGATTCATTGCATTAATACTTACGTGAATAGTAAAAAATAAAATTAATTCCTTAAGACAGGTGTTGATATCCAACATAGTTGAACTTACTGTTAACAGTTGTACTCTTAATTTGACGACTCGTTGTTTTTAGTTCACCTGAGCACGAAGTGCTCAAGGTGAGGTATTGTGATCAGTCTTTGTCCGTCGTCCGTTGTCCGGCGTCAACTTTTGCTTTAAACGACTTCTTCTCCAAAACCGCCGGACGAATTCCAAATAATTTCACAGAAATGTTCCTTGGGGTACTCTCTACCAAAATTGCTCAAACGGTTTTGCTCCGCTGAACAAAATGGCCGCCAGAGCTAGAAATAGAAAAACCTTTAAACGACTTCTCCTCCAAAACTGCTGGGCCAATTTTGAAATAATTTTACAGAAATGTTCCTTAGGAGACCCTCTACCAAAAGTGCTCAAACAGTTTCGCTCCGCTGAACAACATGGCCGCCAGAGCTAAAAATAGAAAAAACTTTAAACGACTTCTCCAAAACTGCTGGGCCAATTGTGAAATATTATCACAGACTTGTGATTGGGGGACTCTCTACCAAAATTGCTCAAACGGATCCACTCCGCTGAACAAAATGGCCGCCAGAGCTAAAAAAAGAAAAACCTTTAAACGACTTCTTCTCCAAAACTGCTGGGCCGATTTTGAAATAATTTCACAGAAATGTTCCTTAGGAGACCCTCTACCAAAATTGCTCAAACTGTTCCGCTCCGCTTAACCATATGGCCGCCAGAGCTAAAAATATAAAAACCTTTAAACGACTTCTCCTCCAAAACTGCTGGGCCGATTTTGAAATAATATCACAGAAATGTTCCTAAGGAGACCCTCTACCAAAATTGCTCATACGGTTCCACTCCGCTGAACAATATGGCCACCAGACCTAAAAATAGAAAAAAAGCTTTAAACATCATCGTCTCTGAGGCCAATGGCTTGATTTCAAAAAAATTTAACACAAATGTTTTACTCACGGCCCTGAACAAAACTTGCTCAAACGGTTCCACTCCACTGAACAAAATGGCCGACAGAGCTAAAAATAGAAAAATAAATCTTAGAATGACACAGAGGGCACAGTTATGATCCAATCATCATGAAACTTTGTCAGAATGTTTATCTAAATAAAATCTAGACCATCTTTGAAACTGGGTCATGTGGGATCAAAAACTAGGTCACTGGGTCAAATCTTAGAAAAACTTTGAGCACACTCTAAAGGGCACAGTTCTGATCCAATCTTTATGAAACTTTGTCAGAATATTTATTTATATAAAATCTAGGCCTGATTTGAATCTGAGTCTTGTGGGGTCAAAAACTAGGTCACTAGGTCTAATCTTAGAAAAATCTTGTGTACACTCTAGAGGGCACAGTTATGATCCAATCTACGTGAAACGTTGTCAAAATGTTTATTTTCATGAAATCTATACCAGATTTGAAACTGGGCTATGTCAGGTCAAAAACTAGGTCGCCAGGTCTGTTCTTAGAAAACCAGTGTGAACGCTTAAGAGGACACAGTATTGTTCTAATCTTCATGAGACTTTGTCAGAATGCTTGTCTCCAACAAATCTGGGCCAAGGGGTAACTTGATCATGTTGGGTCAAAAAGTAGGATTAGGTTAAACCTTAGAAAAACATTGTGTACACTCTAGAGGGCACAGTTTTGATAACTTTGTCAGAATGTTCATATCTGAGAAATCTAGACCAGGTTTGAAACTGGGTCATGTGGGGTCAAAATCTAGGTCATTAGGTTAAATCTTATAAAAACCTTAGGTACACAATAAAGGGTTCATTTTCCATTTAATCTTTGTGAAGGTCTGTCTGTCGGTCATATGGATGTCTCGGAGGTTAAGTTCACAGGATACTCAGGTGAGCGATCCAGGGCCATCATGGCCCTCTTGTTCTATTTCATCTTTGTTGAAATAGTGTATACAGTTGTACTCTTAATTTGACAAGTCATTGTTGTTTTCTTTATTTCATCTTTGTTGTAATAGTGTGTACAGTTGTACTCTTAATTTGACGAGTCATTGTTGTCTTTCTATTTCATCTTTGTTGAAATAGTGTATATAGTTATTTGGTATTACATACTGATTGTCACATGCATCCTTAAAACTTGAAAAAAGTCATATCAGTATTTTGCACAATGGATGATTGTAAATGCTTCAAGATTTTTTCAGTGCTATATTATTGCAGCATTAATAATGATAAGAGAGCTCTGCAACAGAACAAAACCAACAAAGTGGCATGTGCACCCAGCAAAGACTCAGATCAACTTGAGCATCTGCCCAGTCTGATCAGAGTCTTTGCTGCAATATGCACCCTTACTTACTAGCTACCCTTTAGACAGACTGATCACATCCGGTGGATGCACACGCTTATATGAGTTTTCACTCGACGCACATGCCACTTTGTTGGTTTTGTTCTGTTGCAGATGTACTACATCTTGACAATAATATTCAGTATTTCTTGTTTCTTTCTAATGTTGTGTTCTGCTTTATTCTATTGAATTACTTTTATTTTACATTTATACAAGCATAGTGTTAACAGCAATTGACATAAGAAACACACAGAATTATGTTGTTCAGATGTACATCCAGTCTCAAACCATGCATTACAAAATATTATGGAAATGTAATAGTTAAAGCCCATATTTTTCACTTCAACAAATATAGCAGTTTAAGTGTCATTCACAGTCACAAAAGTGATCTCTATCCTTCACTCAAACTAAAGCTATTTAGACCTGCTTGAACCACATCAACTGAAAGAACCACATAAACTGAAAACTTATCTTCAGAATATGTTGCAAGGTAACACTCCAACTAACCTGCATAGCTTCACAAACTAGCTACTTTCTTCAAATATGTAATCAACAAACAACAAGGTACTGATCAGATTGCACTTTGATGGGCCCTTTGTTGATCCCACACGTCTCCATATGACCTCGTTGTTGGTGGGACTTTAAACCCGAGTTCACTCACTCACTCACTTGTTGATCCCAGAATTATCCTATTGCCTACAGTGTTAAAGATCTGTATGCCAGGCTGGAAAAATCATGTAATCATTTTGAGAAAAACAAACATATAGCATTTGAAAAGACAATATAACATGCATAAAAGCTTTGGCATATCCATCTATGATTTGTCTTGCATGCATTTGAAGGTAATATTGATCTGATATTTTCACAATTTTGCCTGTTTCTTTTGTCAATGTATTACATACATGTAGTAAACGATAGTTAAGTTTGTAAAGAATTAATCACATACTTTTAGTAAAGAGTAGTTAAGTTATAGTTTAGATTTTATTACATTTTGAAATAATAGTAATTTTTTGCATCATGTTCCAGTACTTGTATTTAAAACACTCTCTTATGTTGCCTTTATAGCTGGCCTAAAAGAAATTCAGAAAGACCTACTGCACTTCCCTCAGCGTTGGCGGCGTCATTAGCATTAGCAGAAAAAAAATAAAGTTTAATGTAAAGTTTTAAATGTCTCGTAGGTACTAAACCCTTCGATAGATTCCCATTATATTTGATATGATAACAGATATTGGTCCTAAATTTTATTCATTACCACTTGTTAAAGTTTTAATTTAAAACACTTTAAGATGTCATATTTTCTAAACTCTTGGATCAATTTGAGAAATTATTCTTCAGAACCGCACCCCTGCACATGACATATAGATCAAGGTCATGAACGTAGACATTTCATGTTAAAGTTTTAAGTTAAAGTTTTTACGAGCTCAAAGTATCTACAACTCTTTAATCAATTTGAATTATAATTGGTATGATGATAGGTATTGGTCACAAATTTTATTCAACCATATCCCTACCCATGCACAAGACATATAGGCCAAGGTCATGGACTTATTTGAAAACATTTATGTTAAAGTAATACGTCACTGTCTTTGAAATCTCATAACTTCTCAACCAAAGGATGGATTTGAATAATATTTAGTATGATGATAGATATAAGTAAGAAAAATCTCAACACCATCCCCAACCCTAAAAAAATACTAGCACTTAAATATGGACAAGCACAAGTTTAGTCGAGCTATCCTGTATAGCAAAGATTTTGTTACTCCTTCTATACAAATGTACAGAGAAGTATTTACCCTTGTTTACTACTTTCTTATATGAACCTTTACTGGGCTGCCGATGTTAATACGTCCATGAACACACTCATTCATGCAATGTTACACGTAAACAACGTCATGGATAATTCAAATAGCTGATTGGCCGACGTAATATTTCATATAGTTCATGTCATAGTGACGGCTGTTGAATGTCAGTACCAAAGTACCATTGGTTCATCCTTTCCTTGGCATTAAAGAATGTCAAAATTTTGTTCTAGTCACTGTTGTAAATGCTTCTAAAAACAAATATATACTTTAGTAAATATAAATTTGTTGTCTTTTATTTAGGCCCAATTCAGATGTGCCAAGATTCCATAGACATGGGTATGAAACAGTCTTACCTAAAATCTTGATTCAAAGTAAATGTGACTTACAAGGTGTAAACAAAAGATTTACATACATCCATATAGTAATTTTCCTTGAGACATGCCTATCGGCCAAACCATTGGAAAACTTTTTTCTTTTGTGTGTGTGTGTGTCTAAATGTTACCTCAATTAGTTTTAGTTGTTTTTACCTCAAACTTGCAGATAATACCACCATTGAAGAAGCTATGAAACTTAATGCTTTGCTAAATAAAACTCACTAACAGAAAGCGCGCTAACAATTGGGGTCACTTGAAAAACAACTCATAAAAATTCCAATTTCAGCTGGGCAAACCTTCCTTTTAAAAGGAAATTTTATTATAAATACAGCCCCAGCTCCTTCTTCTCATCGTGAAGTGATCACAATGTACTGGACAAAATAAATATAAAATTAAACGCAAATCCGTTAAGTAATTATGATTATTACCCAATCAAAATACCTTACGTCTACCTTATTTGTAGCAATTTTACATGATGCAAACAAGAATTTTAGCCATTTGAAGAGTGAACATTTCAAATGAGAAATAGTGATTCTTACCACATTCATCCCAATAATCAAAACGCGTAAAAGAAGATGAACACTGAGCAAAATTTGGAAGTTACAAGTAATGCGTTTTCTTATGTACATGTAACATAATTTTAGAGTTCTGATGATGATTTCTAACATGTCTGACACTGCTAGGTGTTACCAAAATGATTTTTGTATCAGGTCCAAAAGCGGAAAACTTTTTCTGCGATTTACTAGACAATAAGTATTACAGCCATACAACTGCAAACCAGGAAATGACTTATCGTAGACACTTTGAATTGGTTTCTAAATATAATACAGGGTTAAGGTCACTTTTGCAACAAGGCCTATCGGAACCTGAATTTTTTGGTGACTTAGTATATAAATTACGCAAAATCGTAGGGAAAACATAATTTCCTGATCAATTTAAGAAAATTATCCTACGATTTAAACGCATTGGCTATAACATAGATGTAATCGCGCGCACAATAATATACTGGTCGCTCCCTGGATCGTACCAGGGACCAGTCTATAAATTATGGGAATCACCCTAGTGGTCGAACACTACCGGTTCACCTCGTCCCACACTTTCATCAGAGAATCACCTCGACACTATCGGCCGACCTCGCCTAGTAAACGTGCGTCCCGCCTTGGCTAGGACTCTTGAGCACGAGGCGTTGTGATTTTACCTCTACCCGGGTTAGTATTTACCTGGAGATGTATGTAGAATCACCAGGTGAGACGTGGCTCTAAGCCCAAACAGCTGACTGCCGGACTTGAAGTGCCTAAAAATAGCGAAATTACACTTAATACATTATAACTACATAATAACAATACGTTAGACTTGGGCCTGTCTTGGAAATACCGTACAACGCCCTCGACGAATGCCGAGCATGACGTGCACACGCCAGCCATGTCACTAGACACAACTCGCGCTTACGATGTAAAGCCAAAACAGTGCTTACCACTTCCGCAAATGAAGAAACGTCGATCCTACCACGCATGTGCGTCGAAGGATCTGACGTCAAACATTGTCAAAAAGTATACTGACGTCAACAGGTATCACCATGACATACCCCACATAAAACATGAATGATCTTAACAATGACCTTTTTACATTAAATAGATTTACCAAAAATCTAACTCGCATATGTATCAATTCACCTCTTTAAACTAAGCGTATGACCATTTGCCATAGAACATATCCTTTGAATAGCTTTATAGGCGTTTCTAACACACTTGGGATCATTACGTTTGATCTGACATCATGACGCCAATGATGTCATACCATATGACGTCATCTAGTGAAGGCAAATCAAACGCATGACGACCAAATGTTACATCAGTGTTAAAAAATCTTAATGCGGTGCAAGCTATGACGTCAAATGACGTCACGAGTATGTAAATTAGTTCCATTACAAATCAATCTACTTCTATAGGCCACGTATATGTGAAAATATTATAAAAAATACTGACGTCGCAATAACATGAAGGCAACTGACGTCACATGAATAACATGAATTCAACTGACGTCACTCGACGTCAAATAGACGCACACCATTGCAACCAACATCAGTGTTATAAACTATTTCCGTAATTTACAAAACTTCCTGATGTACAAATACCATGCGCAGCATGATCATTATCAACAAAATCAGTCGATACATCCTAATATACAAATACCATGCGCAGCATGATCATTATCAACAAAATCAGTCGATACATGCGCAGCATGATCATTATCAACAAAATCAGTCGATACATGCATGATCATTATCAACAAATTCAGTCGATATATTCAATAATACCATATCAATCAGAAGTCACATTTTTCATTTTTAGCCAAAACTATTCTTAATAAATATAATAAAATCTTACACCTCAGGTCTTAACACTGAACCTAGGCACTAATAATATCCTTCGTCTTTGAATTAAAAAGCCACGTCTAATTTTTCAATAATAGTTTACGAGTATAAATACTATGCGTCTCACTTTTAAATCATGCGACTCGAATTAAGCATGCAGGTATTCACCTTAAAATCATGCAACACGCTGTACAGTGAAAACTGCCACGTGAGGTATTCACCAATAACCCATGCATGACCTAGCCACAATTTCCGTAAATGTTTCATTACCATAGTTACCCAAACAACTGTAGCCCTACTGATTGAAAGGATTCAATTTAAAAATTTCGACGACGTAGTCGACGATCCTATTCATTTTGTAACACATGAATCTTACTGCAACATTCTCAATCTCCATTTCAAGCTAAAAGAAACGCTCGAATCAAACCAAGATGGCCAACCGGATACTTCGGGAGGGTAATGTTTACGCCAGCGAGAATAGTTACACCATGAGTATACGGAGATCAATTTTGAATATTATTGGGTTCCAAAATACACGTACATGTAGCGTTAGGTTCCACCACTGGTCACTTAAGAATTGCGTTTTTCAAATAAATTTACTAATCGTTTGTTCTGTCTCTCTTTTTGTTTTAAATTTACAAATTGTTACATCAAAAGACTATCGACTTTATACCTCATGTATGGAGTAGCCTTTTCTATAACCATGTATATATACTTTACACAGAGAATCAGTATAACATGCCTCTTCTTCTGAATCTACTATTATAGTAAAATCACTCTTCTCCGGACCCCCTTTTTCCTTTTTCTTTCCTCCCACCATTGTCTTGCTGTTGCTAAAGATATTTCCAGTTTTCTCTGATTTCTCTGAACCTTCTTTTATAACTACTTTCTTCGGAATGCAGCTACCCTCAAAAAAGATTTTTGTATTAGTAATAACTCTGTTACGCATTAAATTTTGTTTTGTTGGATTTTTTTTTTTTTTTTTTTTTTTTGGGGGGGGGGGGGGGGGGGGGAGAGGATCAACGGATATGTCCTCAGTGAAGCAGGAATTAGTCCTAATTTTTTCTATTAAATTTTCCTTGTCCGCACCACAGTGACTACACAAGTTGTCTTCATTATATTTGTCTGAACTGCTAGACTGAATAGGTTGTTATTGAATAGGATTGTTAACAGCTTTAGGATTGTACGGTTACATGTAAATGCCAGTTCCTTGAAATTTTAGACATGGCAAACTGCAAAATTTTATGGGACTTTTTTCTTTGGGAACCAAACGTGCACATGCATAACCAAGGTAACGAAAGTCTCTGCCATCTTAGATTTTATTAAATTGAAATACCCTTTATCCAAAGGTTGAAGAAGATGCGTACTATGAGGGGGTAACCACAATAAGTTAAAGGCCTTTCTGCTTCACACTCCGCAAGAAAAACGCCTTTGAACCATGCATGAAATAAATTCCTAGTAATACACCCATTCTTACTACTAGCAGAAATGCTCAACGACGCAGGTATGTTCTCTACGATATTTCTAGGGAGACATTTTTTTCAAATATTGTAAGAGGGGCAATGGCTTTTCCGTCAGCAGAAGCAGCAACGTGGACAGTGGTATGACCAGTAAACCGAACAGACTGTTGATATGCGTGTTTGGTTCCACGTCTAACAACCTCTTTTCCACGATATGTTTCTTTACCAAAGAATCCCGTCTCATCACAATTAAAGACAGCGCTTGGTTTTGATTTTATACCAAGTCTTCCAAGGGTATCTCCCAACAGCCGAAAATACTGATCTATCTGGTCTTTGGTGATTTCAGCACTCGCTCTTTCTAGATTATCCGGACGCCTTTCTGTAAGCTCATGGTATTTCTTTATAAAACGCTTTTACCATTTTAGAGGGACCTTTCTCTAAATTAATTTGAGTTTCTCTGTTAGACTTTTAAGCAATGGCAACTACAAGGGTAGATATCATTTTCCTAGTTAATGGAAAGCCTTTGCCAGGCATATATGAGTCGCGACACGAGAAAACCAACAATGTGGTTGTGCGCCCAGCGCAGACTCAAATCAGCCTGGGAATCCGCTCAGTTTGATCAGACTCTTCGCTTTGCACTTAAAGGGTAGCTAAGGGACTAACCTACTTCCATGCGGACAGCGAAGACTCTGATCAGACTGGGCGGATGCCCAGGCTGATCTGAGTCTGCGCTGGGCGCACAACCACATTGTTGGTTTTCTCGTGTCGTGGCTCATATGTAATGTAATTACAAAGCGCAGTTTCATCTGTTGCACTTTGTGTTTTCTTAAATAATATAAACAATACACTGTCTACATTATGCCCTATGTATTTTCCAAAAGCATGATCATGCAGGGTGGATCTAGGAATTTTGTAGGACTTCGCAACAGATCGTATACTTTCCCGGCCTTAATCTGGCGTAATGCGTATCCATTTCTTTTCTTGAATAGGCAGGAAGATTGTGATCTCTTGGATTAGGCATTCTGAAATGAGATGCAGATCATTATTTGTCAGCTTTGCCATGAAAAAAAAAATGCAGAGTAGATAAGACGGGCGTACATCAACAAATTAATATAATGAAAAAGAAAATGAAAATAGAGGTGAAATAATTAACCACATAACCACCCGCCCCTGGCCTATTCGTGAGAGAAACTTGGCAATCATGCACATATTGTGAACAATCTGCTTTAAAGTGAGGCAGAACAAGCAACATTTGAAACTTTAAAAATGTTTATAGATTTTTCCATGAAAAACTACATTTATGCTCCAGGATAATAATTATGCAATTTCCAAATAACCCCCACCCCTCCGCAACCTCTCCCCCACCCCCGACCCCTTCACCCATCCCATATTTCAGCCGAATCAAGACGATTCCGTCTTCTTTGGTGTACAGTATATTGGAAAAATATCAACGATTAATAATCCACTTTAAATTATCATTAAAAAGCTGAGATTTCTTTTAAATTTTCTGAAGCTTTCAAAACCTATAGTTTGACATGTAAGGTAAAATAATATGCGCTCCCTCAGTTTACATATAGCTATATTTAGAACCGAGATGCAGAGACGCGTGCATTTTTCTCAATTTTCTCGAAAACTAGATCGAACTGGCATATAAGCCTTACATTATTTGTTAGGTGACTAAATTTTCCATCCAATGTTGTTGATTAGATCATTCAACTGCATTCAGGTACGACGAAGTCACTGTGTTAATACATGTACTCACCAAAATGTTTCTGACGTGTACCCTTGTTCGGTACATGTAAAAACCGTCTTTGAAAATTACGTTCACGCTCGAAACGACAAAGGCACGCGACAGTGTCGAGAAATAGACAATAAAACATAACACTGGTATTAAACTGGACGAGGTGCTAGTCCTTTAAAACGAGAAAAGATCGTAAAGGTGTCGGATGGGGGTACCCTCACGCTATAAGGTAAATTAAATGAAATTTATTTACTCTAACAATGTTTATTTAAGATGATAATAACTGATCAAACAAATTATTATGCTAATCTTAACCCATTTATGCCTAGTGTCCCATTAAACGGACATTTGCAAACAGCGTAGACCAAGATCAGATGCCGCAAACGCGGCATCTTATCAGGGCATAAATGTTTGCACAGGACAAATGGGTGTTTCTCCAAACCATAAAATATAAATGATGGAAATAAACTAAAGCAAACGCGCCTTTACTAACAGATAGGCTAATCCAATTTATAAGGATAGAAGAATTTACTAGGAAGAAATGGGTTAATTCATAAATAATGTCACAAACCAAATGGCTGCTGGATGTGTCTCTGAATATCGCCAGGTGTTCAGGGCCCTTTGGTAGTATCTTATCTCAGTTACGAGAATTCCTCTTTTCTGATTCCGCTGGCAAGGTTCGCGATTCAAAGAAAATGGATTCGAAAAAGAAGCACATCAGCTATACCACGGAATCATAAGTTATTCTGTAGCTCAGGGCCCAGTTGTTCAAAACTAATGACATCGTTAGTTAACGTTTCGTTAAAATTTCAAACGGTTTCTCAATTAATATGCCGATATTTTTGTTGAAAAAATGTGAGAAGTTTTTGATTGCAAAAGCTTCTAACATTTTTTCAACAAAAAATATCAGCATATTTGGTTATAAAGTCATAAAACACTTAATAAGTTGACCTCTTAACGAGCTTGTTCGGCTAATGATGCTTTGAACAACTGGGCCCTGATGTTTTAAGGCTGCAATGGCTCGTGCAATTAATCAAAGAATCTCATGATTGAAACCCTTATCTGAGACAACTGCGCCGAAAACTTTGAAACCTGGGGCCGTATTCATAAAACTACTTAAGTCGTTGCTATGCTGTTGCTAAGGCTCAATTTCTATGAAGGAAATTTCCTACAACTATGAAATTTGCTCTGGAGGAACAGTCTGAAAAAGACTGTTCCTCAAGAGCAAATTTCATAGTTGTAGGGAATCTCTTTCATACAAATTCACCCATACCAACAGCATAGCAACCATTTAAGTCATTTTATGAATACGGCCCCTGACGTCAGACTCAACCTCTGCTTCATGCCTTGATGATCCTCGAGGTTCCACTGCTCTATTTGTAATCAGTTTGGTCATTTCAGCCATCATATACTGTGTGCCGGTTTTGTCAAGACTTTTCATAAGGGCTTCAAATGCGTTGGTTTTCTTCAGCAAGAGCATCGAGGGCATCAATAATCCGTAGGCAGGTGTTTGTTCGGAAGTTGTACTCCCAACACAGAAACTCTTAGACATGTTAGAAAGGCTTAACAAGAAGTTCCTGAAACTGATACTCTCGTTACCAGTGAATACCGCTGATCCTGCGGTGTACATCCTTAGAGACGCTACCCATGGAAGCTGTTATACATATACGAGTTCTGACTTTCTTTGGGAATATTTGTCGACTACCATCTACTTCCATTGAACATCAGAGCTTGCAGTTAGACAATTGAGTATACGGTCTTATGGAAGTCATAGCTGGTTCATTGCAGTTAAAGAAATCGTCATTAAGTAAGATCTGCAAGACCCCTATAGTTTGCTGGAGGATCCACCGTCTAAATTCAAGTGGAAAAGTATAGTAAATAGAATAAAGGCTAATGCAGTGTTGTACCCCAGTTTAAGATTTCTGAACGTAAGCGATTTCAAGAGTGGTGTGAGGCATCCCCTGATTACATCGTTGGAAAATATCAGAGAGGTTCCTCGTATACGTACTAAACTCAAACTGGTACGTAATACTCCAAATTAATCGAGTGTCATTCAACCAGAATCAAGTCAACACAACATGTCTACCTTGTCATCTGGAAGATGAAACTGTTGAACATTTTCTCCTTAATTGTCCCGCTCTGGCTGGCGTTAGAAATCCTATTATAGACAGTATTGTATCTATCTGTGCTCGTGTATTCCCGCTTACTAATAACTCTGATAGCTGCCTCCAGCTTATACTAGACTGTAGTGGTTTGGACAACCCTAATCCTGAACAGTTGCAGAGTATAGAATTTCATTGTCAAGGGCTGTGTCATGCTCTTCATTTAAAACTTTAAGCATTGGTTCCGAGACGCCAGAGAACAAAAACAGTGAAAAAAACAGGTTCTGAGATAGTCTGTGTCACACATCAGTCGGTTTTATCCAGAACTTTTAGATTGAGTTTAAACTGTAAATAGAGACTGTTTAAAGTGTAAAATAGAGTGGTGGTGGTTGAGATACAACAATTTAAAACCTATTGTTTTACTCCAACTGGAGGTGTGCCGAAATGGGCAGAATTTCTACGTAACAACAACAGCTTCCGCTATGTTAACATTTCCAACATCTTTTCAAGCGCATCATACAATGATTCTTTGTAGAAACATATTAAAAAAGATGTGTACGTGATGGCGCCCATAAAATCTTTGAAGACATGGTACAGATTTTGCAGCTGTTGAAGAATTTTTTTCTATAAAATTCTGGTGCTAATATAAGTCCTAGCCCCGAGGTTATAAAACTTCTTCTCGTGCTCAACTCAGCTGAGCATGATATTTTCTCTGCTAATAAAAATGAAAATGCCAACTCATGTTGGCATTTTCGTATTTATCAGCAGAGAAAATTTCATAATCAACTAAACTGAGCAAGAAAACAACTGTACTTATAAAAAATATGCTATTTATTAGCAGGTAACATTTCATGCTCAGCTGAGTTGTGCATGAAAAAGTTTTGAACAAAACGGGGCCTGAACAGTCACATGCCGTATTTGTTCGGCTATAAGCCGGGAGTTTTCCCTTTCAAAACAATGTCAAATATCTAGATCCGTCTTGAAAAACATTAACTTTGTTGGTTTTTCTTGTGTCGCGGCTGAATTAAGTTCATCACTGCTTCCTCCCTGAACAAAAATAATAAGTTGCCAGAAATAATGAAAGATGCTGAATTAATTGGCAAGCTTGTATGTTTAATGATCGAAGTAAACTGTCGAGGCAACACTTTTAATTGGTCAAAAGCTTTTGTTTTCGAGTACTACGAGGTCGAGACAATGAGTTCAATGCACAAACAAAATAACTGGCCCAAAGACTATTGCAAGCATCGCTATTAGCAACAGAAACATAAAGCACAAGAAAATAGCCCAGTGACTATGAGTGGTGCATGTAATTCAACAAAGTTATTTCCTTTAAAGTTGTGTTTGATATCAGTGTAAAGACCAAAGATTGCTCCTTGACTGATAGGGTGCTACGATAAGCTAGAACTTCTATAAACATATTACATGTTTACAGTGACAGAACGTTTTGACCACCCTCGTGCACTTGCAGAGTGGATCTGACTGAGAAATAGTAACATGAAATTCAAAACAAGAGTGTATCAATCAAATAATTTCGCCTGTAATAGAAATCCTCATTCTTAGTGATACATGTATTTCAGATAAAACGCATAAAAAATCAGCAAAAAATGAAATATATTAATAATAATAATTGAGCCGCGACATGACAAAACCAACAATGTGGTTGTGCGCCCAGCAAAAACTCAGATCAGCCTGGGAATCCGCCCAGTCTGATCAGACTCTCCGCTAGGCGCTTAAAGGGTAGCTAAGGGTCCAAGTTACCTCCATGCGGAAAGCGGAGACTGTGAGTTTGCGCTGGGCGTACGACCACATTGTTGGTTTTCTCGTGTCGCGGTTCAATACTTGCCAGTGAAAAGTTCTAAATAAATACGAAATTTGTACTTTACGGCAATACGTGGTTGTAAACAAGATAAAAATGAAATAAAAACTAATAATATGGAAACGATATAAACAATTGTATATATAAGGTAGGGTAAAATGGCAATTATCAGGAATTGATACAATCAACATTCCACATCCTACCCACGATAAGTTCCATTTGGAATGTTCTATAGAATTAATAAGTGATATCCCAACCTTTAATTGCTTATACATTTACCGTAAAGGCCTAGGAGGACATTAAAACGCAGAATTCTGTAGCTTTCAGTAATTTTAGCACTGGTGCCTGGGACATTTTGCGAAAGTCTGAATTGACTAAGTCCTATAGTAGACCGTTGGCAGCTCACGTTCGGCCGAACATCAACATTTCAGTTACTTGCAGTTTAGCTCAAACTCTTCCCGCACGATGTCCGATTACGAAGCCCGGGTTAGAATTCATAGCTATAAATGAGCTAAAAAAAAACTAATCCGACTAAACAGGCGTATGCTTCTGGTGCCTTGTAACGTTAAAACCCGATGGATGGATTTCAATTTTTCTCTGGACACCGAAGGGTAAACAACTCCAGTAAGTCATAAAACTCCAGTGCCTGATCTGACTGGTTGCTTCTTGTGTGGAGAAATCTACCTGGGGAATGACTGACAGTGACTGTATTATCATCTCAGCAACCAATACCTTTGGCCTTAGGATGAATTGTTATCAGTAAAACAGTAACTACACAATAGCTCTGCCCACTTTACAGTCTCCAACAGGAAGCTTAATACTTTGCCGGTTGGCACAAGGTCACTGCTTTATCCCTTTATCTACATTTTTGGAAAAAAATGCCGAATTAATCCTATTTAACGCCCTGGGGTTGTTGCCTTTGCGAAAGAGAGCGTTATTTAGAACTTAAAATGAAGTAAACCAGCCACTACCGAAATATCTCCAATTAGCAATAAAAATGTGATGGCTATAATTCAGATGAAGCAACTCTATTTCTGCCTCCCTTCTTAGTACGGATCAACTCTTAACTCTTAATATAAAGAATTTGCTCCCCTAGGAGTATTTTTTTCTTTAAGAGTAGACATCGGTTCAGAAAGCTACCTTATCCAGAAAGGCAAACAGAAATTCATGCAAGTTAATATAACATTATTTTTGGAAAAGAAGCAGGGGGCGTTTATTAGAGCAGCGGTGATTATTATGATAAATACGGTATCTATGCAAACAGTTTAGATTCGAAGCTGGCTGCGGCAAAATGAAACGTCTAATCAAGGTCTACCTTGTTTTCCATTTTACCATGTATACTGGCCCCGGCAGGCACATAACGCTGAAACAACATTGAATTAACGATGATTCACATCATGACGCTGAATCAGCGTTAAATCAATGTTTGCTCGACGTAGTGCGACAACTGGGAACACATCGCCCGGCATTAAAATCCACTTGTCCGGGCTTAAGGTCAATAGGTACACATTCAGGGAAAGCAACTCTAACATTCTTTTTTGCGTCCCTTTTAAATGGGGGCCAACTCAAATGGAAGATTTTCGTCTCCTAAGAAGAAATTCTTTTTTTATAAAATAAACCCATTCGGTAGGGGCTTCGTCGGCCATGGTAGCAAACAGGAAGTCACAAAAGATGTTTTCCTATTGTAAATGGCGGGAAAGCATGGCAGTGTTCCTGTACACTAAAAGTACAATATTTATTTGCTGTTCAAATATTTAGGAGAGCCATGGTTCTAAAAGACACTAATGATGCCCCCGTGCAGCGCCTGTCACAGGACATGTTCACGTCATCCCTAAAGCACCTGTTAAGCACAAATACTATTTATGAAGAATCCACTTCGTACCCTTTAGTGCAAAATTGCAGCCCAAAATGAATAAGTTTAAAAGGCCATAATTCCTTCAGAATTATTTTTTCATCAAAAACCCACAAGCACATCTTTATTATGTCCACAACAAGTCTACAATGTCTGTTAAACAGCCACTGAAAATTGTGGGAGGAGTACACAAAGTACTTATGCTACAATGCAAACATATACCTAAAATGATTAAGTTCAAAAGGCCATAATTCTGTCAAAATTAATTCTAGCTCCAACAAAAACCCACATGCGCATCTTCAATATGCCCACAGCATGTATGCAAGGTTTGAAAACGATCCACTGAGAACTGTGGGACGAGTTGATTACACAAACTCCACACCCTACAATGCAAACATTTGTCTAAAATGACTAAGTTCAAAAGGCCATAGTTCTGTCAAAATTACATGTAATTCTAGCTCCAACGAAAATCCACATGCACATCTTTAATATGTCCACAACATGTACGCGAAGTTTGAAAAAGGTCCACCGAAAACTGTGGGAAGAGTTGATTACACAAACTCTATACCATAAAGTGTGACGAACGGACGGACGGACAGACAGACGGACGGTCGGACGGACAGACAGGAGCAAATCTTAATGCCCCCTGACTATCGTCACGGGGGCATAATGAGCCGCGTCACGAGTAAATCAACAAAGTGGCATTTGCGCCGAGCAAAGACTCAGATCAAAGACTCATTTCCGCCCAGTCCGACCATGATCTTTGCTCTGCGCTGTAAGTGTATCTAAGGGTCTAAGCTATCTCCATGCCAGCAGCGAAGACTCTTATCAGACTGGGCTGATGTTTTGTCGTATCACGGCTCAGTAATTTCAAATAAATGTTATAGAATAATAGCAACAAAATGCTGGAGTTAATCTTCGGTCATACGGGCAAAGCTTCTTTGACAAAGTGGGTAAAGCAAAGAAAAATGTGCCATATTTTCTTTACCAAATTTATCTGTTAAAGTTTATTTGACAAACAACGTTTATCCGTATGAACTGAAAGTTTGGTATAGAATATCAAATGAATCTGATTTTGAACAGAGTGCATTAAGCAAAGCAAATGTGGCATGGTTGGCCGCTAATACGGATGACAGAAATTTGTCAAGGCAATTTTGAAGAGAAATCTTTGCACATGTGAATACTGTAGCAAATATGTATTCGCCAAAGTTTATTTGCCAAAGATTTTTTTGTTATATTTTTCTATGGCAAATAATTTCCTGCATGTGAACGTTATATGTTTGGTTAACTTTCCTTGCTATAGTTTATGTGAAACTTTGCTCGTGAGAATAAAGCACATGTCTCTAGTCTAAAGCCTAGGAATCTGGTTTAGAAGAGTTAGTTGTCTTTTAAAGGTCAATCAACGTAGGCGTTAAAGGCAGGAGTGGACTATAAAAGGCAAAATTAGCTACCTATTCTCAGTATTCCAATAGCCACCAAAGGGTAAACATCTACAGTACCTCCTTTAGATTTATCTATAATTTGATTGGCTGTTGATTTGCTGGGGTATTTACCTGTGAAAGTATAGGCAGCTCCTATTGGCTAAAACAGGACAGTGGACTAATTTGCACAGTAGCTCAGCCACGCCCTCTACTCCTCATACAGGTAGCTAATCCTCTACAGGGGGGTTCAGAAATCCTACCTTTAAAAGCATTGGCCTCTAGTTCTATCTTTTTCAGCCCGAAATATCGCATACTTCGCTAGCTTCGATCAAGCTACATATTTGAGCCGCGACATGACAAAACAAAGAAAGTGGCATATGCGTCCAGCGAAGATTCACCTCATCCTAGGCCTCTGCCAAGTCTGATCAGAGTCTTCGCTGTCGGCATGGAGGTAGCTGAGATCCTTAGCTACCCTTTAAGTGCACAGCAAAGATTCTGATCAGACTGTGTCACATGCTACTTTGTTGGTTTTGTAGTGTCGAGGCTCAACTTTGATAGTGAACGTAATGAGTGGTAAACGTGGAAAACCAAACGTACCCCTTAATGAGAAAAATTGTACTTTCAGGGGAAACAAAAATGGCACGAAACCAAGTGGGAGCACCTATACACTTTACAAAGCAGTCGAATCCGAAGTTGCTCGTTTTCTTTGGTAGAGGCATGCTGATTAATAATTGATTAAAACAGGCGAAAACAATATAAAAATTCTACAACGATATTTTATACAACTGTAATTTGCAAAAACACATTGTTTGTCCAAACTACACTTAGTTTACTGCAACATCTTGTTAACAACGCACAAGCCAGTATTACCTTGCGCGTCATTTGCTAAATTGTATACAGAAAATCTTTCTTTTGGAAAAGAATGCAAATCGTTGTCTGGGAGCACGCTTGTTACTTTTAGTACTGTACAAGGACACATATATTGTAAACAGTTCTACCTAAACACAAGTAACTGTAAAGACATTAAACGCGCCATGTGCTCGATGTGTTTCCCAATTCTATCGTCCTCACGTTCCTAATAATTCTATCATTTTGTTTATCTTCAAAGAATGATTATTTTCAAAGAAATGATATCGAAAATATGGATTTTTTCACCAATAAGCTCATCCTATCATCAAAATACATATTTGGCTCAGCTTAATATGCACCGCATCCTATTCTTAATACCTCCAGGTATTTAGCCATTTGACAAAGGGAAACAACTTTTGTGACTTCCTGTTTTATCTTCTTGGGCGAATCCTTCCAATAGTGTGTCGCTATTAGAAAGGGAGTAAATAAAAAAATGCCAGAGTTTCCTCCCCTGTAATTGTACTCCGAGATGATTCACCTTATATGAAGGCAGCTTTACATGTCCCTTTTCAAGGCTCTGTACTAAAATCTAAAAGAGTTCCTTCAAGAGCAGAGAACACATTCAGAAGCAGGAAAATGGGCCAGACTACGTAGTTTCGGCTAATAAAGCCTCGTCAGTGACCAAGACAATATCTGGTGACAAAAACAGAGACACCATACTGTAATATCTTAATTTTATTTTGGCAGTCGATTCAAAGACTGCTGAGGATCAAGAAGGATCCAAATAATGTAAAAGACGATGCTCTAGAATAAAAGTCTAAACCAAAAATTTCGAATTCCTCAGAACATATCCTCCGATCTCAAAGGACGAAAATGAAACATAATCTGCACCATGGATGATGTACGGGGAGTAAGCTGAAACATAATCTGCACCATGGATGATGTACGGGGAGTAAGCAGCCATATTGACAAAAAGCATTTTCGAATCCGCCAACTTATGCACGTGCACTCTTGATATATAGGTATTACATTGGGTGTATGTAAATATACTATCATCCTGATTCACTTACAATGTTTTTTATTGGTCATCTGTAAATTGAAACCATTATATATTGAACTGGAGTGAATTACTCCCTAATAGGAGAGAAAATCACAGCAAAATCAATATGGTGTCAAAAGTAATCTCAATGTTTATTTTCCATTTTCATAACTGTGATTCAATGCATACGCCAAGGCAGAAAAGAGCCTCCGTAGCTCAGTTAAGCGCTAGCCCGCTGGTCTAGTGGTCCCGGGTTCGATAGCCGCTGGAGGTGGAAATCTTTCAAACTGTAAACGTAGTTTCAATGCACGCAGCCTTTGTCCTGATATGACTTAAAAACTGCTAAAAAAGGACGTACAATGTATAACAGAAAGTGACTCATCCAGCCATCCAAGACAGAATTTGTCGGGATTTATTCAGTCAAGGTAGTGTCTGATATACAGTCGAACTTCACTGGCTCGAACTCGGTGGGCTCGAACGCTATGCTTCGGTCGAACTGACTTTCCAGTCCCGGCAAAACTCCCATTCATTTTAACTTAACCTGCGACCTTTGGCTCGAACTACGATGGCTCGAACGCTCGAACCCCAAACCCGGTCCCTAGGGTACATTTTCTATGTTAAAACACACCGATGGCTCGCACTAATTTTTCATTTCAATAACGGTCACTCAGACGTTTGATCATTGTCATAAGACGCTTTGATATTGACAAAACGTTCGCCGAAACCACAGGTATACTTGATTGGCGGAGATTTCTGCTGGCACCGAGTGTCTTAAATTATGACCGATCAATAAACAGGAATTCACCCTTGCTATGATAGAAAAGCATAATACATACGGCTGGACTTTGTTAGTTGGTTTTCAATGGCTCGAACTACCGATCGCTCGAACTTTTTTGGGTGGGCCCGGCGAGTTCGAGCAATCGAAGTTCGACTGTATTTTTATTATTTTTTAATTTGTAATGCGTAAGTGTTCGATGCATTTTCCATTATTTACAGGCCTTGGCAGGTACATGTAGCCCACATTTCATGTTCTTAATCTCATCTGAACACTCATCATTAATATAACAAAACATCAGGGCCCAGAATTACAATCATTTCTTAAAGTAAAGATCACCTTCAGTTTCAGGTTTGCAATTCCGAGGTCCTGTTTCATGCCTTGCATACCAATATTTCAAGTAAAAATTTATGCAGATGAAACCGCTTGCGATATACATGTACTCAGTCGTTCAAGCGCAAACCCAGTTCGAAAAATACTGTTAAAATGCCTGTTTTCATAACACAAAATTATCCCCCCCTCCCCCTCAAGTTGAGGTGACCTTTCCTTTAAGGAAAATGACTGTAGTCCTGAGCCCTGATAAGTTAAGTGCAATCCTTTAAAATGCGGATTCGTAAACAATAAATGCATTTTTTTCTCGTAGTTGCAGGGAAGCTGCTGTGCAAGCCTCCTTTATCCAAAATCAACCAGTCTGTGGTTTTATTACGCTGTAAATATTCAGAAATTTGAATTGACAATCTCGTGGAAATCAAGATGAAATCACGGCACTGAAGCTTTCTTTCAGAGAGGACATCGCCATTCCGACAGATTCGGTTTATTCCATACATGTAACAGACCCGGATACAGACCACTACATACTTGGGGAGGGGGTGGGGGTGGGGGTCGGGATAACTGCCGGGGTTGGGATCTATGTGTGAGTTAGGGGTGCGGGTGAGGAAAGGGGTGCGGGGCGCGGCAGGATGGAGTGGGGCTTGAAATTATATGACATTATTAGGGATGAATTTAATGAGAATTTTTTATAATGTCCTTTTTGTCTCGAAATATATGTTGTGATATCTCATGAGAATCGCCTCGCCGAGGCGATTCTAATGAGGTGTCACAACATATATTTTAATCTTACAAGGCCCAGGTGGCGGGGCTGAAGCCCTAACGCCCACCCCCTGGATCCGGGGCTGTATAACAATTCAAATCATCACAGTCTTCCTTACTCGATGTCTTAGGATTCTGGAGAATGCGTAAGTCAAAGTGAAGATTCTGGTTTGTTTGTGCAGGCTGATTTGAGTATCTGCCTTACGTACATGACTCAAAATCCATTTCCAAGCTACATGTAGAGGTGTCGGGTCGGGCGATGGTGCTGGGTAACTTTCAGTGCCAGAGCGTCCTACGAATTTGGATACATGTAAAAGTAGGGCAAAGACCTGCTGTGCTTGCAGTAGGTGCGGGTTTGGGTTGTTTGGATATTTTTTTTCTCTCGGCTACCTATCATTTTCTTTCTCCCTATCTCGGGGAGACGACATGATATAGACTGAAATACTGTCTCAAAGGGCTGTAAAACCAAACCACAACCAACCAACTAACCATTTTCACGCAACGCCCGCCTTTGTAGTTGTCCAAAGGTAACGGCTAACCTGTTGCATACTCAAAACAATATATATTGCTTGTATGTAATAAGAAATGAGTTTGGAGCTGCCTAATTTCCCCTGGGATGCAACAGAAGAAGTGATAACGGCATCAGAGGAGAAATCTTTTATTAACGGAGAATATAACTGTAACTGACATTTGTCGATATTATAGAGCTGTTAAGATGCAACAAAGCTGAAAAATACTTCAACACAGAGCGAACAAATTAAGTTACAGAAAAGAGGGTCAATGCCATGTCATGGAGTATCAAAACTGTTTTATTTGAGAGTCGGGTCATGAGAAAAGTTGAACTACGGCATGCATCCATACAACGTCAACACGACGCCGTTTCCGCTATGGTGCGACTTGTTATCGTCGCACCGAAATTTAAACAATGTTATTTCGACCCTGTGTGCTTGGTGCAGACACTCCGTTATGCCGTTATGCTAGGTTAGCAAAAGAGCTACTGTAACAATAAAATGTGACAGTGTGTTGCTGTAGGGCAGAGACGGGTAACTTTGGACAGGGGGCGTAATTTCGGACATACAATTGCAAACAGTGAAAATCCAGATGAGACGGCTCATGATGAGCCGTCTCATCATGACTTTCACTGTTTGGCCAGCTATTTTTTATTAAGTTCCAAACAACTGACATATAAAGGAAACAATGTCACTGTCCGAATTTACACGCTGTCCGAAGTTACCCGACTCTCCCCTATATGATTACAATCTCTTGCTGCAGAACATCCAGCATAGAATGTGTAATTAAGGAATGAATGTTATTTTTTTAACGCTTACTGAAGTGTAAACTACATCGGATCACGAGCAAAGTAAGTGAAACCCGAAGGGGTTTAAGTAAACTTTGCTCGTGACCCGATGTAGTTTATACATCAGTAAACGTTAAAGAAATTTATATTATTAAACGATGTTTTTCATCACTACAAAATAAAGCAAAAATAAGAGATTCACATATAAGACATTACCGGCCGGGTTTTACTATCGTTTGGAACAGCCGCATTGTCACTGCCTATCGGTAAAATCCACCTCCTGATGTAGATTTCACGTGCAAATAAGCGTAGCGAGCTGTCACTCAATGTTTGCTAGCCATTCAAGTACATTGCATGTTGCAGATTCCACGTGCTACATGTAGTTAGTGAGGTGAGCTGTCACTCAAAACCACGTGACACAATGTAATTATTGACTTGTAAACAACATTGGCTTCCGCATCACTTAAATGAGTTTACAGAGAGCTTTGCACTGAAAATGTAAATATGTCCATTTAAAGCTTCATCAAGGTCCATCTTTATTTTGTATATGTAGGCCTATGTGACAAACATTACATAATATACAAAGATAAAAAAAATACCGCAAGCAGTGCTGAAATTTTGAAGTACATAGTACATGGCCTACTCATTATCAAAACAGTCCATATCTCCCTGTACAAAAGATGGTAAAAGGAATAAAAATGACGACATATAATAGCTAATTGAACATCCTACCTGTCCAAAAGATCAAGTCACATATATCGCGTCAGGTATTACCTCTCTTTTCTCGAGAAACAGTGTGCTAGGCTTTGAATATGCCTTATCAGATCTGAAAAAGTCAGATTTTTTTAATATTGTTTATAAATATTTTTTATTTTATTATTATTTTCTTTTATTCGAAAGGTAATTTTTTGCTGCTCCTTCCGCCTCCGGCTTAAAATTAAGGGTTGGTTATTGACCATATATGAATAGCGGCCAGTTGTTTGTTTGGCGTTCGTCTGACTGAGTTGATTAGCACATTGCATTAACGCGAACGGCTACACTAAAGGTGTGATTATTGATCAAATATGAATAGCGGCCAGTTATTCTTTTGCGTTTGTCTGACCGAAGTAATTAGCACATTGCGTTAACGCGAACGGCTAAGCTTTCATGGGTTTATAAGAAAACTTTGTCGCATTCATGTATTCCTTGGACGGACACACGGCGCCAAGTGTGTGCAACTATGGTTACGTGCCGTTGAGCCACTTGGGTAACGTCGATACGAGAATTGAACTGAACTGAACTGAATTCATGTATTCCTCTCTTCTCCAGTTGGATCAATTGCTAAATGTAAGAGTTTATTCCCCCTGGGAGATCACTCTGGCCTGGAAATATTATTTCCGTATAATAATAATAATAATAATAATAATAATCATATTTATATTGAAGTCCTTATTTTCATTATATCAAGCCGGAGCTTATCTAATATAAAATATTTTTTACAAAAAGTAAAACAATACACATTATTATATATTTTATGTACGGAAAACAACATGTCTAAAGAATTATTATTATCATTATTATTATTACTTTATTTATTTATTAATTTATTTTTTCCGCATTTCCAAGTTGTCTGAACTTTATTATATTAGAATGTCTATGGGTTTAGTCAATCTCTATGTCCGATGCAAGCAATTTATTTATTGATTTACTTACAAACTTTGGTCTGGAAGAAAATTAACTTACTGATTTCATCAAATATTCATGACCACACCTTCTCTACCTGGGCATAAAACGCAGGCAAACCATCGTAATTTAGTTATTCTGATATTGGTGCGCAATCAAACAGAAACCATGGTTGATTAGATTAAAGACGCGACCCTTACACCTTTCACTTTCTTAGTCTTCTAGTTACACCCAAACTGTTTGCACAAGATGACAAACCTTTGTAACTATTTTGGAATATTTGTCTTTAAATTTGTGCTTATTCCATCAATGTCTTGTTCAGATGTAACAGTGTACGAATTTACCAGGAATGTAAGTTTATCCTTTCCCGGGAAAGTGCTAGTTGGGCATGTCTACGAGGAGTTTTCAACAAAACGACAAGTGATTCACTGTGCTTTTGAATGTTTGAAGTCAAAAAGGTGTAAATCGTTCAACTATGAACTTGGTGGGCTTATATGTCAGCTGAACGATGCTACACACGAGGAGTTCAACTCTAGCCTTGTAGAAGAAAGCAAAGGGCAAAGAAATGAGTACCACCTGAGGGAAGCATTTTCAATAGAGCTTGTAAGTTTAATTTGAGCCGCGACACGAGAAAACCAACAATGTGGTTGTGCGCCCAGCGCAGACTCAGATCAGCCTGGGCATCCGCCAAGTTTAATCAGCCTCTTCGTTAAGTGCTCAAACGGTAGCTAAGTGTCTAAGCTATCTCAATGCGGACAGCGAAGGCTCTGATCAGACTGGGCGGATGCCCAGGCTGATCTGAGTCTGCGCTGGGCGCACAACCACATTGTTGGTTTTCTCGTGTCGTGGCTCATTTGTTTTAATTTTTGAATTTATTCCCGCAAATATAAGCTGTGCGACCATGAGAATATTCCTTATGCTAAGCGAAGTGTGGCCCACTATTCTATACGTGCCTTTCGAGAGTCTAATCTTTAGATGTTTTGGGTGGACATGTTCTATTGTACTTAGTGGTTGTGCTTTTCCTGGGTTTATATGAGCCGCGGCATGAGAAAATCAACAAAGTGGTTCTGCGCCCAGCGGAGACTCAGATCAGACTGGGCATCCGCCCAGTCCGATCAAAGTCTTCGCTGTCCGCATGAAGCTAACTTAGACCCTAAGCTACCTTTAAAGCGCAAAGGAAAGACTGATCGGACCGGGAGGATGTTGGTTTTCTCGTGTCGCGGCTCATATACATGTATCTTAGGTCGGTCTCTGCATCCGTTACCTCCTCTTACTGATCTGAGACTTGACAGGTCGAACATGTCGTTAGATGCAGGTACATGTATGGCGAGCCAAGTGATCAAAGAAGTCTTCAAATCTAGGTTTAAGGGCTTCAAACCTTAGTTTATGTTTTACACTTAGTCTCATTTCAAAACCTAATCTAGAAATTAATTTCTTAAAACGGTTTAAACTGGCAAACGTAAGAACAAACTAATCATCCCTTAAAAGTATTCAACCTTGGAATGAAAACTTAGAAAATAAGTTTCGAAATAAGGCTGAAATCACGAATTTGAATTCGTGGATTTTTAAGGTATGGCTATTTTGAACTCTCGGTTTGGCCGTTGAAACCGTGGTATTTGGAATTGGATGTTAAAACACTGTGCTGTAAGAAAATTAAAATCTAGATCTAAATATTTCAAGCCTAGGTTTTAGGCTTCCATCTGTGAGTTTAAACATAGAATTCAGGTTTTTAAACTTTTTGTGTAGTTAGCTTGCTTTACACAGAAAGTTTGCGAATCTTATATATTGTCAAATACTGTAAACAATTTTATGTTTGTTTTGACACACAAGTATCAAAGGCAATATTCGCACAGTTCGGGATTGCAGTTTCTCATTATGCTGTATTCCTCATATGCCAACGAACTCTTTTTCTGAAGCACGTTTTCGAATCCGCCACCTGACAATGTAACTTTCTGTCTATATTAGCCTTCGAAAAGGTACGTGTTTTTACATATTTTTTTTCTTGGATGGCAAACAGTGCGGACAGATCACACCGTGTGCTCGGTCTAATCAGGGTCTGTTTGTTTTCAGTTGTTATTCGTCCAGGTGCGCAACTGACCATTCCAAGCGGGCCCTCCATTGCAATCTGTGTTTGCTAGTCGGCGTCTTTTATCACAAGTACGCTGTTCCATTTTGCCGCTTATGTTTCACAGTTTTCTTCTCGGCGTCTTGGTAGGATTCTGCGTGGGTGTGTGCGTGTGGGGAGGGGATGGGGGGATTGTAATTTTTTATAAGACATAATCAGATGTATATTTGCTTAACATGCATAAACATAAATAAAGTTGCTTTATCTTTTATGTTTCCCACGAGGCTTAAAGGAAAGAATCCATAACTGTCAACTCCTAGCACCGAGTCGCTCCATGTCCGTTGCTTTACTTATTTGAGCCGCGACACGAGAAAACCAACAAAGTGGTTGAGCACCAACCGCAGACTCAGATCAGCCTTGGCATCCGCCCAGCCTGATCATGTTCGTCGCTGTGCGCTTAAAGAGTAGATAAGGACCTAAGCTAGCTCCATGCGGACAGCGAAGATTTAGATCAGACTGGACGGATGCATCCGCCCAGGCTGATCGGAATCTTCCCTGGGCACACATCACAATGTTGGTTTTGTCGTGTCGCGGCTTATATACTAAATGACTTTATTGAACAGAAGAAGGGCTCTCATATATTTTCAAAAACAGATCAGTCAGTTGAAAATAAAAACCATAACAATTTTTGAACAATTGTAGGCCAACTAATATGTACCAAATAGTACTTAAGGGCAAGAGAGGCCCTTCAACTGGCAGAAACTAATCTCCCAAATCAAATTGCTTGTGACGAAATCTTGTTAGGAGCACCTTGAGGCCAATTAACAACTAGAACATACTCAAGCTGAAATTAGATTGATATGTCTCAGTTTGTTCCTATTTAACTGAAATACGTGTAAGAACTACTGACTTTTTTTCTTGCCATTTAAAGGCCCTAATGCTCTATTAACATGAAAAAAAATCATCATGAGGTATCGCTGCAAGCTTCTCGCTATAGTTTCGTCATTGTAAACGACCGTGAGAAATCAGCTTTTAACAAATAAAACCTCCTTCAGTTTATTATAAAAAGGGTTTGAAAACTTATTCGGGCCAATTTAGTGGGCAATTAAAATGATATACTTTTGAGTTCATTAAGTTGAATAAAATGGTAAAAATACAATGTACAGGCGTGGAGCCCCAATGACTATCCCGCCTATGTTTCTATAGCATTGCTAGACCGGAAAAGAGAACGGGAAATTGTATTTTTGTGGCGCGAAATGTTATTTTTCTCTACTTCTTGCCAGATAAATCAATCATTATAATTATGCATATCAACCTAAATTTTATTTCTAAACGCGAAGGCTGAACTGCTTTATACTATGATTGGGGTTTTGACGTTCTATCACTGATAGGACTGTGGAGATTTTAACCTTTAATGTAGAAACCAAAGTCCAACGTCAGTTTATTGGTATACGAGTCGCAGACGCGTGCCAATCGCATGCCGTGTGATGTTCACAGCATGTGTGTGTGTGCCGGATAAGCACTATATCCAGCTTAGGATCCAGAAGTGGGTTTTGGGGCTTTAGCCTCTCCAAATGGGGCTCGGTATCCAATATCATGCAGGGATGTAGGTAATCTGCAGCACCTGGTGATAATTTGAGATGATATTCCATAAGATAAGATTGAGATATATGTTGTAACATCTCACTGGAATGAGATGCCATAACATATATTTAAAAGTAAGCACGATCTCATCTTGATTTTTCATTGAATTTTATCCTTTTTTTTTTTTTATCCAGAGCCCTGATTCTGGCCTCTTTCTTTTGGCCGTAAGCCCCACCAGTTGTTCGGAAAGAAAAAGAGTTCCGCCAGCTACATGTAGTTGTGGTCTAGATCCGGACCTGGTATCACTGTCCCGGTACTAAGCTGCTTTATTACTGACACATACATGTATATTACACTGTGCGACTGAATATTGGCTTTCCTCTATAATTTCCCGGCATTTCTTTTACAAAAGAAACCAACGTTTGCTTCCCTGAATGACACAGACCTTTAAAATGGAGTCTGTTCTAAAAAAAAAATCGCTCCGAGGGGAGCAAGTTTTTTTTTTTTTTTTTTTTTTTTTTTTAAGATTTGCCCAATTGAGAAGGGCACAAAAGTGAACATGGTCGTGTTGTTGCCATTAAAAGTGTAGATCTACTTGTACCCATCTATCTTAAGGGCACGTGAAACTGAAATAATCTCAAATGAATTGCTTGTGACCAAATCTTGTTACATGTACGAGCATCTTGAGGCCAATTTAAAGAATGCTGTAATCAGATAGATCTGTACTGGGATTAGAACAATAATAGTTGAGCCGCGACACGAGAAAACCAACAATGTGGCTATGCGCCCACCGCAGACTAAGGACAGCCTGGGCGCCTGCCCAGTCTGATCAGAATCTTCGCTGTCCGCGTTGAGGTAGCTTAGACTCTTCGCTACACTTTAAGCGCTTATCGAAGAGTCTGATCAGACTGGGTGCATGCCCAGGCTGAAATGAGTCTGCGCTGGGCGCACAACCACTTTGTTGGTTTTCTCGTGTCTCGGCTCAGTTATCTTTGTTTTCATGGAGACTAGTTCTTGAAATCTGACGGTCACATGGCAATGTGTTTTTTAACCTAAATGCACCAAAAAACAGTTGCAAAATTGAAAAAAAAAGATGTTTTCTCCAAACTATGGCATATTGAGATTCAAAGACTTAAGGACAAACATTGTAGACCCAAATGATGCGGCTCATTTGGAGCCGCCTCATCCGGATCTTCGGTGTTTACAAATTATAAATTCTTTTTTTTTTATTTTTTCATTTTTTTTTTTTTTTTTTTTGCATTTAAGGGTCATTATAGTCTTGTAGCATTTGTAACAATCTGAAACCATGAAACCAGAACAGACCATTGCATTGAAATACAGAGTGCATACATGTTGTTTTCATGCTAAAATCTTTGCCGGGATCTAGGATAGGAGCTCTGAGGATGGGGATTTGAACATGAGTGAACAATAAAACATTTTTGAGGGAAAGATACAAATGTTATAATTACTAAACGACAAATGTCAAAAGACACTGAACATTGAAGGTTAGAAGTCATTCACAGTTTCATCGATTGCGAAGGGCCTTGAAAGTTAGAATCGAACAAACGTATTGCGGTTTTAGAGACACAAGATAAAGACTTGAAAGATCAAACTAACAGAAAAAGAAATAAGGGTCGATTGAAACAGTAAATTCTGTTCCAAATACGCGTGTTTCAACCAATAATGCCTCATAAGAGCCGCTAATAAGGTCTGTTAAAATAAGACAAAACATAGAATGAGAAAATCTAAGTGTTCTGTTGAAAGAAGTTCAGCTTGGAATGCCATTGGAAAAATTGTTGGTCATGCCAATTGTTGGTCATGTCATACGCCGTATGCCCTTGCAGGCCTGGCCCCGAGGTTATAAAACTTTTGTCATGCTCAACTCAGCTGAGCATGAAATTGTACCTGCTAATAAATAGCAAAGTACTGATAAGGGCAGCTGTTTTCCTGCTCAATTGAGCTGAGGATGAAATTTTTTCTCTGCTTATGAATATGAAAATGCCAACCATTTTCATATTTATCAGCAGAGAAAATTTCATGCTTAGCTGAGTTGAGCACGAAAAAACTTTTATAACCTTGGGGCCTGGATGGCGTTACCATAGCAATGTGAAGTTCAAGTTGACGTCAAAGTGACATTATTGAAACACCATTCTACAAAGGTACTGAGCACAACTGTAAATTATCCCACAGTTGCAAAGGTACGTAAAAGAGCAATGACTTCATTGGTATCTGCTAGGGCATATAGCGTACAATGTATTCCAGTCTAATTATAAGTGAGAATTTTGTTATTCATTTAGTCCAGGGGCATATGTCGTAAAAAAGGGGTCCCATGAACATGAATGTTAATTTTATGCCCTTATCATAGTCACTTAGGAAATTCATTTACAAGGTGAAAAATGGTTGTTGCCATTTTTTCTTTCACCATTTTACCTAGAAAATGGCCAAAGTAGTGGGTGGGGTAATACTGACCCAGTACAACACCCAGTTGTAACAAAGCAGTAACTGTTGTAGAAAATGTTTTATGTCATAAGTATGCCTTTTTAAACATTCTAATACACAAAAAGCAAAATGTAGTCCTAAAATATTGGTCAACTGTCATGATATATTTGTAACGTATATAACTGTAACCGAAAATTCGAATGACCTATGAGAATTATACCAAATCCATTGGAATGTAGTTTATTCATGTGATCCTTAATGAGAATAAGATATCACTTGTTTTTGAATCATGCTCATCTTATCTTTGAAATAATTTATTAATATATTTTGAATCAGTTAGGTTGCAGTTAGCAGTGGCAATATCAGTTAGCAGTGGCAATATCAACTGAAGACAGAATGTAACTTATTTTTTAAGAATTCTGAAAACACTTTTGAAGAAGAGCTAATGGCGATTGAAGTCTGTATCATGTCTTAAAATGAAAAAGGTACGTGTAAGCATGAAAAGCGCTATTCTTACAGTCACTCTACCATAATAACATTGGTGTTTATCACAAAGGCACCCAGACAGTAACATTACGTTACATAACTGTAATTTACCCAAGGGATAACAAACCAGGGTCATGTGCAATACAAGTGGGACCCTGTAGGCATTGCTTCTAATTTTATGCCTTTATCATAGTCATCAAGAGCAAGCTCTTTGAAACTCATAAATTGTATATTTCTGTGTTTTATCAAGAAACTGATCAACGTAGTGGGTGGGTAACACTAGCCAGCAGCCAGCTGTTACATATGAAATGTAGAGAACAATTAAATTTATAAATATGCCTTTTTTTAAATATCTTGATATATAAAAACAAACTGACATTTTTTTCAAAAAGATAAGTTATCCGTCACGCAAGACCTGTAACGTATATCACTATAGCTGAAAATAAATATAATTGAAAAAAAAATAAATAAAAAATTATAAACAACCACGATCTGAATAAATCGCTGGAAAGAATTTAGAATGTGTTGTTTTTAGTTCAGGCACTCTGTCTCTTCTGATTAAATCATGCCCATCTTTCAAAAAACTTCTTGTATATTTTGAATTAGCTACATAGCATTAAGCAGTGGCATTGCAAGCTAAAGAAATGCAACTTTTTTCTTAGGAATTTCTCCTAAATTGACGATAATTGTTAACTGTAGATGATGTAGCCCTTCAGTGTAATATTCAACGCCTCATGTAAACAGATATACATCAAATCGTGAAGAAACACCAATGTTATATGTCTTTAAACTATGATTAAATGGAGTAGCGCTGAAAGGCAATGTAACGTAACATGTTTGTAGTCTATCAGGGATATGTTTTTCATTGAGAAAATTGTTTTCAAAGGCTCAATTGTCAGATGCCAGAGAACATTTAACTTATCACCAGTACTAAGATGGCAAAGCTTGCTGTTTAATACACACAAGAACTCAACAAGACGCATGTAGATCTTTACATCTGAAGCATGTAGAACTTTCTTAACATATACTCTGACTTATAGCAACATCATAAAATTCATCATTTAAAATTACATGCGAGAAGGAAAACATGTGATAGTAGGCATGTGTGATTCAAGTCTAGATTTAGAGCTGTCACAGAGGTGATAGCTATTTGCCTATCCGTGCTGTTGACCGTGGCAATCAGACAACCTACATGCAAAAGAGCCTGTCAGCTGAGGCAGTTGACAGAAGTATTGGATCAGTCGACCATCATTAACACCCTTGTTGCTAAGATGTCGATTGTATTCTCATTCAACAGCCCTTTGAACAGTACTGCTCCATAAGCAAGTTTGTGTTAATCTAATTATTGTAACTTACATACTGAATTGTAATCAACGTTATCCTGTGTTGCTCCCATCGGTTACACTGCAACATATTATTGTCACTATGACACTGTAACAATGAAAAAATATGATTTTATGAGAAACAGAGTGTCTTATTATCGGTCTGTTACTGACATGTATCGCTCATGATGTAATATTACCAAGATTCATTTGGTCAGGTAGTTCTGTACACCCCCTGTCTGTGTTCTGATACATTATCACAAGCAGCTTCATGTAACGAAAGACGAACTTAAATTCGATCATTCAACTTTCAATATATATCTCTTCAGTTGTGGTGTTGATATTACCAGACTCATAAAGCTGCATTCACTTACTCTATTTAAGCTATTTGGACAAGGATCATTCAGAATAGCAGTCAGATTTAATAAATAAGAAGTTTATTTACGTGATTATTGCTGAGCAATAAAGTAGTATTGTCATTCAATGAAATCATTTGAAAATCAGGTATTAAGGTTAGTATGCATTACTAGTATTATTTGCTTATTTTCTATTCAGAACTAATATATTACTGTTTGAGCATATAAGATCTGAGAAATTTAAAAACTAATTCTCGACTTGGACAATAATGTTTCCCTTGGGCACGTAAACTACATGATTGGCTTATGAATGTATGTATCCTCTGTCAGCAAATGTTTGCGTTAGCTTTTTTAGATAATAGTTATAGTGTGGTTTCACTCTTCAATGATCGGGTTATATTCTTTGTTAGAGTCTTTCAATTTGTTCAATTTGTACATTCAATGTACCAGATCTTTTCAATAATATTTTGAATTTCTGATTACTGGTGATGTTTAACGTACCCGGCCAATCGCCAATCATGTTTCACCTTTATCAAAAAGACTTTATCACTTTATTTGGCGCCGTTATACAAATCAAATGCTGGTTTATGATTGCAGAATTTTTTTAAACAATAAAACTTTTTAGCAGGTTTTTAAGCATTTTTGCTATACATACAAGGATTCCACGTATGTTACTGTCTCAAGAATCGTAAAATTTAGTAGCTGGGCAATAATATCAATAAAATTTTCGGTTTATGCGATAACAAATATGAACACAGCGAAACCTTGTGAGCGTGTTCAGAATTTGTCAAGTCTTTATTTATTACAATTTGAAATATTCTTAGTTTCGTCACGTATAAAACACACGCCATGAAGCCCTTTTACCACTTGGTGATAAGGCTGATAACTCCAAGTAAACAGTTTTCCTATAGAACTACCAGGATATTATATCAATAATTTTTCTGTGAGAAACAATAATTTAATTCTGGAAATAGTATTATAATTGACTATGCTATTAAATTAAAAGTTATTTACGTTACTACTCGTGGTAGGTAGCGATGAAAAAATAAACTTAGGCGTATTTTCTAATATTTGCAGATGATTCTATAAAAAAAGAAGAAGAAAAATAAAACATAAGGAGCCTTGCGGAGCGTTACATGATTTTTAACAAAAACACACATAGGTAACGTATATAATCGATCGTTACGGCCAAAGACTCACTAGAAAAAAATGGCAACATGTGTTTTTCCATTGTGTACTCACCCTTGATGAAGTTAATATATGTTGCCAAAAATTAACACGAATGTTCACGGGAACTACATATGCCCCCGGACTAATTCTCAAATAATTGAATTCTATGTTATAAGAGGATCGAGCCCAGAGTAAACAGATACATGACCATGTTTCTCCGTCGTCATTGTTTCGAAAGGAGACCAAATTTGCAAGCGAAATTGGGTCTACGATTAAAGAAACAATTTGAAGAGGATTTTTTAATTTTTTTGTAAGGCTTGATCCCCACATAGGACGGGCGGGGGAGTGGGGCTATGGGACGTTTTTTCGTAATACGGTCAGATCAGCATATTACAAAACCCAGCATGACATACCACCTAGTGAAATTTTGCGATTTGAACTATGAAGGTTCATTGTCAATGACATAAACGCTAATAATTAGGTTAGCCGTCTCAAGGGTCATATCTTAGCTCATTTGGTTATTTTAAAGCAATAATGTTTCTTTTATTACAGTTGAGATGTTTTTAACGAGTTTTTTCTGGCACACCCAGCCTGTGCTAATTTCTGGAAACATAAAAAATAACTGAGCCGCGACACGAGAAAACCAACTATGTGGTTGTGCACCCAGCGCAGACTCAGATCAGCCTTGGTATCCGCGCAGTTTGACCAGACTCTTCGTTACAGTGCTCAAAAGGTAGCTAAGGGTCTAAGCTACCTCCATACGGACAGCGAAGACTATGATCAGACTGCGCGCCGAAGACGCACGTCGGTTTGCAAAACAATGTGAGGTGCGCTCAAGTTTGCTAAGGTTTTTTTGATTTAGGCGGGGGAGGGGGGAGGGGGGTTGTGTTTTGTTTTGTTTTTCGCCTTTTTGAAAGGGAGTTAATGTTGCACAGATATGTATTCCTTGGCATACGTCGGTCGTCATAATTTATTATTGAAAACTTCATACTATTGATAGCTTTTAAGATGAAAATAAGCATATTTATTATTATTGTTTTTGAATTGAAAAGGGGTTAGAATTCTAGTAATATTTTCACTTACTTTAAATCTCCAGCTTATTTAAACAGGATGATGCATCGCAATGCAAAACCCAACCTCGTCATGCAACTTGAATACAGATGTTTTGTCAATGCCCGATTTCGTCTATATTCATAAAAGAAAGGCTATTTTGATGATCAAGCGGACGTCATAATCGTAGGCATCATAGTCGTGGGCGTCATTTTTGGCATTCATAAACTCGTAGTTTGAAAAAGAACTCGGAAACAAAAACAGCTGAAACCATTTTATTATAGTGACGTCGACGTCATAGCATATAAGACGTGACGTCAGAGATGCTGGCTATCCTATTCCTAACTTTAGTGACAACAAATAGGCCACGTTATTTACAAAAGGGTTGGCGTCTATTTTATACTGGTCATACGAGCCAGCCTTGTTTTTAAAATAGGCGTGAAAGAGTGTTTGCTGTTTACATGTATGCAAAGAAATACAGGTGGCACTACCCTTAAACAATTCTCATAGCTCACAGTGCAAAATGGGTCAACGTCAATGCACTGCCAATTTTCTCCTGGTCTAAAGTTTCCAAATTGAGGCATGGCATTGAATAGACAACGCCTTTACCTACCAGCAACAGCTAAAAAGTTGGGGGTTGTGCGGCATATTTTTGACTTATTGTACTTTCAGTTTTGACAGGCCAGGTTCGCAGTAAATAAATCTCGAAACTTTCAGTGGCACCCCTGTGTATTTTTCAACCCCAACAAAATGTAGCAAAACAACTTTGTAAGCAGACTCCATTTTTCATGACGTAATGGGCTAATAAAATCTTAACGCCTCGGCCGAGATAGAAACTGGTTCCTCTTGTAGGTTGCACTAAAGTAAAAAAAAAATTCTCATTATGCAAGCCCCGCTTGTTTTGGGGAGAACTTTCAGTAGTATAATGAAAATTTGCAGGCTCCTGATTGGTTTTATTGTGAAGTTAAATAATTATTATTACGTCATCAGATGATTTAAATAAACATTTATATCCTGAAGTCGACAAGCAGGAATCCAAGGACTTTCTATGCATTATCGCAATCAACCTGTATACATGTAGTCTAACGAGGCCTTTATTACATGGCTCCTGCCATCACTCACGCCCGAGTTTTCACTAATCTGTTAGCGTAGTTTCATATGCCCCATTGCACTCTTCCTCTGTAAGGCGGTAAATATAGTTGTTTCTGACTTATATCAGTTTCTGATATTTTTAAAAGGCCTTACATCAATCAATTACAGTTAGTGCTAAGTTGTATGGGTACACCTCAATTTTTTCTTCCATATTATACAAAGATATTTAATTTGCGAATTCATGTTTGCTTCCCTGAATGACGTAGCCCTTTCGCGACACGAGAAAAACCAACAAAATGCTTGTGCGCCCAGCGCAGACTCAGATCAGCCTGGGCATCCACACAGTCTCATCAGATTCTTCGTCAAGCGCTTAAAGGATGCCCAGGCTGATCTGAGTCTGCGCTGGGCGCACAACCACTTTGTTGTTTTTCCCGTGTCGCGGCTCATTTCAACTCTGAGCCGTCTCGGTGAAGAGACAGATATAATAAACTAGGAGAGGAAAAAGTAAACAGCCCGATAAAATATATTTTGAAAGCACAGCGGACTCTTGTCTTAGCTCAAACCAATATCAGCAGGACACCATCAGCTTCGCCCGGCCGTGCCGCGTAGCGCAATCGGTAGGGCACCTGACTCGTAAGTCAGAGGTCCTGGGTTCGAAACCCGGTCTGGCCACATACTTTCGTTTCTCCTTCCACTGATTCAAGAAGGACAGTTGTCAGTTACTGGCGAAAGTATGTGCACTTAGTACTGGTTAACCGCTTTGGAGGTCTAAGCCTGCCCAGGAATAGTGTGGTTAGGTTATAACCATAGTTGTTGACCGTGGACGTTAAGCACCAAATCAATCAATCAATCACCTTCGCCCTTTCCACTCATTCCTCACGAAAAAAGCCAGGAGGTACATGTAATATCGTGATGGCCCTTTCTTACATGTGTCTTACGTATATGTGACGTTTTTCGCATTGAATTAACTTCACTTCATAACTTGGATATGTATCATATATTATTTTCCAGGAAGCCCTTGGACCATGTGCTCTGGAACCTTGTCAACATGGCGGCCGTTGCCTAGATACGATGAACTGGAAAATGGAGAGATCATACTACTGTGTGTGCCAAGATGGCTGGCAGGGGGTGAACTGTGAAAACGAATGTAAGCCTCTATGATTGTACAGTAATATAGAGTGCTTTGAAAACGTTTGCAACGTGCTAAACATATAATATATTAATATCTTTATATACTCAGAAAAACAACTGAAGGATATTATAATTCTGTCATATTTCTTCACGTCAAGACTACGATATACCGATTGTAAAATGCATGCATTTGACAGTTCTGTGGAATGGGACTGGGCACTCTCAGTGTCGGGGCGTCCTATTAATTTGGCTAAAAGTAGGCCAAAGGCCAACTGTGCTTGCAGTAGGTGCGGGAAGGCATTCATTTTTTTTCTCCCTTGCCTATCATCTCTCTTTTCTTTCTCTCTCTGTCTTGGAGACGGCGCGACATAGACTGAAATACTGTCTAAAAGGGCCATTAAACCAAAAAACAACCAATCATTCAATGTGATAGTTCTGAGTATATAAACGTATAGGTTTAAAACTTACGAGTAACATAGTAATTACATATCTGAACGAATATTTAAATTTTCATTTTCTGCATGTATGGTTTAAGTATTCTGACATACTGACCCGGCCACTATAATGTGAACATGGCAAAATGTCCAGTGAGTCACAAATCCTCATACAGATTTTCTCCAAATTTTGTTATATGAGCCGCGACACGACAAAAACAACAACGTGGTTGTGCGCCCTGCGCAGACTCAGATCAGCCTGGGCATCCGCCCAGTCTGATAAGAGTCTTCGCTGTCCGCATGGGGGTAGCTTAGACCCTTAGCTACCCTTTGAGCACTAAACGAAGAGTCTGGTCAAACTGGGTGGATGTCCAGACTGATCTGAGTCTTCGCTGGTCGCACAACCACATTGTTGTTTTTGTCATGTCGCGGCTCATATTATTACAGTGAACCGTATCGACTGGGACGATTGGGAGGAGTGGGGTCCATGCTCAGTCAGCTGTGAGACTGGCTGGACCACTAGGAGGCGCAAGTGTATTGATACAGTGACGTCAAAGGAAGTCTCCCCGTCCAAGTGCTTCGGTCGTGATATTGAATACCAGTCCTGTACACTACAGCAGTGTCCAAGTAAGTAATCTATAGCCAGCCCCGGATCCAGGGGGTGGGCTTTGGGGCTTCAGCCCCGCCACTTTGGTCTTGTTAGATTAAAATTTACGTTGTGACATCTCATTAGAATCGCCTCGGCGAGGCGATTCTTATGTGATATCACAACATATATTTCAAGACAAAAAAAGACTTTATCAAAAAATCTCATCAAATTTATCCTTTATTATGTCATTTTCAACCACTCCCCCCTCCACTCCTCCCTTCCCAAATACATATCGACACCCCCAGCCCCACCAGTATGTGGTGGTCTGAATCCGGGCCTGATAGCAGTAAGGTACATGGTTTCACCCCCCTGTTAGGCCAAGAGAGACAAATTCTGTGACTTTCTGTTCGCTTCACTGGGCGACGAAACCGTTTCAAAGAGGGATCTTACACTATAATGCAAAAATTTGCCCTGAAAATGGCGGAATTTATCCCCCTTAATGAGTAACACAACACTATTGACAGAATGCTAAATAGATCAGAGCCTGATTAAACTGCATTTACACGGCATCTAGGTCTGCTCTAATATTTCTTTTCCCCTCGATTTTTAACGGTATTTCTTGAATATAGAAAACGATGCTTTATGGCATTAATTTACAGAAGCAAAATACTGTACTTGCATATGGCGCTAAGCTTTATGGGTTTTAATGGAAATTTGACAGTTATTGCTCAATACAATTTATTACATGTTTTATTCCATTGCCATTCCATTGGTATACAATAGTTTGTATATGAAACAATGAAACGCAAGGTGTATGCTGATGCATATATCTCGTAAGAAAAGTGATCAGCCGGGCCATTCCAAAAGGTTTGAGTGCCCATTAAGGTGTTTACACTGCCATTTTTTGCCAATTTTAAAACGGGAAACAGCTATTACGATTTCATGTATACTTCCCTGGACGGGAAAATAGTTCCGATAATGCATCAACTATTACAGGAAAGGATTTGCTGGTGTAGGATTTTGGCGCATTTTACATAAAATATATTGAAGCGTTGGGCGGATATTTTATAGAACTCTCAAGACTCAAAGCATATAATTTTTCTTGCTGGATTTTGATTGGATACTGTCCACCAGAGTTACAGCCCTAATTTTTCCATCGACACAATATATTTTATCACCATCTCAAGTAGATCAGATTTTGTTAAGGTCATGATCAGAACTTTTATGCTAGAGTTATAGCCCTTAATATGTCTGATAAGGCTAATACTTCATCGTGGTTCCTTCAGTTTTCGAACGATTTTCATAAAACGCTTAAGATATTCTTATCACACTTCTATGGTGTCTAATAATATCGGAATCTTGATTGAACCATTTTTAACAGAGTTACAATCCTTGATCCGTTTAGTGGAACCAATATGACTTGTGGCTGCAACTCCTCCAGTTTTGCCGAATTTCATGAAACATGTAAGATGAAAACATCATCACTGAAGTGAGCCGCGACACGACAAAACCAACAATGTGGTTGTGCGCCCAGCACAGATTCAGATCACCCTGGGCATCCGCCCAGTCTGATTAGAGTATTCGCTGTCCGCATGGAAGTAGCTTAGACCCTTAACTACCCTTTGAGCACTTAACAATGAGTCTGACCAAACTGGGCAAATGCCCAGGCTGATCTGAGTCTGCGCTGGGCGCACAACCACATTGTTGGTTTTGTCGTGTCCCGGCTCAAGTAGTTTCTTCTGTCGGGTCGTTTCTATGAGAAAGTTCTTACGGGTGAAAGTTCAGCTTTAATTTTCAATCAGTTTTCCTGAAACTTTCAAGATACATATGAGCCGCGACACGACAAAACCAACAATGTGGTTGTGCGCACAGCGTAGACTCAGATCAGCCTGGGCAACGGCTCATTTTGACCAGACACTTCGTTAAGTGCTCAAAGGGTAGCTAAGGTTCTAAGCTACCGCCATGCGGACAGTGAAGACTCTGATCAGACTGAGCGGATGCTTTCGTTTCTCCTTCCGCTGATTCAAGAAGGGTAGTTGTCAGTTACTGGCGAAAGTATGTGCACTTAGTACTGGTTAACCGCTTAGGAGGTCTAAGCCTGCCCAGGAATAGTGTGGTTAGGTTAACTGACCGTCCCGACATGACCAAGTTGTTTACCGTGGACGTTAAGCATTAAATCAATCAATCAATCAATCACAACACACCCAATTTCATGATCTGAAGTAGATGGTATGACTACATGTTTTGTGCCCTTTGATCCATTCATTGGTTTGCAATGTTACCGGACCGGAAACGCCGTATATTTTTTATACATGCACATGCAATCGCTGTTTTCCTACTGCACATATGGCCTCTTAATGCAACAGATTTATACGGTAAACTCTAAATATCTCTAACTCGAAGTTCATCTTGAATTGCGGATAGCTTAAAGTAAATTTTCTGGTCCCAGGAAATTTACTTTGAGATATCTCTAGTTTGAGATAACGGGCATTGAAATTTAAAGACAGAACTTCTCTGCCGGGGGGTCTGGTTCCCAGCACAAAGCTATCTTACCTGTACAGGTAAAGGTGTGAAAATTTATTCAACCAATCAGTGAACCAGAATTACCGAAGATGATAATTTCATTGGCTGACTGGAGGTGTTGACACTATGTGATCAAGAGAAAGAATGACCCTGTGGAAGATAATCCTCTTTATATAGTGCCACTCCTGTAAAATAAAAATGTGTGCTCAAACTACCTGTGCATATATATAACTGACCCGCGACACGACAAAACCAACAATGTGGTTGTGCACCCAGCACAGACTCAGGTCAGCCAAGGCTGATCAGAGTATTCGCTGTCCGCATGGGGGTAGCTTAGACCCTAAGCTACCCTTTGAGTCTTTAACAAAGAGTCTTATCTAACTAGGCAAATGCCCAGGCTGATCTGAGTCTACGCTGGGCGCACAACCACATTGTTGGTTGGTTTTGTCGTGTCGCGGCTCATTATTATTATTCGATATGAGAGGGTACTATGAGACTTTGAGATACCACCATTTGAGTGAACGAGAGTCAAGTGTAAATGAGCCGCGACACGAGAAAAACAACGATGTGGTTGTTCGCCCAGCGCAGACTCAGAGCAGCCTGGGCTTCCACCAAGTCTGATCAGACCCTTCGCTTAGCGTTTAAAGGGTAGCTAAGAGTCTAAGCTACCTCCATGCGGACAGTGAAGACTCTTGTCAGACTGGGCGGTTGCCCAGGCTGATTTGAGTCTGCGCTGGGCGCACAACCACATTGTTGGTTTTGTCGTGTCGCGGCTCAAATGTTTACATTTACATCCTGTTTTCAGAATGGAACCAGTGGGAAGAATGGGGCCCTTGCTCTGTTGAACATACATGCGGGTATGGGGTCAAAGTTCGTGAGAGAACATGCTCCAATGGGGGCATTCCGGGTGTAGATCGCTACTGTCTGGGTTTCACAAACGAAAGTGCGCCCTGCGACGGGATAGACTGTCGAGGTAAGAGCAAATGACAGGCTTCGCGTGAAATTGTACCCTACGAAATGTGAGAAAAGGAATACTCAGATCAGCCTGTGCATCTGTTCTGTTTGCTCAGAGTCTAACTTTTTTGCATACACGTATGCCATATGTGAATCTTGGGAAATCTGTAAAAGTAGAAAAAGAACACTGAAATCAGTTTGTGCAGAAGCGTAGGCCGGCTTGAGTGTTTATTGATCGCACTTGGCTTCTTAATGTCCCTTTTACGCGACGTCAGTCAAATGTAAATTATTAAACAGCTCTCCTATAGAAGCAGTAGTATATTACAATGAATTATACCTTTTTCTGGGATTGTTCACATGCTTGTTAAGGTGCTAGAACTTACTGTTTTGCGACTTTTTAAGATTTAAAAAAGGGAAATACTTAAGCCGTAACAGTGATTTGTGTGACGTATTCTAATTAATTGTTTTGTCTGTCAGCTGTAAATCCTTTACTTCTTCGGCGCTGTGCGCTTTCAAATTGGCATCTTATAAATCAACCTCCATCTACCAATGATACATTGCGCAACAAATCTTTGTTAGATAAGTATATATTCATTCCGTTGCAACATTTAAACAATAACATTTTTTTTGTTTGTTGAATAGAATTATCAGATAGCCTAATGTTACGTCCTGGAGCTATTTTGTAACTGTGCATGAAAATAAAGTTTGCTTATGTATATCTATTCAAAGTATAAAACAATTCTTACACATCCAGGGCTTCTGTATATGAGAGACGGACTTCTCTATGGTGAAGGACGAATAGAAATTTTAAATGACCTTGACCGAGTAAGAATTCCTATATGTGCTGACGAAGGCTGGAATCTAACCACAGCTGATATAGTATGCAAGCAGGTTGGCTTCGAAGAAGCTTACAGCGGTAAGGCTGTTCTCATAAAGTCTTTGATTGACGTATTTTCATTATAATCAATTGCAGTTTCTGCCGACAGCAGAAATATAACCATACAATAAAACACGAGACATCATTTAAGTTTGCGCTGATAAAGCTCTTACAGGGAAAATTTACATGTAGTCTGAGGCCTACTCATGACAAAAGTCAAACTGGATCATTTCAGTCTGACCCCATCTGTTTTTGTTTTCTCTTTGTTTTCGCCCCCTTTCACTCTCTTTCTCTCGCTCTCACTCTTATTCTTTCTTTCTCTCATTTTTTATCAGCAGTCAGTAAGAAAGCAGTATAATATGATAATCTTTAGCATCCTGAATAATTCTGTATTGTTTTTTGAAATATGAAGAGCTCAGTCAGAAATTAAGAAAAAATATTCAGTCTGCTAAAAGGAAAATATTGTATCTATATATCTGTCTATCAAAGCCTTGGCAAGCCAAGATCTGATTCAGTCTTCCTAATCCACTGTATATAGTTTCAAAAAATTCTGTAAATTAAAGAAATACATTAACAACAAAGAATTAAATCATTTGGGAAAGAATTATAGGTTTGAGAAAACCCACAATTCCATTGTATGAATTTCAGGTAGCATCTCACTTATGATTCAAGAGAAGCATAGAATACATTGTATACTATGTTCCTTTCGAATTATAAGTGAGATCACGCTACAGATCTGTTTCCACAACAACCATGGAATTGCAATTGTTTTACTTAGTACCTTGGCAGAGTGACGTCTTGATGACGTCACTTTGACATTAATATGAGCTCTGAGTTACCGTAATATCAGATTTATGACGTCATTGGTTTTGATACATGACATACAGCGTGTACCAAGCTCCACCAATTTTTCAATGACGTTACGAAATATTTTTTACGTCAGAAACTGCAGTTTTTCTCAAACCAATTATTATTCCCAAGTCATTTATTTGGTTGGTTGGTTGATTTGATGCTTAACGTCCACGGTAAACAACTAAGGTCATGTTGGGACGGTCAGTTAACCTAACCACACTATTCCTGGGCAGGCTTAGACCTCCTAAGCGGTTAACCAGTACTAAGTGCACATACTTTCGCCAGTAACTGACAACTGCCCTTCTTGAATCAGCGGAAGGAGAAACGAAAGTATGTGGCCAGACCGCCCAATTCATTTAAGTTCGTGTTTAATGTGTAAATATGTCACACAAAAAAAGAGCGAGCGCCAGTAGATCTTTAAATCATGGTAGTAAGATATGGTAAAACGGTGGTAAGGTATGGTATAATTGTAGTAAGATATGTTTTAGATCGGACTTTACTACTTCATTATATGGCTAAGCATGAATGTTTTTGTCATATTTCAACTACCTGGGTTAAAATAATGTTTAAGATAAATGGCCACACCACAAAAGATGGAGAGTTGTTTTCCTTTCCAATCGAACTTCAGTTCAGCTGGGAAGTAATTGCCTTTTGCGTGTTAGAATTCTTTCCGTATTGAGGACTATTCATAAAGAAATGAATTTGCTCCCGTCTGGGAGCAAATTCTTTCCTTTAAGAGTAGCCCCCTACGAGAAGGAAGAAAAATGCTGAAGCTTGACTTCTGTTAAATGTAAAAGTATCCATTTTATAAAAAGAGCGTAAATCTGCAATATGATGTAGTAACGTTTGAGCCGTCTTTTAATACAGATGGTTCTACCGTCACCTATGCTTCACCGGAGATAACTGCTGAAACTGTCATACAGAAAGTATCTTGTAACGGCACGGAGAAAACAATACAGGCCTGTTGGCGAGAAACTGTGGAGTCATGTGACAAATTTGCAGGGGTGCAATGCAAAGGTAAATCTTCAAATTTCATAGAAACAGCGATATTTTATTTATTTTCACAGTTTATTCCTCACAAGCCTTTCAACGTTTCGGCTAATGAAAGCCTTTATCAAGAAGTTTTTTTTCTTTCAATACTACATTGCTTTATTGTTGGTGCAGCCCACCATTTTTGAATTTACAAGCCTTTCAACGTTTCGGCTAATGAAATTAAAATCTTAAAAAGTTCCTTCAAGAGCAGAGAATACATACAGAAGTAAAAACATGGGCCAGACTACGTAGTTTCGGCTAATAAAGCCTCGCCAGTGACCCTGACAATATCTGGTGACGAAAGCAGAAAAAAGCATACTGTAATTTCTTAATTTTAATTGGACAGTCGATTCAAAGACTGATTAGTTTCAAAAGGATCCAAATAATATAAAAGACGATGATCTAGAATAATAGTCTAAATCGATCTCAAATTTTAGATTTCTAAGAATCTCTCTTCTGATCTCAAAGGATGTAAATAAAATTTAATCTGCACTATGGATGATGTTCGGGGAGACGTTTTACGGCCGCCACACGGCACAACACCAGCTGCAGTGAGGTAAAATTAAAATCTTAAAAAGTTCCTTCAAGAGCAGAGAATACATACAGAAGTAGGAACATAGGCCAGACTACGTAGTTTCGGCTAATAAAGCCTCGTCAGTGACCCTGACAATATCTGGTGACGAAAGCAGAAAAAAGCATACTGTAATTTCTTAATTTTAATTGGACAGTCGATTAAAAAGACTGATTAGTTTCAAAAGGATCAATTCAAAACGGTGGGCTGCAGCAACAATGAAGCAATGTAGTATTGAAAGGGAGATTTGCTTAGTCTGTTGTAACCGGTCTGTTGGTCTAAATTATTTAGTTCAATAAAGATAGCTGAGTTGCCACCTATTTCGGAAAGAGCTGCTGACTCGGCTTATCACTTGTAATTTATTGTTTGTTGGGATGTCTTTGTCAATTTTTCCCTTTGATGGTTGGGATAGGGTTTGGGATCTGATTCAGTCAGTTCCTGAAGTGTAGTTACTCTTTAAATTTTCATTAGCCGAAACGTTGAAAGGCTTGTGAGGAATAAACTGTGAAAATAAATAGGTAACAAAGATTGTGCGATTATAAGAGCGATATTTTAGATTTGAGAAAGCTACTCTCATATCAAAGAAAAGTCGCATTTTTAAATGAGCCGCGGCACGAGAAAACCAACAATGTGGTTGTGCGCCCAGCGCAGACTCAGATCAGCCTGGCCATCCACCCAGTCTGATTAGACTCTTCGCTAGGCGTTTAAAGGGTAGCGAAGGGTCTAAGCTACATCCCTGCGGTAAGAGAAGACTCTGATCAGACTGGGCGGATGCCCAGGCTGATCTGAGTATGCGCTGGGCGCACAAACACATTGTTGGTTTTCTCGTGTCGCGGCTCAAATGTGGAATATCTATGGTTTGCGAAATTTTGACGATGGTTCAAAAGTGTAAAAAGGTAATACTTAAACCTAGTTTCCTTTTTTTGTAAGCATTTAATCCGTGAGGTCTGGGTTAAGATAATCATGCTCCTTACAACCTTAAACAGTGGCAGTTGCCCGAAGATTAAGAAGGGTGTTCATTAAATAATGGAAACACCCATATGAATTAGTAAATATTTTACATAAACAAGTATTCTTCATATATCACCAACGCCGGGCCGGGTAGCGCAATCGGTAGGGCACCTGACTCGTAAGTCAGAGGTCCTGGGTTCGAATCCCGGTCTGGCCACATACTTTCGTTTCTCCTTCCGCTGATTCAAGAAGGGTAGTTGTCAGTTACTGGCGAAAGTATGTGCACTTAGTACTGGTTAACCGCTTAGGAGGTCTAAGCCTGCCCAGGAATAGTGTGGTTAGGTTAACTGACCGTCCCGACATGACCTTAGTTGTTTACCGTGGACGTTAAGCATCAAATCAACCAACCAACCAATATATCACCAACGTGTAGCTTATGAGCTTTCACATTTAAGTAGGGAATTAAAAACTGTAACATGTTACCATAGCAATATATGACGTCATATCCATACTGGTTAAGACGTGTGAATTTTTGACGTCATTTTGATTAGGAGATGTTAGTATTATTTCTACAATTAAGTATCAAAGGAGAAATTGAGAATGAAGGAACAGATTCCGTTTAAGTTAGGTTTTTGCTTCAAAACACGCATATAATAATTGTTTATGAAATGGTTTGAAATCTGGCATAAATTAAAGTAAGTTCGATGGGTAAAAACAATCGATTTTTATTGGTTTCTAAATATTTAGTGTTATGCTGAATTTTATTGATCAGTTGTTAAGTACAGAATAATTTTTTTGTTTTTTTGTGCTATACAATAATCCATGAACTCTAATTATTAAAGTACAAAGACGTCACTCAGACTGCAGATCAGCGAATAAACGTCATATTTCCCTCCACCAAAAGCCCTTTTTGGTCTGTATTTCTGCAAAGGTTGGGAGCAAGACATACATAACTATAATAGTTATTCATATTTTGCTGTCAAACCTTGCAGAAATACAAATCGTAAAAGATATTTATATCTGAACCTTGCATAAATCAAAAAAATCATGCCTAGTTATTTCGCGCTTGCATGTAAACAGAAATCAATTTTCAAAATTTATACAGCTTAAATAGAGTGCGATCATTATCATGCATGGTAACAGCACAATTTAGTTCTCACTTGGAAATAAAAAATCCAAGCTACTATTAGATAACATCGCTACTCCAAACATACATGCATGCATAGGAAACACATTAACTCAAATGTTCAGCATTTTAAAAGATAAAACAACCAAGTTCTGTTAAACTCCTGAAACTGGCCAAAACGAAATTTTCAGAAGTTTCATGATACTCCACCATTTTACTTTAAAGCAATTATTGAGCTCAAATATGCCTTTTATACATTCAAGTCGAAAATCATTGTTATATTTTGACAAACTATTGGCATAATCTTGAATTTTATTTCCAGATACATATAACGTAACGTGTGTTTACACGGCTTACATTCTGTGAGCTTTAAAAAGACTTACTGCAATGTCGCAACTTCTAATTTCGAAATTGCTCATTTGCTTGCTTTTGATATTTTCTGTACAGTCCGTGGGAGCTGGAGTCTTTGGAGTGAGTGGGGAGAGTGTTCTGTGACCTGTGAGAATGGTACTAGGACGAGGACACGGGAATGCAACCACCCGCCTCCTAACTTTGGTGGTTCTTACTGTCATGGGGATGCTGTACAATACAAACATTGTGAACTTCCAATGTGTCCGAGTGAGTACTGTTATTCATTTGCAGTTGATATTTTTAAGCAGAATCTCCGTGGATAGTATTAGAGGTCTCGACAGAGAGTACTGCTGTAGCTAGTGTTCATGTGCAAGATACCATGTAAGATGCTGGGACCGTATTTATAAAACGACATAAGTCGTTGCTATGCTGTTGCTAGGGCTAATCGTCTATGTCTATGAAGGAGATTCCCTACAACTATGAAATTTGCTGTGGAGGAACAGTCTTTTCAGACTGTTCCTTCAGAGCAAAATTCATAGTTATAGGAAGACTGTTCCTCTAGAGCAAATTTTATAGTTATCGGGAATCTCCTTCTTAGAATTTTAGCCATAGCAACAGCACAGCAACCACTTAAGTCCTTTTATAAACACGGCCCCTGGTCTCGAGAACACTTAAATTTCGTTTCGAGCATATCATACTTAGTATATTGAATGATGACTATTCAGCCTAAATGATTTAGTGCTTGTAGAATATTAAGCAAGGTGGTTATATTGGATACAGCCAAGTGCAAATTGCCTGATTCGTACTGTGTTATTTAACAGTTAGGTAATCGTGTAATCAAACAGATTTTGAGAACAAACTCGACGTAATTTCTACTTGGTTATTGTTTTTCGCAAATGTTACATTTTTATAGGTATTCAGTCACTATGTTTTGGCTGCTTTTGTTCTAAAATTTGAAACAGTTAGATGCCATGAGTTCTGCCCGTTAAATATATATTTTATTGATAACTCATAGTTATCAAACTTGATATAAGCATAATATTACGGAGTTATCACTATTAGTTATCATCTGGACGACTGCTACAAGCTCTGACCTACAATGAATGTGTGCAAGCCTTCCTGAGCTTGCGCCATTTATATATACCTTAAGACAGGCGTTAACAGGACGTGACACATAATACACTGCTAAAAATATTCAAAGGAACGCTGTAAATAATTTCCATAAGTCTTTATTTAATAAAAATCTATAAAAGTTAATTTAAACCCTTCCTCATAAAACATATAAATAGGCGTCAATGTCTACAAACAGACATGGACGCCTTACCTTTTTTAGTAGTTTTGGTGATGAAAATATTATATACATGTAGATCGTCTGGAAATTATATAGAGTGCGCCTCTAAACATTTTGAGCAATGAGATATTGATATTTTATTAAATACTGTGTAAAAGCTACCGCTCTATTTATGTTAATATGTATATGTTTTTTTCTCTACAGCTCACCACTTCACGAATTCACGTATCACTACATATGCGAATGGAAATCACAGTATAAACTCACAACTGTAGAACACTGAAATTTCTGCAGCACCAAAATCCTGTACTTTTGTGTAGAACTGCACTTTGGAGCAATTTAGTTTTCAAGGTTTTATAATGTAGAACTCTTTTTACATGTTCGGCTTAGCGTTATACATGCAATAGAGAGTCCGGTAGGTCTAATAAAAATCATAAAGAGTTCCTTCAAGAGCAAAGAATACATTCAGAAGAAGGAACATGGGCCAGACTACGTAGTTTCGACTACAAAAGCCTCATCATTGACCCTGACGATACCTGGTGACAAAACCAGAGAAAAGCACACTGAAATTCCTTAATTTTAATTTGGCAGTCGATTCAAAGACTGACTAGTACTATCAAAAAGGGTAAAAAAAATACAAAAGACTATGATCTAGTATAATAAAAAAAAAAAATACTGCGAACGAAGTTTCTTTCAGCATTATGAATTCATGTGCATTAGTACTTTAAGACAGTTCCCCGTTCTTTCAAAAAAAAAGTAGATAAATTCATGGAGTAAAAAATACAAACGCATGAACATATTGGCAACCTACATACAGAAATAACAGCCAGTCACGCCATCTAATGCAGATGTATGTTATGGTCGCTTGTGGCAATTATCAGTATCCGTTTGGCTACAACCCTGATCCGTTGCACGGGTAAAAAATAATCCTTAGTTCACAAACTGCCTGCACCTCTTACCTTTAGTTATGCACATATCATAGCTACAGGTACGTAGCTCCTAAAAGGCGAATCGCTAAGTCTGCAGAGATTTGCCGAGAAGCATAAAGCATACTGATGTCTGAGAACCTTATGGACCAGCTTTATTATTGAAAGATTTAAAATATTTTGATATAATAAGGTTGAACATAAACAGTGCTTTTGTTTGAGAGGACATAAAAAATTGGTAAAAGCGGAAAATATGATATTATGTGCTGTTGGAAACGGGAAAGAGTGCCTTTTGCTAAGAAATAGACAAAAAAAAAGAAAAGGAAAGTATGTGCTGATTGTTTAAGCTTTCATACTAGTATACTAAATACTCAGATCAGCCCTGGCATCCGCCCAGTCCGATCACACTCTCTGCTAAGCGTTTGAAAGATAGCTACGGGTCTAAGCTACCTCTATGCGGACAGCGAAGACTCTGATCAGACTGGGCGGATGCCCAGGCTGATCTGAGTATGCGCTGGGCGCACAATCACTTTGTTGGTTTTCTCGTGTCACGGCTCAAATCATAAATTCACACTTGCAAATGGTCTGAAAAGCTTTTGAATCTTTTACAATGTTGATTATTATTCGTCTTTGACATATGCTGGAACTAGAAAAAGAACTTAAACAATAATTCCTATAGTTGATTAGGGTAATACATTAATAAGTAAGACCAAAATTGAATACTGCGAATGATGAAACCATTAGCAAAAAATCCTCAGCACAAGACTTTATGGTAGTGATTCTGATATTGTTAGATTTTTAAATGGTTGCGTGGTGACAGGCCTTTAACAATCCTACTTCATGGTTTCATTACTTTGCTTTTAGGTCGAGTTCTTATATATTTGTTTTAGTTTAATTTTCCTCATAAATTTTATTTTATCGTTTCCGAATCACATAGTTACACTGTAAACACTGTATTAAATTCACAGTTTTCCTGTATTTCCCATCAAGTATAATTTGTTGTTGAAGGACTGTCTATTATTCCACTGTAATAATAGTTTGTTTGTGTTCAGCACGCATGTTCTCCTAACCCATAATAACCTGCTGGGAGTAACCTTGGCGTGATTTTGTCTTAAATGTTGACCATGTTTGATATTGATGCATAGCAGTGAATTTAATGCAACCATCCTAAACTTCAAAGTTGAAAAGAAAAATCAAAATTCCTCATATCATTTAATGAGCAAATAGTACTTTCATGTGAACAGTAAAGGATATTTAATGACAGTAAACTGAAAGTTGATATAGAATAGAATAGAGGCGCAAGGGTTTAAGCGTAAGCTGATTATGACATAATGAAAATAGCACCCTAATAATACAGGAAAACCTAATAACAAAGCAAACCGACCAGTTTTGGTGTTGTTCGATTCACGCTTTTTAGAAAAACACTTAAGATATTTTGCTTTGCTGCAGCATGAAAATGTGTATTTCTTGAAAATCAAAGTGTCACAGACATTAATTAAAGGATGGTTTCATTGTTACCATTGCTATGTTTCATTATCAGGACCTGGTATCTGGGAACCATGGGGAGTCTGGTCTGATTGTGACGTCACGTGCGGGGAGGGAATCCGAGAACGGTTCAGAATCTGTATTGACGAATATCCCTGTCCTGGCAGCAATGTGACTTATACTATATGTAGACGATATCCATGCGACGGTACTCTTAGAATTCCTCAGTGGAGTTATCACCAAGTCTTAGCTTAGAATTTCTCAGTGAAGTGTTCACCCACTTTTAGAATTCCTTAATGAAGTTTTCACCTTTTTAGGCATAGAATATTGTTTGTTTGTAGTAATGCTCTAAGTCCGATAAAGGTCACCTAATAGTCTAAAGACACATTAAGATTTGAATTTTCATCTCTTATTGTTTTCAACTTATGACTGTCATAGACAATTGGTTGAGCCAAGTAGATAAAATCTTTTCTATGGATGCTCATATTCTGTTGCATGTAGTAGACTTTTTTTTTTTTAGTTTTTTAGTCTTCTTTCATCTTTAGTCTACTCAATTATATGAGCTGCGACACGAGAAAACCAACAATGTGATCGTGCGCCAAGCGCAGACTCAGATCAACCTGGGCATCAAACCAGTCTGATCAGACTGTTTGCTAAGCACTCAAAGCGTAGCAAAGAGTCTAAGCTACATCCATGCGGACAGCGAAGACTCTGATCAGACTGGGCGAATGCCCAGGCTGATCTGAGTCTGCGCTGGGCGCACAACCACACTGTTGGTTTTCTCGTGTCGCGGTTCATATGAATTTGATACTTTACATTTTTTCAACTGTAATACCTACACAGTCTTTTTTCCCCTTTTTATTTATTCATTTTTTTTCTTGATATTTTTTTTACTTCACTGCAGTTCAGATTTCAGCCATGCCTTTTTGAACAACTTTGGAAACTGATGATGTTTTCCAATAATGCCGTCGTCATTTAATACTGACAAGATGCTGCTTTTGTGATCAGGGAGAGCAGTCTTGCTCAGTTTGACAGCATTAGACATCAAGAGTAGTCTAATATCTCTAACGCAGGATTTTAGATAACAAGGGGTAACAGAGCTAATTTTCTATATTTCTCCATGAAATCATGTAATTACCTCTCCTTACAGCCGTCTTGTCGATCGGTTCTAATAAAAGGTCCAAAATATATATTTGCATTGAGAAATAATGAAAAAATATCTTTGACTTATCCTCAATACCCCATCTTATCTGGGGATGGTCGAGGTTCGGCGATGGTTCTTGGTAACTTTCAGTGCCGTGGCATCCTACTAACTTGGATAGTTGTAGGGCAAGGGACTCCTGTGATTGCAGTAGGTGCGGGTCGGGGTCGTTTGGGCATTTTATCTCTCGCCTGTCATAACTCTTTACTTTCTCCCTCTGTCTGAAAAGTGACTCGATAAGACTTGAATACTGTCTTCAAGAGCCGTGAAACCCAAAACAACCAAGCTACCAACCAATCATATCAGGGATTCTGCCATGGAACAACTTGTTTCTTTCAGCATGAAGGAGAACTATAGGATGGACATTCTTCCTTTCTTTCTTCTGCAAATGTACATATGATGTGGCCTTTAGATAGAGACAGCTTTGCAAAGTGATCATACAGAGGGACCTCTGTAAATATTTTTGGTTTTAAATTAATATGGGTATGTAAAGTCTACCATTCACATCCCCCTTTTTATAAATAAGGCACAAATGAACTGCAGCAAGAACTAACAGAGAGCCAGTTTTACAGCACTTTTGTTTACTGTTTTGTATTAACGGTTCATTAGACTTAATTTGCATGCCTATCATAATTTTGGTTAAGCAATATGTAAACACTGTCAGTTCAGACAATAGGACGAACCCACAAGCAGGACTGCTGTGATTTTGTACTATGGAATAACGCCTGTGGTATGACAAAGCTTGCTCGGACCGCTTTAAGTTAAGTGAGGGTCTTGTCTATTTGCTGTTTATTATCTTCATATCTTTAAGAGCTCTGACTTTTAGCCTTTCTTTGATGGTCTCTCTCTCTCTCTCCCTCCCTCTCTCTCTCTCTCTCTCTCTCTCCATTTAACTTAGACTGAGATAGAGATCATTTGTCACCTAAGCACAGATAAACACAATAACTCCAGTATATTGAGGTGTGGGACTGATCTTCTTTCTTCAGAAATCCTATTACCAATGTTTTTGATCATCACCAGATTTTTTTTTCATCTTATAGGCTAAGCGTACGTTTATCTTACACTATCCGACAGTTAACTACAGGCATATCTCTTATGTTGAGGCAAAGGTACTTTTTCCTTTAAGTTCTATCCATCTGAAGATGTTCATTTACAGTTAATAACCTTTGCACACGGAGAGCATTTCCTACTGGAAGATACGCTATAGATGACCTGTTTAAGGTACTAAGCCCATCCTACTTGATGCTTTCGTGCAAATTGATGCTTTCCACCTTGAATAAAAATGCTGAAACACTAATTGATAGTTGCTCGACAAAGTTAGTGTTTCATAGCAGTCAACTTGTAGAAGCAATAACAAATGAAGCAGACCCGAACTCGTATACAGAAGTGCTTGCGACTAGGAAGCATCGCCTGCCTATTATAATTCACCCGGTGGAGAATAGTCGTCAGCTAGTTCAAAAGTCATTGGAGTTAAAGTTTGAGATATCGAAATCAGGCTTTGTCTTGGTTGACATATTCCTTATATTTGGTATAAAAGACATTAATGGTCTGTGCAGACCAACTCTGGACGGACACTCGGCGCCAAGTGCGTGCAACTATGGTTACGTACCGCTGAGCCACTTGCGGAACGTCGTTAGGAGAATTGAACTTAACTGAACTGAACTGCAGACCAATTCTGTATAATATACTTTAAGCCGTTATTACTTTTGCCTTGCCGCTTCTTCCTTACCAGCTATCTGTACTATCTAATTATTGCTTTAGCTGAATTTCTCCTTTTATTCTCTTTTGTTCGTCATTAATATGGGTCCTCCTTACAATCCACATCTTACTAACGGCATCATTTGCGGTCAGAAGAATATCACAAACTTTCAAAATATTTTCCTGTGTATTTGCATACAATGCTAATGCTAGTCACACCTTGAGCGATCATTTCTTATTGATTTTAAATTATTTTCTGTCCATAGGAGACCATGTTCCCTTTTAGTTCTTACAGGTAGATGTGCTTAGCAATCTATATTCCATGCAGGCCATTTTTCCTCAAACATTGTATCCCGGTCCAACTTGCTCTTAATGCAATTTACATCGAGTAGGATATAGATATATCCCTAGGTTAGATTTTTTTCCAAAAGAAAGACTCCGGCATCTGCATCAGCAATTTTATCGAGCATAAAATAAGGTTTTACCGTAATTATCATTGTCTGAACTGGGTTTTCATATTGCTAATCTTCAGTGTTGTGAAAACTGTAAACTGGGAAAAATTCGTGGCAGTTTCAGGTAAATGGGAACACTTTTAGGGAAGCAATTTTGACATTTCCGGTTTGCACTAATTTCTTCTGAATGAGATTTCAACTCATAAAAAGAAGAGTTTTTTCCCTTAGGACCAAATTCTCTCCTTTAAAAGTTCATGTCTTGGAGGGACTGTTTTTTCCAGCAAAAAAGGAAAGAGGAATTTACTAAAGTTGCTTCCCTTTCAATAAAATAGAAAAAATGGAGGTGGGTCCACTCATCTTAAAGGTAAACATTCTTGGGTCGTATTTATAAAAGCACTTAAGTCGTTGCTATGCTGTTGCTGAGGCATAATTTCTATAAAGGAGATTTCCTATAACTATGAAATTTGCTCTGGAGGAACAGTCTCTTTTCAGACTGGTCCACCAGAGCAAATTTCATAGTTGTGTGGAATCTTCTTCAAAGAAATTTAGCCTTAGCAACAGCATAGCAACCACTTAAATCGTTTTATAAATCCGGCTCCTGGAAACTATCATTGCAATACCGGGCTGTAAAAATTAAACTTTCGCAAATATTTCCCAGTTTAACGAAAGATGCACGTAGAGAGATTTATGGTAGTTGCATAAATAGAGCTGTAGTAATATAATGCAGGCAAGAGAATATATATAAATTTTTACAGGGACAGAAAAACAAAAAAGAAAACAATGACATTTATTTTAGAATTGTGCATAAACATTCAAACAGTAGATTCAGTATAAAATGCATTTGTTGGGTATTCAGTCGACGGAGTGTGGGAAGAATGGACATCGTGGTCCGCCTGTGACGTCACCTGTGCCAATGGTACCCGATTCCGGACTAGAAAATGTATTGGGCCATTCTACAACGGATCAGAGTGCCCGGGACCAGATGAAGAGATTGAGGAATGCTTCCCAAGAATGTGTGAAGGTGAGTAGAATTAGTTAAACCACTTTCTGGAAGAATAAAACAAGAAAATCAGAAAAGAATTAAAGAAATTAGTATATCTAAAAGGAACCAACTGGGGCTCAGAGTTAAGTTAAAATAAAATGATGCAAAAATTTGTTTAATTATTATATATGAAATAAGCACTTTTATTTTCCTTACCTTTTTAGTTGTTTCAGTCTCCTTTCTGAGATTGTTATTTAAAATTTCCTGTTTGTTTTACTTGTTTTAAGTTTCTGTTTTAATTGTTTCACTCGTCTTAATTTTAATTTTTATTCCCTTAAAAAAGTTTCTGATATTCTTGATTTTATTTATTTATTAATTTTTTCTCTTTTTTATTTACTTGTTTTTTTATGGTTTTTTTTATTATTATTTGGATTTTTTTTGCCCTTTCTTCTTTTTTGTAGTTTAAGACCTTTCTCATATGTCTTTTCTTTCTCGAAATGAAAAAAAGGAAATGTCCCTTCCTTGGGTTTTGCATAAACCTGTTTTATGCAATCATCCGCATTATTTCTCAAATATCGAAATAAAATTTCGGATGCTTAAGTATTTGGAAAAGCTTACTTCATGAAATTGTGAATTGATGTGAGTAGCTATGTTCAAATACCTAGTACAATTTTCCAGAAGTCATTTGATATTATTCAGTACTGAAATGATATGTTCTATGGAACAAGGAACGTAATAATAACTGTTACTGTCCTTTGATCCGTTTTACAAATAGCTGACGCAAATCAAACAATTGCCGCTTTTTTCAGTTGTAGGTGAATACATTTAAAAAGGTGTGTGTTTATGAAATTTATGAGAACATGAGTAGAGATAGTGAATTGTTTACATTTTATATGGAAATTATTATCACTTGCTAGTCGATGGAGTTTGGGAGGAGTGGACACCGTGGACCGAGTGTAGCCACACATGTGGGTACGGGAGTAGAAACAGGTCAAGGACTTGTCACGGACCATTCTACGGTGGGAAGCCTTGTCCCGGCAGCCCAGATGATATTGAAACATGCAATGCATTCTCATGCCCAGGTATGTTTTTTTACTCCTTTTACTCTGCTGTTAAGGGTAAGTTTACCGCTTTGTTTGTGCATATGTGCATTTAGCACTTATTGCGCCACAAAATGAAAAAAAAAACTTGAGGTTTCAAACAGCGAAGTTCCAGGTGAAGATTTTGTCCAGTCGCTGTTTGGCTATCTCTTTCCGTCCTCTTTCATATGCTGAAGTCTATGAGAATTTACAATGCATTTGTTGAATTAGATAAAATATCATGTGACAGTTGTTTCATTGTGATATGGCGGGAGTTTAATGAGCTGTTACTCACCAGCTTCAACATTACGACGGCTATATATGAAAAGTATGCCTTATATTGTCAATATGTGTTTGGAGAGAAGAAAGAGAAATATTAATCTATACACACCGGATTTCCAGTAGCTAAAATTTCCTGGATCTGATAGGTTTTCACGCGACTTCAGTTTTATATACACGTAATGGTCTTTATGTATTCGCTTGTTGTTTCTCTTAGTATTATCCATTATTATTAAAACACGACAAGAAAAGAGACTGGGTATGTGCAAAGGGCTACAGCTTAGATCAACCTTTGTGTCACCGTTGTCTGATCACAGTCTACAAACCCTTTAGGGTCCATGAATTGTAAGAGTAACGCATTATAGGAAACCCGTCAGATGACGCTCAGAGTTGTGTCTGTCTGCGCAAAATCTAAGTTTTTTCTCAAAAAAATCTTGGGCATTATCCTATTCGTTCTCAGATGTTTAACGCCGACGTGTTTCGTGTGTGAGGACCGAAAAGTCCTCATTTCAAGAAAAATAAGGAAACTCGCTTCTTACCTTTGTTTCTGTTATGTTCATAATTAGATTGTAGATCTGAATTTTATCTGAATACTTGAGATAAAAATAAGCTTGGTAAGTAGTTTGCTTATCCCTTAAAATTGTTTGTGTCACGACTTAATAACTTTACAGTTGATGGTGCATGGCAGTTTTGGACTCAGTGGGGAGATTGTAGCGTCTCGTGCGGGGGAGGTCTACGTAACAGGACACGGGACTGCATCAACCCGGAACATGGTGGCGCTGCTTGTGTAGGACCGTCAGAACAAGCAGAGGACTGCAACGAACATCCATGCCCAAGTAAACTTCATTTCTGCTGTTTTCCATCTTTCTATCTTTTTAAAGCGAATGGGTACACTTCCATGGCAAACAATTAAACATTTAAAACTCTTATTAGACCAGATACCCGTTTTGGGGACGTATGCAAAGAGTGCAGACCCAGATCAGACGCCGCAGATCGCGGCGTCTGATCAGGATCTTCACTGTGTGCTTACAGGAATTTCTATGCAAAATACAGAAAAAGTGAAAATGTTCACCAGCAGCCCTTAAAGCTTCATGTACAAATGGACTCATTCAGATAATAAGGATGGACAAGTACACTGATGAAAAAAGGGGTTAATCTTTGTCGTATTCTATTTCAAAGTCAAATCATAAAGGAAAGAATTTGCTTCTGAAATATCCAGGGAACCAAACAGGAGTACAGAAAAGATGCTTGAGCTGCGACACGACAAAACCAACAAAATGGTATGTGCGCCCAGCGAATACTCAGACCAGCCGGTGCATCCGTCAGTCTAATCAGAGTCTTTGCCGCGCGCTGAAGCGTTATCTAAGGGTATTTTGGCGTCTTGGCTAGCTCAATGCCGACAGCAAATACGCTGATCATACTGGGCGCACATGCCAATTTAATGGTTTAGTCGAATCGCGGCTCGTTGTTGCTTTGCAAAATGGCGGAAAAACATGGAGATGCACCCATACACCTTAATCAACGTTTTTACTATTTGTGGTTTTGCAGTGTTTCATTATGACTGCATGTTTCTTTTGGACTCTCGTTATTAATCTCATCACTTGCATGTTTTAAACCATTATTGCAATATTTTGCAAGAATATATACCTCAAAATGCTTGACCAAATTTGCCATAATACTTTCAGTATACTTTCAGTTATGTTATGCATCAGGTTAAAAACTTAAAATTTCCATCATGTCGGTCCTATGTAAAGGACCGTGGACAATTTAGTTTTGGGAGAGTGTAGCAGGTTTCCGTCGAATCAAATTTTATGTATAATACAGGTAATAAATTTAAAGGTGGCTTTCAAACTTGTGTCGTCTATATTTTATCATGATCCCCAAAGGCCGGGGTGGGAGGTGCATTTTATGGTCATCAAAAGTATACGGTACCCATATTCTTGAATTGAAACAAGCAGTACATTTGCTATAAGTCTGCATCTTTTGCCAAACACGATTGTCCTAGCCTAATATTTCGTCTCAGTAGAATTCCTAATTATCCCACCCACTTTTCAGTTTTCAGCGTAGACTTTCTTTTTGCCCTTATCTCATTTTGCCAATCATTTATAATGTATATAATGATAATACTGACATACCTGCAAATGGTTTTCAAGCACTTGAGTGCGATGGGGGCATATCTTTACATTCTTCCCCTGAATTTTATACATTTTCTTTATTACAACTTGCACTTTTGCACCAGAAATATAAAGTCACTTATGAAGAGGCGAAGGTTACAATTTACAACAGAAAGTCTGAGGCATATCGAAAGTTTATTTTTACGTCTGACGTCCATTTAATTTTGGTTGATTGACATTCCCAATTTTCTAACGAATCTGCTGTCTCTAAAATACACCAATACTTACATGGTAACGAGTTTATTTTTGTCTTCAGACATCCGCGTGTGCAGCTTGATTTTTTCTCTTGTTGCAAGATAATACATATATAAACGGGCGGAGGAACAATTTATTCGGCGAATTAATATATTTGCTAGCGTGCTGATTTAAACTACGATATGAAGGCTAGGGATAAAATGTTGAAACAATGCGTGAAGGCTAATAAGATATTATGGCGTTGCTAGGATGTCAGCATAACGTTGTTTTACTTCGTTTACCTCCTAGACTTCGAAACTGGTGTGTCGTAATTCATGTCTCGACGTAGGGCTCTTAACTGTTAAATGATACTGTTACTTATTCTTATATATCCCACAAATACTTTGACTCAGAGAAAGCCGCTATTCAATATCTACGTTTCAGTTGACGGTATCTTCACGGAATGGGTTCAGTGGAGTGACTGTTCCGTGACATGCGCAAATGGTACGCGCTACAGAACCCGAGAATGTATTGGACCATATCACGAGGGGAAGAACTGTACAGGAAACTTTGATGAAGAAGAAGTCTGTGTAGCCGTGTCATGTCCAGGTAACTTTTATATTTATCCTTTAAGCACCAAGAATGAATACATATATATTTAAATTTGCAAACATCGTAGAACCAGATGAGGCGGCTGATCGTGGGCCGCCTCACCTGGATCTACACTGTTTGTTCTCTAGTCTTTGAATTCTGAATATGAGATAGATTTAACATGGACAAGATGTTGTTTTTCTATTTTATTTTTTTTTCAATTTTGCAGACGTGAATTTATCGTCTGCATTTGGCGCTTTCAGGATTAATATGTATAGCTGCCCATTTTCACACTTGTTAGACTGATAAGAAGATTTAAAAAATCTCTGCTGACGCTTCAATATTAAGCAAGTATGTTGCATTTTCACTGAAAATTATAAGTTGGTCTAAACCCATTGTAAAACCAATGTACGATTAATTAGATATTCTATCTCCTTTATAGCTTTCATCTATAGATTTCTGAAGTAGAAACAATTACTAACATATGGCTTTAAAAGGAGAAAAACTTTCAGTTTAGTTCATCTTAATTCTCTTATCGACGTTACCCAAGTGGCTCAATGGTACGTAACCATAGTTGCACACACTTGGCGGCGTGTGTCCGTCCTAGAGAAAAACTTTCAAATAAAATGTTCTTTATATATTATACAGCAGAGTTACTGTCACTGAAAATGTGACCATTTACTTTACAACGTTAACAATCTTGTGTGTTTTTTCCAGTTGATGGTGTGTGGAATGAATGGCAGGGCTGGGAGTCTTGTAACGTGACATGTGGAGGAGGAACGCGTCTTCGTAGACGAACCTGTATCGGCCCTTACTTTGGAGGGGCTGAATGTGAGGGGCCTGAAATAGACTCGGAAGACTGTAATACACACTACTGTCCAAGTGAGTTGCACATTTTCTTTTTCACACTATGCAAATAAAATATATCAACGTAGATAGCATTTGCTTTCACATGCCAGTAATACCCTTGCTCAAGTTTATCTGTCATTTAGTCAAAGAGAGACAACATTTAAACTTCCTGTTTGGTACCCCTTCCAAAATCTTGGCCGCCCTAAGTAAAGGCACTGTCTCGAAATGAGCCTGGTTTTACCTTGAAATTTTAATTCTAATCAGAAGGAAGGCATATGAAACGAAAATGACATAGATGTCCGCTTGAAACTGTTTCCTTTCACTTTTAGTCGCAAATTCGGGCCCACTCCTCCGGTATTTCGAAGGAAACTTTGAACTGAGGCCATATGACCTATTTGTTGCTGGAACATTACACCCGAGTTCAATCACTCACTAACTCACCGTAACAGACAACAGTTTTTTTTTATAATAGAATCGTGTGTCTTTAAATTTGGAGTAGTCCATTTGTCATTTTAGATGGGATCCTTTAAAAGATAAGAGAAACTGACCTAATTGCAAACGATGGAGACCCCAATGTTTTTTAAATGTTTGGTGGATTAAAGAATGAAATAGTTAATAAAAGAACGTAAAAAGCTTTTCGAATATGTAAATATTTCCCTATATTATTTCACATAGCCGTAGGAAACCCTTTTGATATGTAAAAGTAAACACAAGTCATACTCTTGAGCATGGGTATGTAGAGTAGAAAGAAATATTGTACGATCTGAAAGTCTATGATGGAACACGAGAATGCAACCAAATGTGCTAAGTCATTGAAGAAAAGACAAATTCAAGCATTTGCTAATAACGAAGACTGAGATCAGTCTACAAACTTATCTGTCTTTGATACTTACAATGTGAATTTCTAGATTATTAATTTGCGATAAAACCTCTATGGACTCTGCATGGTGGAGAGCAAACAACGATTGCAACTTTATGGTCATATTCCTGCGAGGACATAAAATGGAGTCGAATCTAAATCTAAGATAATTTGGTTTATTTCAGTTTTTTTTTCACCACATGTATATACAATATGAAATTTTCAGGATTGGAAAGAAAGCATATTGCTTATTTATTTATGTTTGAAATATGTAATATAAAATAACACAATATATAAAATGAAATTACAAGCAACCTCAGATCTTGCAATTGCACATAGTAGTAATTATACTCAACATGTAACCAATATTATAGTGTAGCTATTAGTCTTAAAGTAGACGTGTTCCCCGCATATATATTTGTAAACAGTCAGCAAAAGGACATACGGACCCTCTGTCAGAGAATCCAAGCTTTTGTACAGTCTTACCAAACTATCTACTTTTATTTACCACCATTTACAATCAATATCTCATGGTCTACAATTATAAAAGGCTTTAATCAGGTTGCTGTACCCGAAGTCTATTGCTGGTTGTTGACAAATATTAACATCACTGGTGGTGGCTTATTAGTGACAGACCTATCCCTTTTTAGCAGTGTTCAGCCCTTTTGAACTCTTCAAGCGCTGTATAAACAAATTATAATTATCTGATTGGAGCACGGATTGCTCATCGTTTTTATCATGCGTGAGTGATTTCAGTCGATGGAACTTGGGAGACATGGTCGGCTTGGGGGTCTTGTAGCGTCGTTTGCGGAGGAGGTTTGCAGAACCGAAGTAGAGTTTGTGATGGACCTTTCTACGATGGAGCGGATTGCGTTGGATCTCCGGATGATTCTCAGCCCTGCAACACCCATTCTTGTCCAGGTAGGTGTTTTTGTCGTATCATTAATTCAACAGTATCGTGAGAGAAAAACCCTGTTGGCATTTGCAAATGCAGGCAAACTTGTCTTATGGCATTACACAATTAAGAGGCTATTATCTGTCGTTTGCTACCAGTCGCCATTTTTGGATACCTGTTGCCTAACTACAGTTCAAATAATAAAAGATCTTAAAGAGATTCTTCAAAAGCAGAGCGTACATTCAAAAGGATGAACATGGACCATAATAAACTTTAAAGCCTGGGTCAGCTGTCTTAAGCAGCCATTTTTGCCTCACTTTTGGTGACCCCTTAGGACAGGGTTGACTGTACAGGACTAGCCATATCAGTTTTCTTCAAGGCATATAGGTAAACATCTATGTTCTTCCGCTAATTTTACAGAGGGAGGAGGAGGCAACTTTCGTGGTTGTCTGTTTTGATTTCTTGGATGATTTTGCTCTTCTAAAATGGTTTCTATCCTTAAAGGAAAGATTGTTTTCATTGTAAAGTCTGAACTTAGAATTGGCAAATAATTATAGACTAACAAAAGCCTTAAATATTGGGTTGTAAGTACACTCTAAACCATATGAAACAAGAACGCCTTGATCAAGTTGAAACAAAGCGTAGTTTAATCCGTGTCATCATTTTTGCTTTTGCCAACAGGTTTAGTTTCTCATGCTCTATCTTATATATTTTACAATTTTCTGATAATAAAAATAATTTATAGAATGTGCATGGTTTGGCAGTTGTTTTTAATTTTTAACATTTTACTTTACATAGTTTGATCATGTGCTCCAATACCATGATCTTAATAGCACAATACACAGATCTTACGTGTTTCATTCACATTTTATGGCAAGTAACCCTCTGGGCACACAACGTTGAATTGATATTGAATCAGCCTTGATTCAGTGTCCTACGCTGAATCAACGGAAAGTCAATCTTGATTTAGTCCTGTGTTCCTGCTGGGAAGGTAGTGAAAACATGTTTTTGATCGAATATAATATTTAGACGGAAGCAGTACCATTACGTGCTATGTTAATATGCTGAAATGTATTGTAAGTAGACTGTCCAGTCTAGTACCATTGCATGCCCGGTACATTCGTGACGACTCAGTGATATAACAAGCTCTTCGAAATCTGAAATGTAAGAAAGTAGGACTCTTATCAACTTGACTGTGCAGCTTCACTGTCTCACTTGAGTATTAACTGCAATCACACTTCTTCGGGTCCTTTTTCACGCCGCTTAACTCATACATTTAATGGTCGGTAATACTCTGCCTGAAACATGCCTGCGGCAGTACATATATCATTGACTAGGCACAGAAGGGTAGCGGAGCAAATCATGTTTTTATTTCTCATATTATCTATTAGGGCTCAGCCCTATTGTGATTGATCGGGCTCTGTTGAACTTGTGATAGTTTGAATGTAAAATTGTATCTTTAATAATCCCGTTTTCTCATAACCTGACCGCTTGACTGTCAAGTACTTCCAATTTTTGCCATATCGAGAAGTTTGTTGATGATTACGGTAAAGATGTGGTTTTAAATATATTTGGTATACTTTTGATATTAACGAATTCTTCCTAGTTTTTCCAACATTGCCATGATGTGCCCATTGTCAAATTCCTCTTTCAGCCACCATATCGAAAAAGAGATTTCTTTCAAAAGTAATTTGTTATGCTCAGAGATTGTTCGTCTGCCAGAAACCTATGTAAAGAGTCGGCTTTATGTCTCTAAGATTACGAGACAATATTTATCAACAAAAAACCTAAAAAGCAGCTGATTTACATAAAAACGGCAATTCTAGGTTGTTGCTTTTTTGTTGTTGTTTTTTTTCTAAAAGTCTGTAAAACCAATTGATTGAATATAATATAATAGCGACTGAATACCAGTCAGGCATGTTCAAGTCGGGAAATGGTACTGTGCCACTTTCAGATCCGGGGCATCCTGCTAATTTGTAATATACCAGGGCAAGGACCAACAGTGCCTACAGCTGGTTCGGGGTGGGTGTTGTTTGGATGCTGACTGTCTCTGGGAGACTGCTCGATATAGACTGAAATACTGTCTCCGAGAGCGTTTAGTTGAAAACCAACCAACCAATTCAATCCAAGAAAAGTCGAACGGAATATGAAATTTAAAATTATGAGATTTAAAATGAAGTATTGGTTCAAATTGACAAAATTTCAACACGCACCTGCATATTTGATGAAGCTGAACTTTTGTTAATTTGTCAACTGGACACACATAGTTGAATTCAGTTTGTTAGCGCTGCATGCTGTTAATTTGACAAAAACTGCAAACAGACGCGAATGCATGAAATATCTTTGGGGCTCAGCTCTTATCCTAGCCTACAAGGGCCAAAATGCATAATTGTGCGTGAGATGTAAATACCCAAGTTACGCCCTAGCGGGCGAATGCTGTTCTAAGCCTGAATAAGTGGGGTTGTTTCCCTTATGATAACTTATTTTTGCAATCGGGCTAAGTTGGAATATGACAGTTTAAAATTGAAACAAATTTGAGATAGGTGGAGAGATACGCTTTTATTAGACGCATGTCATCTTTTGTATAAACAAGAAAAATGCAAATGTTTGGTTTCCATTCTATAACTTTTCATTTCAAGACGCTATCATGTGTGATTTTCTTGTGGAATAAGTATCTCATAGTGTTAAATATGATTTCCACAAGTTTGACAGATTTTGTTGTTTTGTAAAATGTCTTTTACAAGCAAGCTATCTGGCCACTAAGTAATTATCCTAAATCAACACAATGCCATGAATTATTTAAAGACTGACGTCTTTGGTCTACTTTCCATGAATAATAAAACAGACAAACAAAATCAGTTTGAACATACGCTTGCTGTTACCGGTTAATGACTTGAATATTTGAGCCACGACACGAGAAAACTAACAAAGTGGTTGTGCGCCCAGCGCAGACTCAGATCAGCCTGGGCATCCGTCTAGTCTGATCAGAGTCTTCTCTAAGCGGTTAAAGGGTAGATAAGGTCTAAGCTACCTTCATGCGGACAGTGAAGACTCTGATCAGACTGGGCGGATGCCCAGGCTTATCTGAGTCTGCGCTGGGCTTACAACCACTTTGTTGGTTTTCTCGTGTCGCAGCTCATTTGTGTGCCAACATGCAATATCTTCTTATTACACTGATAGTCAACTGAGGTAACCTTATCGACTCTTCACATTTCTCTCCAGCCTTAATAAATACTTAATGGTTTTCGACATTGCACGCCAAGATGAAAATATCTGGATATTGTGAAATAATCTTGTCAGATTTGAGCTCAAACAAAAAACAATCATCAGGTTTAGAATGTATGTAAGTGAAATTAGCAGAAAAAAGGACAATCTAATCTACCAGTACACTGACAAATTTCGACAATCACTGGCATTGTCATATTGGTCACACCAACTCTGTTTTAACAGCTAAAGTGTAGAAGGTTTTATTAACATTTTTGTTTCCTAGGCGAATCGAATACAATTCATTGTTTGGAATTGCATTAGAATTAAGGGCATGCATATAACAGTTTATTCCACCAACCCTTCCCCAGTAGTCTTACTGTTGGCCGTTCGGGGAAAGTTGGTTTCTTGCAGCATATATTTAAACTAAGTTTGGCATCGCAGTTTTCATACCGTTGTGAAGGTATAGGTTTCATACTCTACCTTCCTTGTCTTGTTCGGGTTTAACTTCTTTGAAGTCATTACCGTTGTTGCAACTAGTATTACACATGTATATGATAATTCAGACACTGTATTTCTTCGATTAAAAGACGGAGGGTTTCCTTCCAAAACAATCTCTGACGGATCTCGAGTTTTGAAATTGATTTGGGGGAGGGGGGGGGGGGTAAAAAGCGTCATGTAGCACAATTCATTAGACCAATTCAGATATTTGAGGTCATTCTAGAAGGGGATGGACCCCTTTTCATAGCCGAATAAATATATAATGTTAATTTTACATGCACTATATTTTCGATATTCTAGTTGATGGTGAGTGGGAGAGTTGGGCTCCCTGGGGTGATTGTAGCGTCTCCTGTGGCGGCGGTGTCACGGTCAGAGAGCGCATCTGTCATCAGCCCCTTCATGGTGGGGAAACTTGTGTAGGAGTTAGTGAAGAATCGAAGGACTGCAACACTCAAGAATGCCCAGGTAATTGACCAGCTGCGGTTTAGAATATAGAAATAATTTCCTTATTAAAGTACTCAAGATAGAAATGAAATACAAAGCCTTTTAATGCAAATGCGTTAAAAGCAACGAGGCGATAACCGATTCAGAAGCTTATATCTGAAAATCCTGAAAACACATCAAAGCAAAACAAAGGCAGAAATAATAATGTTCCTTTTGATTCAAGAATTAAAAGCAAATTTTTGTTACAGTCCTATTTAACGTAGTACAGCAAGTTTCAGTAAATGCATTGTCGACCTCAGCAGCTTACGGAGGAAACTCAGTTATGTTGCTGATTATAAAAAAAAACTCTTAAATGTTTCTCTCTTTTTTTAAGTTTTTATATTTATTAATTTAGTTTCTCTTTTTATTATTTTTTTTCATAAAACTCAATTTCGAAAATGCAATCCATTTAATCAGTGTTAATTGTGTGTAATTGTTACAAGTAATATTTTCAATTATTTATTTTCTGTATTGAACCCACCATCATGAATTACTGTTGCAGATGCGTCGTAGATTCGGATGAACAGATATTTGCGAAAGAAGTGTAAAAATAAAGCCAAATTTTATACAGGAAAGAGCACATATCAAATAAAATATGATCACGTTATACCTGTATATTATAATCGTCACATTATTAAATTCAGTATATCAGCACTACACAAAAAGTATAACAAGTATAAAATATCTTGGATGAGTAAGAAAAACAAAACAGTTTACAGCGACAATACTAGACCTGGAGAGTAGGGAATATCGATTATCTGTTAATGATTCTGAGAAATTGAGTTCGTATTTCTCCATAGAAACAAAGATAGATATGTAGGACTCCTAATTACAACCGAGAAAAATATATGTTCTGACCCTTCATTAGAACCGCTACAATTCTGAATAGGGTTTACAAAATTATTTATCACCCTATAAACCCCAAATACGTTTTTTTATTTTATTTTTTTATTTTTTTTTTTTTTTTGCAGAATTAAGGAAATATTCATGAATTGTCACCAATTAAACCTTGTCATCTGCTCTGAGTATTGACATAAGACCAATCTTAAAGATTTGGTCTTTCTGTGTATTTCAAAACAGCAGTCAGCTGACAGATACATTGATCTAAAGTATAGTTTTATACCATGTATAGTCTTACTATGGTATGTGTTGATCACAGCGAACAGTGAAGGTTTATATCAGACTTCGTAATTTCACTTCAGGTTGAATTATTTGAATCTTTTCATCTTTCGAGTTAAGAATAAAATACCATGTACCAAAAACAGGATCAAAATGTATGATATGTTTAGTAAAACTATTGACAAGAATTTTAGATTCAACGATTAATATCAGGAAGTGATTTTTTACTAATAATAAAAACAACTAAATGCGTGAGCACTCAGATAAAAAACAGCTAGTACGCATTACCTTATTTTGACGTTCATGCGACGTTTATCAACGTGTCACCCAAAACACAACATATTCGTGGCTTTAAAATCAAAAGAATCGATTTCTTTTTTAAATATTGTGCCGTAATCATAAACTTTGACTTATTGTTTTTGACGTAAATGCTCTGTTGAAATTTGTAGGCTACAATAGGCATTCTGTAGACTCTCGTCTGGATAGCAGCTTAGGTAAGCGCTGGGCTGTACGCTAGCAGTCTGATTTCGAATCTTGCTGAGGCGGAAATCTTTTCAACCATAAACATGGTCCCATTGCAAACATACTTTCATCATAACCCTTCCATCGGGTGACTGGTGACAGGATGCTGTTGCAATGGCGGAAAAAACTGCAAGTCATCCATCCGTTCGTCTGATCTGGAAAATGAGTCTTCAGTAACTATAACCCATAAGACGAAACCGAAAATGCTGCTTTCATTCTGAAAATGCGTCTATTGTTCGCTGTGGTCCATCTTTTTCACCAATCTTTATCAGTTGTGCAGACATACCGCAATTCCTCGGTTGTCTTCAAAACAATTTCGAAAATCTAGGTCCGTCTCATTTAAGACGGACCTAGAGTTTTTGGATTGTCTGGACCGGGAAAATCAACCATTTTATAACATAGATCTCGATTTATTGGGATTAAGTTGAAAGGAAAAAAGCATCTCATGCCAGAATATCATGACTGATTTACATGTAGATGCCCAGGCTGATCTTAGTCTTCGCTTGGCGCACATGCCACGTGGTTGGTTTTCTAGTGTCGCAGCTCATCAACACATCTTTTGTTTCGATGGTGTTTAGCTGTACGCTTTATTTTCAGTTGACGGTATATGGAATGACTGGTCTAACTGGACCGAGTGTTCATTGTCATGTGGAACGGGGACTCAAGAGAGAAATAGAACATGTATTGGACCGTTCTATGGCGGTGCAAACTGCTCGGGTGAACCAGATGAGATAAGGGATTGCAATACACAACCATGTCCAAGTAAGAGTTTTTGTGTTTTAGATAGATATTCATTAAAGTCTTCATTCATTGAAACAAGATTGACATATGCTTTGATAGGAGAAATATTATAAAGAGGATGGAACACATCAAAGAAGAAAAACAGCTTAGATACACAAATATTAAAGAAAAAATGACCGTGTGACGATAGCAACGTACTAGCGGCCTCGGTATATATTGTAGAAAAATATACAAATGATCACAAGTTGGTTTAAACATATTTTATTCGTTTATAATTTTTTAAATACATTTGTGTATATAGTATACAATACAATCTTGGGATAAGAACGAAAGCTGAGAGCTTATAGAGTCCTTCTCCCTGAAGTTCGAAAACAAGACAAATGCATAAGATATCATTATTGTAAAAAAAATCGTCTGTTGCTTTGACATTTCTGTCAACCACGTGTCCCGATTAAGTAATTTTTATCAAAGGCTGCCATACCTTTATTTTCATAAACCACAGCAACCTTCAATTAAGGACACAAATACGTTTAAAGCGTATGTAAGTGAGGGTCAAAAACCAAATATTGAGAAAACTATGTTTTGTAATGACTATGAAGAGGGTTTGTCAGATTACTTACCCTCTTCAAAGTAATATTCAAAGAAAATTAACTTTTGTTGCAATAATAATCATTATATGAATAAGTTCTGAATAGTGAGAAGCAAGGAAAACACACACGAAATGAAAATAGCAGCCTGGGCGTAATGAGTTTGTTTGTGACCAGTAATGAAACATGCGACACCGGTCATGCATCTAGCACCGGCTTAAGCAGAAATCTTTTTCGAAAATAACTCCAAATGAGCACAATGACCCAAAGTGGCAAACAAAATCTGCACTATGATGATATATGGGTCGACGTAATACGGTCACCACACAGCACAACAACAGCTGCAATAAAAATAGAAAGGTTCCGAATAGGTAGATCCTTCTAAGTAGTTATAATTTTGTCATAAATAGTTTTTTCTGTCATAGTTTTTTCTGCTTTCAGTTGATGGTATCTATGAAGAATGGTCTGCGTGGGGAAGCTGTAGCCACTCCTGCGGGAGGGGCACTATGGAAAGAAACAGAACATGTGTAGGCCCTTTCTTTGGGGGTCAGGATTGTCAGGGTCCTAATCATGAATCTACATACTGTAATCCCTCAAGCTGTCCAGGTATAATCCCTGAAAACCCCTACCATGTTCCCTGTTATGTTCAGTGTCTTGAGTATGAGAGCTTCCGATAGAGGAAAGTATTCGATAAAAATTCCAGGACTATATGATAAAGCAGTTAGATACAATTGCACTAAATTATGACTCTTTTTGGTCCTAAATTATTGCATCAGCATCTTGGTGCTGAACTTTACGACAGGACGCTGCTATGTTAAATTAGGACCGTCCGTGAAATTCCCCATCTAGCCCAACACCATCTTGTTAATGAACATTGCAACCGGCTCGACAAAATGAAAATGTTTTATTATCTAGTTTATTGTCAAATACTTTCCTTATCTGAAGCCTTGGGTTTGTTCTAAACATTCTGTAGTACATATATTTGTGTGTTGTTCTTTCCTTGTCTCTGATACACGTTATCTTCTGACACATGTAATTTGTTTACCAAACATTTTCTCTAATCTAGCGTCTACAGTAAAGCATTAAAGTATATCAACTGAAAGGGACGCGTGCAGCCTATGGAGTGTACTGCATCTGCATTAAGATGTTACATGTATTAACGATCATTTGCAAAGACTAAATAACACGTAAAAGATAAAGTAAAAATTATATTCTTTGTATAGCTGCAACTGTGTAAGATTACAATGCCTTTCAAAAGTTTGTCTATTTGTTCACGACAGCATAACGAAAAAAACGAAAACAGAACTTAATAAAATGAGTCAGTGTGTAAAAATTCATAGACGAGAGATGCATTTTAAATTGAATTCCTTGAATGATACTTCTATGACGTTTGTTTTATTTTGATGATTTCTTCAAACTTAAATTTAAATGTATTGTTAATTTTTACTCTATTGAAACGGCAGCCATACTATTTTTGTGGAGTTTCATTGCTAGACGTATAGTGGTGGTACGAAAGACAAAAATGTAGCATAGTTGATAGTTCACACCACAGCAAAAGCTTCGAATTAGATCGCTTAACAAACACACTATTTGTTAGAAATAAAAGCAATCCTTTCACCGTTAGAAAACACGCTAGATTAGATCTAGATAGCATTCTTTGTATTTCAGGAAACATTTTCTTAACAATTTAAGCTCAACGTGCATACCGTCTGTAAATGTAACGACGTTCAAGCCGCGACTCGCAGAGAGGTACCTTATGGTGGTTTTGAACAGATAAAAACTAGGTCACCTTGCGTATTTGCTCAGTCTGTTTAACATCTTCAATTTGAAGGTCAACAATATATACTTTTTGAAGAATTTATATAGCTAGTAGAGAAAACAACCATCAAAGTGAGCTGAGTTTTTCTGTTTCATCTGATGAAAGGACCTTTCCGAAAGGCGCGGTTCTAATGTTATTTAGCAAATACAAAGAATGTTTCTTTACCTCTGTTGTTATCCGCTTTTACACGCTGCTTCTAGAAAATCTGCTAGATATAGGCATTTCACTCATATCTGTAGAATCACTAATTTCTGACCTCTTACCATTCAAATGTCTACGTTTGGTAATTTCTATCATGCCATTACTGACTTGTCGAGAGACAAAGCGTTAGTGAACAACCCCAGGGAGTTTGGATAGACTGTCCTAGTATCCGCAAATCATGCGCGGCCGCACTCAATGAATGTTCATTTACGCTTAAGAGTATAAATAATATGATACCTCCTAAAAATAAGTGTTTAGGTTATTGATAATGTTAAAGACTTGGGGATTTGTTTCGTAAATGAAAACAGAAGTGAGTAAGAGAAAGATTTTAATTTCAACAATCGAGAAACTTCCTTTGTCCAAGTGAATGTGGTAGGAACATATCTGTATCTCAACTTAAATAATATTTAGGGCTGAAAAAACTCTAGCATTCTGTATCTATTCAATATTACTTACATCTAGTGTTACCAAGCTTTATTTTTTTTTCTGAAGTGGCTGTAATAGCGATAAAAGAAACAAAATATAACTTGAGATAACCGAACATTTTGCCATACGTTGCAAATACTCATTTTCCTTGACGCTGTAAATATGATCATGTAAAACACTTTAATCTCACTCATTCGGCTAGCTTCCTGGGGTTGGTTTTCTAGGAAGCATAAATAAATGACATTTGAATGGTAAATAGACAAAAGGGTATTTCATAAGGCAGTATGTTATGGTCAAAACGTTTCAGGAGGAAGGTAAGTACATTCAGCGCTGTTGCGATTTTTTATGGAATAAACAAACGCGTGAATTGGCCGTTCAGCGGCTCCAGTTTATAGTAATGTATTCTTGTAGTTGATGGGTTATGGTTAGGCTGGAGTCAGTGGACGGACTGCAGCACGTCGTGTGAAAACGGGACTCGAACACGAAACCGTACATGTGACGGACCCTTTTATGGTGGAGAAAACTGTGTCGGGGATGCAGATGCTGTGGAGGGTTGTTTCCTACGATGGTGTCCAGGTATTTATATAGTGTTTCTTTGTTAATTAAAGTCGGAACGAAATCGAATCATAAAGCATTTCCTAAATCCGTTGTAAACATAATTGATATGAGCCGCGATACGACAAAACCAACAATGTGGTTGTGCTCCCAGCGCAGGCTCAGATCAGCCTGGGCATCCGCCCAGTCTGATCAGAGTCTTCGCTGTCCGCATGGAGGTAGCTTAGATCCTTAGCTACCTTTTAAGCGCTTAGTGGAGAGTTTGATTGTACTGGGCGGATGCCTAGGCTGATCTGAGTCTGCTCTGGGCGCACTACCACTTTGTTGGTTTTCTCGTGTCGCGGCTCATATTTATTGCATTCTTTCCACAACATGTATCCAGTACAACATTGGAAAGGAAGCGAATTTCTTGACAGTGTGTTTTCTTCCTAATTAGTATATGTACCTGCTAAATTCTCTTTCTTCCTTCATTTGTGAAGCCTTAGCCTTTTTATTGTACATTTATATTCAGATGATGAAAATTAGCTTATCTTTACGTCTTTTGTACCAATATATTTCAGCAACGCACTGATACTACGTTTGTCTGCACAGAATGATAGGTACATTCAGAGGCTTTTAAAATTAGCCGTATGAGAATGACTTTCTCTCTAATTATATCGCCACTTTGAAAAAAATGGGGTTATACTGAGTTTGCGCTGTCCGTCATTCCGGAATTCCGTAACTGACGTTGCGTTACAAGTCAGCGTACTCTCTGTGAATATTCATATTCGTATTTTATATGGGTTAGTGATGTTTCTCTCATATTCAAAATCGTATTTTTAGCATGCCCGGAAAGGTTCTATCCAGATTTTGTTCGGCCTGGAATTCCTTGTATTAAACTCACCGATGGTGTTCGCGATATCTATCATGCTACACAAATATTTTCACATGCTTATACATTAATTATATATTGTAGTTGATGGCATCTGGATCGAGTGGTCTGACTGGACAGAGTGTCCAGTGACGTGTGGTGGGGGCATACACAATCGATCACGTGACTGTCTAGGGCCGGAACATGGAGGTGCTAACTGTACCGGTGAATGGGATGAATCAAGAGAATGTGGCGTGGATCCGTGTCCAGGTATCTCTTACGGCGGAGTAACGCTATAAATTTTGATACTTGTATCAGCAAATGAAGACTGTAGCATTATTCTATAGCTGAACAAAATCTCCATTTGTTTGCAAAAATGCTGGTTTTATAGCCAACATGCATAAAATGTTAAGCCATGACATTCCATGAGTGTGTCTGTTATTGCAAATGTCCGGTTCCTTTATGTCCTTTTTGTTTCATTTTTTTCCTCTTTTTTGTGCGTTCCCCCTGATTTTGGATGACTTTTACTTTGTGGGTAGTGTTTCCATATTATATATATTTATTTGCATACAATATATTTCACCGTCATTGTCCAAACAGTTCTAAATTGGTGTGTCGTAAGAAACGATGAACAGAAAACTTCCAACTGAATTAAAGTATATGATTACATATATTTTCCGCCTTTTTTCGAAAGGCGGTAATTTTTGTGATTCCCTGTTTCTTTCCTGCTCGAGAAAGCCTTTCCAAACTGAGTGTAATCTTAAAAGAAAAAAATTGCTCCGAGGGTGTAAGTTCTTTCTTTGAAGAGTCGACTGGTGATTAGAAGGGGGACTAAAAATGAAATTGGTAGAATTACGTCTTCTGAAAGTGTACCGATACGTCTTAAACAATTAGGTAGCTGTAAACGACATTTTTTAGTATAAAGCAGAAGGTTATTTAACAATTAGATAAGTTTAAGATTCAGATATTGCTTAGATTTAATAATTGCATTTTTATTCTTCAAGTTCTGAGTCTGAAAATATGGGTGTTTGTTGCAGTTGATGGCCAGTGGTCGCTGTGGTCTGGCTGGTCAGAGTGCAACGTCACGTGCGGTGGAGGAACTTCCGGGAGGTCTAGATTCTGTTCGGAGTCCGCGCACGGAGGATCGAACTGTACAGGGCCAGCGGAACAATATATGTCTTGTAACGAACAGGAATGTCCAAGTAAGTTTAGATGCATTAAATGGTTTTATTTATGTGTTACTTGTATTATTCTTCCGTTTTAAATATAAACGTATTCATACCAAATTTGGTGCGACAGACGCGCGTTTCTGTATTTAACTTCTTCAGTGTTCTATTCTATTCTATTCTATCCCATAACCTTACTAGGTCGTTGGGGCACCACAGCTGACTTCAAAACAATCCCTTTCCACCTTGTCCTGTCTTCAGCTGCCCTAGTTGAGCTGGCAAAATCCATTCCAGTCCACTCCTTGATATTGTCTTCCCACCTCTTCTTCTGTCTACCTCTTCTTCTTTTTCCTTTCACTGTGCCCTGAAGAATTGTCTTTGCTAAACCAGAAGACCTTGAGACGTGGCCAAAACACAGATCAAGAAAATCAGAGGTAGGGAGAACATCTCAATTGGCACCTGGAATGTAAGGACTCTGAGGCCAGCTGGGAAGCTTGAAGAGCTGACTCATGCAATGGACAGGTATCACTGGAACATACTGGGGCTCTGTGAGATGCGCTGGAAAAACTTTGGTGAGATGTCAACAGATGACAGACACAAGGTTTATTTCAGTGGAGAAGAGGACAAACATGAGTATGGGGTTGGATTTCTTGTGCATAAGGACATGGTGAGTGCTGTCTTGGGATGCCGACCAGTCTCCAGCAGACTGATTTCAATTCGCCTGAGAGCAGCTCCTTTCAACATCACCATCATACAGATTTATGCACCAACATCTGGACATGACGACAATGAGGTAGAACACTTCTACCAGCAACTCCAGGAAATCATAGACCAAACACCCAAGAAGGACATTCTGGTTGTACAAGGGGATTGGAATGCTAAGGTTGGAAAGGATGCACAGGCAGACTGGGAAAACGTTTGTGGACCCTACTGCAATGACGAGACAAATGAGAGAGGTCTCAGACTTCTAGAGTTTGCAACCTGTAACAACCTAGTACTGACAAACACCCTTGGCCCTCACAAACCATCAAGGAGATGGACATGGCACAGCCCAGATGGGAAACACCACAATCAGATTGATTACATCTTGGTGAGGAAGCGCTTCCGATCAGGAGTCAACATCCATAGGACAAGGAGTTTTCCTGGAGCAGACATAGGAAGTGACCATGACCTGGTCATGATGACCTTCCGAGTTCGTCTGAAGAAGGCTAGAAAGCCAACCCAGCCAAGACTGAAGTTTGATCTTGAGAAGCTAAGGGACCCAGAGGTGGCATGCACTTTTCAAGCAACAATAGGTGGAAAATTTGCACCACTCATTGGTCTGAGGGATGATGACATGGACATAGATACCATGATTACCACCTACAATACAGTAGTGACTGATGCAGCCAGTGAGATACTTGGGAAGGAACGTCGCAGGAAAAAGCCATGGGTCACTAGAGATGTTCTCGACCTCTGTGATGAGAGGAGAAATTTGAAGAAGAAGAGGTATGAAGCAGGAGGAGCAGAAGAATACAGGGAAGCAAACAAGAGGATTCAGAGGGCAGTGAAGAAAGCGAAGGAGGACTGGATAGCTAGTCAGTGCGAGGACATCGAAACTTGCCTGAACAAAAACAACAGCAAGAAAGCATACCAGCTGGTGAAGGATCTAACTTCAGAGAAACAGGGTAGATCCACAACTATCCAGGACAAGTCTGGGAAATGCCTTACAGAAGAACAAGAGATTCTCAGCAGATGGACAGAATATTGCTCAGAATTATACAACCATGAGACTGATGGTGACAATACGGTTCTGGACTGCAGTCAGCCCCCAGATGAAGATCAACAACTGATCCTTCGTGAGGAAGTTGAGATTGCAGTAGCAGCACTGAAGAAGGGAAAATCTGCCGGAGTTGATAATATACCAGCAGAACTTGTTCAAGCTGGAGGGGAGACCATGATTGATGTTTTAACAGATATCTGTAACAGGATCTGGAGAACAGGAGAATGGCCTACCCCATGGACTCAGTCGCTGATTATTACTCTCCCTAAAAAGGGCAACCTACAGCTCTGCCAGAACTACAGAACCATCAGCCTCATCAGTCATTCAAGCAAAGTCATGCTGAAAGTTATCTTGAACAGGCTTAAGCCACAAGCCGAAGAGATAATCGCTGAGGAACAGGCTGGGTTCCGAGCAGGAAGGAGCACCACAGAACAGATCTTCAACCTTAGAATCCTGTGTGAAAAGTATCTCCAACATCAGCAGAATCTGTACCATGTCTTCATTGATTTCAAAAAAGCCTTTGACAGGGTATGGCATGCAGCCTTATGGGCCACCATGAGGAAGTACAATATCAATGCAAACCTTGTTCGCACCATTGAGCAGCTATACGACAAGGCTACAAGTGCAGTCCTGATAAATGGCAGCACAGGAGAATGGTTCAGAACAACAGTTGGAGTAAGACAAGGATGTCTTCTGTCACCCACCCTCTTCAACATTTTTCTCGAACGGATCATGTCTGATGCTCTGGAAGAACATGACGGAAAGGTTAGCATAGGCGGCAGAAATATTACCAACCTGCGGTTTGCCGATGACATAGACGCTCTTGCTGAGGAAGAGCAGGAACTAGAAGCTCTAGTTGAAAGTCTCGACCAGACCTGCACAAGGTATAAGATGGAGATCAGTGCTGAGAAGACCAAACTGATGACAAACAGCGCAGATGGCATCCAGAGGGAGATCAAGGTAAAGGGGCAGAAGCTGGGTACTGTAAGCAGCTTCAAATACCTTGGAGCAGTTGTCTCAGATGATGGCTCAAAACAGGAGGTTCTCTCAAGGATAGCACAAGCCACTTCAGCTCTTGCCAAGCTGAGCTGAGCTCAGTGTTGCTTAACCCCAAAAATTAAAAAGAAAAGAGGTGAAGGGCAGCTCTCGGCAGGCAACGAGTATCCCTCAACAATTTAAAAGTAAGGGGGCGGTTAACTGAGATGCATTCCCCTGACTTGGCAGCGTTATATACTTCTATCCCTCTCGTTAACAAACATTTGCGTTACAGTTTTCTGAGCTTAGAACTTTTCGGTAATATGTTTCTTAAATGGCCAATTTCTACCCGGATCAAAGTTGCTTCTTCACAAAACTTGGCCGCTAAAGGGTGGACTTAGGTAATTTCAAACTGTAATCGTTCAAAATTGTCAGTTTCAAAACACTGTGACAAGTATACACATATAGTGGACCACTAAATTATTATAGTCATTACTGCATTTTCTTTCAGTTGACGGTGTGTGGGAGGCATGGTCGAACTGGACTGAGTGTAGCCTCAGTTGTGGTACCGGGGAGAGAGAAAGATTCAGAATTTGTTACGGCCCTTTCTTTGGTGGCGCTAATTGTTCAGGACCTGCTGATGAGCAAGAACCATGCAATACGCATGAATGTCCAGGTACCAGATTGTTCATCTTGTTTTGTGTTAAATACAGGAAAATCACTCAGTATTACATGTAACACTGCCAAGCATAGCTTTAATGCTCTGTAAATTTCATTGATGTTAAAGAAATGTAACAGTCTTATCCAATGAACATGGATTTTATTCTCATCCTCAAAGTTGACTCTCTTATATACGATACTGTGCGAAACGAGACTCCATGTATTTATGATTTAATATGATACCTTATATGTTCCCCCAAAGTTTGTTACAAGCTTTAGAATCTGACGAGGAAATGCCATAATTTAATTATTTTAGATTTCGTTTAGTACAAAAAGAGCTAGAGCATTGGAAACCACGTTAAATCAGCAAAACTGCAGTGCAAAGGTTCGCCGTAATTAGGTCGATGCAACATTCTAAAGATGCATCAACGTTCATACGATGCCATTTCAACGTACTGGAAATCAAAGTTTTGCTTCAGCGAAAACTTTAATATATATTGTTTATAGTTGACGGTATATGGGAACCCTGGGCAGAATGGGGAGCCTGCAATGTAAGTTGTGGTGGAGGTACTCGAATGAGATCACGTAACTGTTATGGGCCGTTCTACGATGGTGCTGAATGTCCCGGCAGCAATACAAGCGCGGAGGACTGTAACACACATGAATGTCCAAGTAAGTTCTAAGAGATTCATTCGACTAATTATTCCAGTGACGTTTTGTCAAAGCAAATACGCGAGAGGTTTAGAGTTCCAAATGCCCGTAATCGCGCTCTGAAATAATCAATTTCAAAGCATTTCACGATAAGTTTATTAGTTTCTTTTCTCTAAATTTTACTGTCTAGAATTTTGTCAAGTTTGTTTTAGTTTGAACTCGTAGTTATATTAAACATGCACCTGCAGATATCAAGCATATGCAAATAACATAAACAAATTTCTTTCGGTAAAACATTTTCACATTAATGAATATGATAAAACAGGATACAGATTTCTTATAACAATCGTGCAAAAAATCCAGGCACTACTATTTAATATATAAATTATGGATAAAAAAATGTTCAGGTACTGATATAATTTCAACAACACCAAATGAAAAATAAAACAAGAAACAGCTTTTAACAGCAATGATGGTTAGACACACAAGTAAAAACACAATAGAAAGCTAATTCAGCAGCCATTTCTATATATTATGTAGCAATTAAGGTAGTCTATACATAACCAGCAACTTATCGAAACCACCAGAAACGCAGATAAAACAAAACAAAAGCACTGTAGGTGAAGCAAAACAGGAGAACCGGTTTTGGACTGGCAGTGGAGAAATGGGAGCCTACTCCGATTTGTTATGGCAACTCGTGTCAGTTCCATTTTAGGATTAGAAAAATTGTGTGATAACCCATTGCATTCTGGGTAATTTTTGTCGTCTGCTGAAATTGTCATCTGAATCAAAATCATGAATATTCAGACAATATTGGTCTAACCAACTCTTGTAGAAATGATGCCTGGGCAGCAAACAGTTTGGATCTCAGATCAGGCCCCACGTTTGTGGGGCCTGATCTGGATCCAAACTGATTGCCCAGATACCCCTAAAGGGGTATCCCGCATTGAATAGGATAAAAGGAAGTCTTGGATGAACTATGCTAGTGGTAACTTTTCCTTTGTATCTACATTTATTCTCTGTTATCATTATTCTTTTAGTTGATGGCATTTGGCAGGAATGGATGAAGTGGGAACAGTGTAGCCTCACGTGCGGTGGTGGTAACCAGTCACGCGTCAGAACATGTACCGGTCCATTCTTTGGTGGCGCTAACTGTTCTGGGCCATTCGACGAGACTAGAGATTGTAATACCTTCGAATGTCCTAGTACGTTTTGCTTTCCTTAAAACTGTTAAAGATCTATGGGTTCACCTCTAGGTATCTTTATTTCGACCAGAAAATATTTGCTGCCCTTCACATAGATGATAACCCTTAAAGACCTTCTTTCCTTTAAAGTATAAAAATCCCCTGATGATGAAAGGGTTCAACCGGAGAAGCAATTCCTATACTGTAGAGGTTAGTCTCTTGCAAAACTGGTGCACGACCTATATAATGTAAATTTAATTTTAATGGAGAAGGTAATTATATATTCGATGGTAACAGGCGTACTTTGAGAGAGTGTTTCAAAGAAAAATACCAGCCTTATTGGTTGCGCGTTTTTAAAAGTATAACTTTCTTCTGAATGATACCACTGTATTTATAGTAATTTGATAAACGATTTATTGAAATTCAAAGAACGACTTTTTTTCTGTGAACTGCAGTTGATGGTGTACTAACTAATTGGTCAGAGTTCTACTCGTGTGACGTCACTTGCGGCGGAGGAATACAGTGGCGCAATAGAACGTGTGAGGGGCCGTTCTTTGGCGGTGCAAACTGCACAGAACCTCTTAAGGAGTCCCGGGACTGCAACATGCACAACTGTCCAGGTATGTATATTTATATGCTGCTAAAATCCAAATGACTATTTTAGAATTCGCAATTGCAAGAATTATGTGATCTGATTTTCATTTTCGATGAAAATACCAGTGTGGTGTATGCTTTTATGACACAAACATTTCGACTGATCCTATATCGTTCGTATCGTGTTGCAGTTTCATACAAGTTTCAGTAAGACTTACTTCCGCTAGTAGCATCAAATACATGATTTTTATGGGTTTCATGGAGTTTTCATGACAATTTCACTTATGTCGAGTGATCGTTATACAAGGTGGCAAGAAACCTCACCACCGGCTCTATGGTTTATGTCGCTTCTATAGAAGGCTGGATGACAAGCGAACGCTCTGATCAGACTGCACTAAGGTGCAGTCTGATCAGAGCCTTTGCTTGCCATCAGTGCCAAATTATAGGAAAGCACATGATACGGCTCATTAATACTTAATTCTGCTTCATGTTTATTTTGCCAGTTGATGGTGTCTGGATCAACTGGTCCCCGTGGGGAGAGTGTGACGTCACTTGTGGAGGCGGAATTCAGTTCAGAAATAGGACATGTGATGGCCCCTTTTACAATGGATCGGACTGCAGCGGCGTCGATGTAGAAAACAGAACATGCAGCGACTTCAACTGTCCGGGTAGGTTGACAAGATATCTCGATTCCTTATCTGAAAAAAAAATCCGCAGGAAAACAGAAGAAAAAATAAGACGATGCTTTCACGATTTAAGTGTATCCAGATCAAAAAATCGATCAAATTTGGCATAAATCCAAAACCAAACTTATTTACGGTAGGCACTGGTAAAATGATTTAGAGGAATGGATACTACACTGGTACGTCTCTCAATTATCTGCGTTGTGCACATGGTTTGATCCAAGTGGCGCTATGTGGCAGGGCTGTATTTGCTTTCGCAAGAACTGATTTCCCTGTTACCGTTTGCTACACACGTAAAACTATGAAATGCTAATCTACATGGATCCGAGAACGCGTTTATAAGCTCGTTGAGCTTTTTATAAAATCAAAGAAAAAAAGTTTAATTTTTTAACCCTTTTGAATTTTTTACGTTTTTGAAGAGAAAGTAAGGCTTGTCATTTGATCTTGGCGAAATTTAAAAACATGCTGATAGTATTCAAATACAAATTACAAAATACCTATGACTGCGACTATTTGAGCCGCGACAAGAGAAAACCAACAACGTGGTCGTGCGCCCAGCGCAGACTCATATCAGCCTGGGCATCTGCCCAGTCTGATCAGACTCTTCCCTAAGCACTTAAAGGGTAGCTAAGGATCTAAGCTACATATATGCGGACAGCGAAGACTCTGATCAGACTGGGCGGATGCCCAGGCTGATCTAAGTCTGCGCTAGGCGCACAGCCACTTTGTTGGTTTTCTCATGTCGCGGCTCAATTTTGTTAATCTTTTAGACTCTGATTTCCAATGCTTGTCACCATTTTCCAAGTATTGCATGTTTGTTCTCGTAGAGTGTAGGTATTTTTCTAATGCATTTTACAGTGGATGGAGTGTGGCTGCCCTGGAGTGACTGGGACGACTGCAGTGTCAGTTGTGGAGGTGCCACACACTATCGTTATCGGGACTGCGAGGGACCATTCTACGGTGGCGCTAACTGTTCAGGGCCTGGTGTAGAGGATCAGGCCTGCAATACCCACCATTGCCCGGGTCAGAATGTCGACTTAGAAGTCTTCTTTGCACAAGCATTATTATTTTCAGATGTTGGAACATGAAGGGTCCTTGCGACGGGACAACAAAGTTTTCCTGTTTATATAGGAGGATATTGTTGTGTCTCGCAGGCTCTTCATGCGTCAGTATTTAAGCAGATCGAGTTAAACAGGTACACCAGGGTTGCAGACCAGCAGTATATTTAAAGATGATTCTACAAGTTATGCTTTCAACCGAGAAACAATCATTTGTTTCTCCATTGAACACATACATTGCAGTATCTCGCCGGAATCGCCTAGTTATTTTTGAACAAATAAGAAAACTGTCTGGGTATCAGTATTAAAATCTTATTTATAGCGCTGATTACCTGCTATGCTTTTGGAACAACAGGAAGTGTTTTTCGTCATTCAATTGGACAATGAAGGAGCTTCAACGAACACCAACTTATGAATAATAACAACAGCGATGTCGCCTTAAATTCTTAACAGCATTTGAATTAAAATAAATAATTGCGCCTTAAGAAGCGAGCCATTTGCTTTTCAAATGCTCTATACAACACGTCACGCTCACCGCTTATGCCTACCCTAAATCTAACCTGTATTAAAATGCACTATTCACAACCACACGTAGTCTATCGCAAATATGCACACATTTGTGATCACGACAAAATTTTGTTGTTTTAACTTTCATGTAAAATTTACTTCTCGTCTCATAGATTAGTATATGATCGTACAGCACGTTTTTATTATATCTTTTTTACATAATTTTACAAATTAAGACAGTAACTACATTTTCATAACTACTTTTAATAACGCCATTTATATTCTATATGAGAGATAGTGAAAGAGAAACATTATTGTCATCATATTATTATCATATATAATTTCCATATAAAGTACTTTAAATTATCTCATAAAGTTAAGTTTAAATGGAATGAATAAGAATGTTGGCATAGATTTGCAATTTTCCGCTTTAACTTTCAGTTGCTTGGTTATCAGAAGATACATAATTCATATTTGTTGCTAAATATTTATATCGTGTTTCATAAATTTACATTTATTTATAAAATGAAGCAAAATAGTAAACAAATACATGTAAATTGTTTTTAATTAGACACTACAGTTGCTGCTTATATTTGAACATGAGATACAGCAAATATACTTAGCGGCGAAAGAAACGTAGGTTAAGTCAAGTAAATAAACAATCCAAGTGGTGTTTTATCGGCTTGTATTGCTAGAAAGTATTTACCAGAGACAGAGGGGCGCGTGGTCGAATGTTAGTGATGCTCGGTTCTGGGGCAGAAGGTCGCTGGTTCGAATCGCCTTTCTGTCAGCCGGCTACTGGAAAACTCTCTTTGTCAATCAGACATTAAATGGGCACCTTTTTTGAATTCGGGAAGGATTATGCAGCGAAAGGAAAGGGATGGGCTCCGTCAGTCATATGATGTGCCCAAGATACGACCGGCTTTAAACCTCTACATCCTATATGGCCAAATTCTACGGGAAACATATACCTTTTATTTATCAAATCTTTGTCGATCTACTGGAATATATGATATCGGAACACATTTTGCTTATGCAATCTGTACCATGCTGGAGACAAAATTTCCTCCAAAGAGATTATGTAATCAGACACCTCACTGATCGCAGTTTCAATGCCTTCCTGTAAATGGAACCCTGGCCACATACTTTCGTTTCTCCTTCCGCTGATTCAAGAAGGGCAGTTGTCAGTTACTGGCGAAAGTATGTGCACTTATTACTGGTTAACCGCATAGGAGGTCTAAGCCTGCCCATAAATAATGTGGTTAGGTTAACCGACCGTCCCGACATGACCATAGCTGTTTACCGTGGACGTTAAGCAATAAATCAATCAATCAAAAATCCTGTAAATGGTACACAGACTAGTCTGAAAGACAATATTTTCCATTGTAGAAAAGCTCGAGAATAAGACGGGTCTTTTAAACTATTTTTCATTTGTCGTTGAGAATATATGCTGTATCATTCTGTATGGGTCATTACGCAGACTATACATATCATAACTAATCTTTATATCTTGAGACAATACTTTGAATTTAAACAGTCAATCTATATCCCAGCAGGCACATAACCTTGTATCAACCTTGATTCAACGTCATGGTTGAAACAAGGTTGATTCAAGGTTGATCCGCACAACCTTGAATCAACCTTGATTCAACGTCATGTCTTGAATCAAAGTTGATTCAAGGTTGTGTACCCAAAATGACGTTGAATCAAGGTTGATCCGAGGTTGTGTGCCCAGTGGGATGAGTTTTGAAGTTTATTATTATATCCAGGTAAAGTTAAAATTTTCATTTTTTTTACCATTCTAAACCATTCTATTGAAAAAGGCTTTGTAAACTTATAATTGACAAAGATTTCTCTAGATTACAATGGAATATCTGAAAAATACCCAGGAAACGCCAAAATCACACAGCACAGCCCCTCAATAAATACAGTTAACCAAGACACGACTACAGACACAGCACAGTCCACCGATATATAAAGCTACTTATAGCCATAAAGCCATAATCACAGAGCTACAGGACCAAAATTACAGATAAAAATACCCAGAAAATGCCATAATAACACAGCCTAGCCTACCGCTAAATGCAGAAAAATAAACAAGAAAAGGTCAAAATCATACATCACAGCCTACCAACTAATACGGATAAAAGGTACCAAAAAAAGGGGTCTAATCGTACAATTCAACGTGCCCATAAAAACGGATAAAAGGTGAAACGAAAATGCCATAACCACACAGCACAACCCACCACTAAATACTGATAACATTACCAAGAAAAGGTCACAGCCGACCACTAAATACGACTAAAGCCTAGATTCAGAGCCTACCGGCAAAGGATCAGCTGTCTTTTAGAGGCAGTAAATGGGCGGGGCTACTGATTTTCAGATCAGATTAACCCCAGTCAGTTGTCTTATTGATAATCATAGTCAGCTGTCAATTATTTCACAGGTAAATTCTTCAGCAGCCACAACCAATTAGATCAAGTACTGGAATTTTGACATATTGAAGATGTTTACCCTCAGGCGTCTAGAGAAATACTGAGAATAACCACCTAATTTTGTCTTTCATAGTCCGACTAGACGTTTAAATATACAAAGATTAGGCCTACGACTAAACAAAAGATATAGCACAGCCCACCTATTAATAAAGGTAATGATAGCCAGGAAACGTTTTATAACACCACACAACAGTACAAAAAAAACAGTCAAAGATAACTCCAAAACTTCAGAAACAGATACCCGGAAGGGTCGTTGTCACACAGCACATTATCCCACCCCCTACTCCCTGTGTTATTACAAATCTAGATAGCCAGACCAGAGCGTACTCTTACAACACATATCAACAATAGATACAGCTACGTATACCCAGGACAGGCCCGTCAAATAACACAAGCCATAGACAAATACAGATACTCATGAACAGCCATCATCACGCAGCACAGTCCACCAATACATAGATAAAGAGAGCCAATAAATGCCATAATCACATATCGCCAATAAATGCCATAATCACATATCACAATCAATCCATAGATGCACAGAAACCCATAATAGGTCATAGTCACACTACAGCACAATCCACCTATAAATACAGATATTGATAGTCACGAAAGGCCATAATCACGCAACACAGCTGACCACTGCATAGAGATAAAGATACCAAGGCAAGGCCATGGTCACACGGTAAAGCCCATCCATACATACAGTAGAGGTACACAGGCAATTCTTTAATAAAACAGCACAATCCATGGATAATTGCAGATAAATATAGCCATGAAAATCAATAATCACACAGTGCAGTCATCCATAAATATAGTCAAAGCTATCCGGGAAAGTCCACAGACAAAGCACATCCTATCCTAGACTCAAAAAAAGCTATAACCGCAAAGCACTGCCCGACCAGACATCGAAATAGGAAGAAATCTGAAACATGAACGACAAAACGAACTAGCATACAGCGACAATAGACTCAGTCTAACAAAGAAGAACTGTAAAGGAAGAACCGCAAAATCGACCATGTCGCTTCATTGCACAATACTCTTCAAAACCACCCTTCAATTCGTCCTGATATGACTGAAACACTGTCAACAAGGCCGCAAAACTACCCAGTCATCCAGCCGTCAGTCAACAAGACAATCTGAAATCAAAATCGAATTAATGCAATACGCCGAAAATCAAGGACTGCTATATGTGATGAAAACACAATACATCACATTTCGGGAAAGAGGCTCTGCGACACAAGGGTGGCACAAGGGTAGTAGATTAATATACATGTGAATCAGTTATGTACTGATTCCCAAAGAAATACACTAAAGAAATGAAAGTTACTGACGAATCGATTTAATTGAGTTTTTTCGTGAAGCCGCGTCCTCCAGCACCGGCTTGAATAGAATTAGGATTTTTCAAACCGGATCCAAATGGACACATTAATCCGAAAGGACCAAAAATATAAACTTCAAGATAATGTTGAATGTGTAAATAAAAGTATTGAATATTCGCATTAGCTAGATTCTGACATCGCAAGACCTGTAGCATGGTCTGACAATGGTACAACAGTGTTATTTCTATGATTATCAAAAGATGTGTAGAAACTTTCAGATTACACATATTATTTCTTCGTGCACATGAAGGGGGAGAGGGAGGTGTAGGCTACATTTATCATAACAGTAGTAGCAGTCCTTTCCCAATAATATCAAACACGGCAACAAATTGCACAAAAAAAAACATATTATACAGTATTTCATTATGGAATAAAAATTACAAGCAAACTTTTAAAATTATAAATACAAACTTTATCGCTTGTAACAAGACATCATACTAAGGAGCGGCTGCCTGGTGACCCAGTGTGTGTATATAACATGTTATATTTTCTTTATTTCTATCATGCTGACTTAATGACTTATTTGCATATAAGAAACCGCATTATGACCGAGAGATTACTTACAGTTGATGGTGTATTTACTTCTTGGAGCCCTTGGGAGGAATGTGACGTCACTTGTGGCGGAGGAATACAGTGGAGAAATAGGTCATGCTATGGGCCATTTTATGGAGGGGCAGAATGTGACGGGGCATTTAATGACTCACAGATCTGCAATACACTTGAATGCCCAAGTATGTATGTTGCTTACTGTGTAAAACTAACGCAAATCGTTATTTTTTATTAAGACTGGTACACAGAGAAACAAAATATTGTATTTCGAAACTAATTTTCACTCGCATAGTTAGAACAGTTATATAAGTTGTGTTATTGATTTATAAAGTTTTCTTAGAAATAACCTACTACTGCCTACATAAAAAATAATAGTCTAAGATGAGGACACAAATCCAAAGTAAGGGTTAATCCCCAAATGCTTAAAATGAATCATGAATCATGTATACCGTGCACCATTTTATCCGTACCAAGAAATATCTGAAAAAAATATTGTCGGAGGAAAAAAAATATCCATATTTAGTATCGAAAAAATTTCATCAGTTATCCAGCTGCAACATAACGTAAAGGCAACGTCGCATCAATAACGATGCAAAGATATGACGTTGCATTGACGTTGCAGAAATGTCATGTTCTTTCTGAGATAAGACCTGGGTTCGAGGTTATAAAACTTGAAAATAATCTCAAACTCAAAATAAAGCACACTGTTTGGCTGCTTCCGAGCATATGCTCGGAAGCAGCCAATCAGTGTGCTTTATTTTGAGTTTGAGAATGTACACACGTTTTATAACCTCTGGGTCTGCTCTATGGTCTTCTATCATGGATAAGTCTTCCCAGCACCAGAAGCATGGATGTTTCATTTTGACTGCAGTTGTATACATGTAAACACTTCTAGTCGTAAAACAAGAGTTGTTTTGTTTGCAGTTGTAGTTATACTTCTAATTGCACGGAGAAGTAATCCTTATACATACTTTTTCATAGTATAATGTAAAACTGTGTTGTTTATTATCATTATTATTATTATAAGGATTTTTTTGTTTTAAACCACAGACAAAACACTCTAGTAAAGTCTCCGGATGGCTGAAATCCGAAAACTAAAATCATGTTACTTTGCTGTATCTTGTAGTGTAAAGCATATATGAAGTCATCTACTTAATTTGGACTCAGTGTGGGTTACTCTGTTTTGCAGTTGATGGTATCTGGAATCAGTGGGGGAAATGGGGAGAATGTACTGTGACCTGTGGCGGAGGAATAAGATTACGTCAGCGCACGTGTGAAGGACCTTACTTCAATGGAATGGATTGTATCGGATCAGAAAACGACACTGAAATATGTGAGACCGACTTATGCCCGAGTAAGACATTGAGTAAACGTGGATATATAAGATTAGCATTTTTTTTAAGCAGACAATCACAATTTTTGCGGTTGTTATTTGTCAAAGCTATATAAACCTTTTTATGGTATAGCTCATTTTAAACAAAATGGAATAAATTTATCAAGAAAAATGTATATCTGCATGGAGAAGCAACCATTTGCACAAGTAGTCTATAGATATTGTAATAAAAGACCGCTGTCTAGAAGACAACTTTAACAGATTTTTCCAGGCGTTGATCGATAGGTTAATGCATGGTTTCTACAGACAAGTCTTCTACTTCAAGTCGTTACCTTCCTTTTCGTACAGAAATTTCAAACGCATGTCCCCATGGTGAAAAGTTAGACAAATACCAGGGCCCGTTTGTTCAAAACTAACGATGTCGTTTGTTTATGTTTTGTTTAAATTTCAAACATTAATATCTCAAATATGCCAATATTGTTCGTTGAGAAAATGTGAGAAGCTTTTGCATTGCAGAAGCTTGTCACATTTTTTTCAACAAAAAATAGCAGTGTATTTGGCTATAAAGTTCACGTCTAAACGGGCTCGTTAGGCTAACGATGCTTCCAACAACTGGGCCCAGAGTTGCATTGAAACAATAACACAGTAAATCAATAACGATTCAGTTCGAATTTTATTTTAATTCAACCGTTTTGGACATAAGCAAGCAATTTTTTTTTGTTTGTTTGTTTAATTTAAGCATCTGCAAAGCCTTTTGTTTCATTTTGTTGGCAGAAACAAATCTTTAAACTTTATAAGTACAGATAAAAACATGATTTTTGAATCGTGTTTTACAGCGCTTTTCGTGTTTCAGAATGATTTATGTCTAATATACATATCTCTTTTCTAGGATTATTATTACAGAAACATCTACTTAGTGTTCTTACAAAAAAAGACATTTTCTATAAACATTTGCAATAAATTCTCTTGCCTGCATGCTTAACTCTTTCGGCGCCAAATTTTTCAGACGACAAATTTTCGTCTGCTCAAATCATCAGACGACAGATTTGTAGTTGGAAATTTTAACAATCTAAAGACATTTTTCATAAAATCAGGCTTTTTAAAATCATATTTGAATGGCAAACAGTGTAGATCCTGATCAGACGGCTCTTTAAGAGCCGGCTGATCTGGATATACGCTGTTTGCAAAGTCGCATTTTTGCGACTTTGGCGCCGAAAGAGTTAAATAATTGTATGTTAGTATTGCACAATTTTAGATATCGGATTAAACAAAACTGTTTTAATTCTACATTCATCCCTATATATTTTTAAAAAAGGAACATCTTTAGTACAATTCACCAATAAGCCGTTGAGCCTTTTATGCCTAGCGTCCTATCAAAAGTACATTAAGCAAACAGTGCAGACTCAAATGCGACACGGCAGCCCGCTGCTTCTGATCAGGGTCTACAGTGTTTGCGTAAAAAAACTAACAGAATAAACCCGCCAAAATCTAAGAATAGAAGCGGTCACTAGGCATAAATGGTTAGCGTTATTTCTTTTACAAGTTTTACCGATTTCAAAGACCATAGTCCAAGTATAATAAGTTTGTAGTTTAAATTCAGGAGTAAGTAGTAAGTCAGATTCCTATGTACGAGCTTTTCTCTCTCACAGTTAGGCTTTTTTTTCTAAAGATAAGACTGAGTAGAATCATAACGTAGAAATATTAGAGTTACTGTAACCGTTTCATTCACACAGGAAATGTTTTATCGCCAAATTTAGCTTGTAAGACAGCCATGTTTTGCATAGCTTTAAATAAATGATGTGTTTGCTTCTGAATCTACCTATACAATTATAAGGATACTTGCATGATAACTACATGTATACCCAGACCTCGGCCCTCATCGGATCTTGAGAGTTTATATGTAGCTTGAATTTTACAAAACGGCTTTAAAGTCAGTAATATCAGCATGGTAATCATCTAACAAAAAGGGTTTTATATGTCTCTCTGTATATGTATATCGATTAATTCAGTTGTCCTGTTTTTGTTCCTACAGTTCCCGGTCTATGGAATGAGTGGACTCCTTGGTCTCTATGTACACATACCTGTGACGGCGGTGAACGTTACAGGAATCGAACCTGTGATTGGGAGTCCTTTGGTAACCTGACCACGGACTGTGAGGGACCACCTGAGGACTATCAGGAATGCCACACTTTCTCGTGTGAACCATATGGTAATTATAAAGGTCACGAAGTTTACCGTAAACATTCTAAAATGGGACATCTAAAATAATTAACGTAACCGGCCTAATATTGAACAGTTTGGTCAATATTAGGACGGTTACGGTAATTACGGTTTGCTGTAATTCGTCTTAAAGATGCAGAAAGAATGGAAAACAGTGTAGACCCAGATTAGACTGGGAAGCAGTCTAATCTGGGTTTGGATTGTTTGGTTATATTTATCCGTCCAATTTATATAGAATTAGGATCCCCGGTAGCTCAGTGGGTTATGCGCTGGCCTACTGATCCAGCGGACCGGGTTCGAGTCCCGCTTGAGGCGAGAATCTTTCCTACCGTAAACGGGGGTCCATTGCACACAGCCTTTTCATTATCATACTGTTTTCTTCCTGATATGACTGAAATACCGTTGAAAAGGACGAAAAATCGAAATGATGTGCTTGCCCGATATTCGATGATTTGGATCAGTCTGTGTCTCCTTGCCTGAGCCTTCTATGACACTGAGTGCATTCATATTTCCATGAGTCCATACCATGTGTGCAAATATTGAAAATTTGATTAGACTACGCACACTGGCGTGCTGATTTGAATCTTTTCTGGTCAGTTTGAGTATGCACTAATGACCATCGGTCTTCATACCTCCAGCAGGGTCATGTCTATTCCCAGGCTTCTAAGGTCGTTGAGGATTCATAGAGGACTGCAACAATCGGTCTCCATTTAGTCATGCTTTCAGCTGCAGTACAAGCGCTTTCTATTTCCATTGGTCACTGACTATCATGTCCGCAAACTAAAGAAACGCCACGTTTAACAAAGCATTATATCAGTCAGTTCTGACCATTTTGTCAGAAACTATGTACTTCATCCTCCCTCTGCCCCCCCCCCCCCCCCCCCACATCCAAAATCTGCCCCACCACACACACACACACACACACAAACACGTAGAAATGCTGGTAATGCAGTTCAAAGGAGCCGCGACATGAGAAAACCAACAAAGTGGTTGTGCGCCCGGCGCAGACTCAGATCAGCCTGGGCATCCGCCCAGTCTGATTAGAGTCTTCGCTGTCCGCATGTAGGTAGCTTAGACCCTTAGCTACCCTTTTAGCGCTTAGCAAATAGTTTTATCAGACTGGGCGGCTACCCATGCTGATCTGAGTCTGCACTTGGCGCACGCCCATTTGTTGATTTTCTCGTGTCGTGGCTCAGATTTTGATCATATATGGTCCCCTTGACTTATTTCCCTTCTCGAAAAGCACAAAAAGGTAATTATAGCCGATAATGTTTGCCAAAAATGGATCAATCAAACGTTTAAATAAAAAAAACTTGTCAACTACAATTACAGGTTCGGAAAATGTCCATAACTGCGCTGCACTAGGCGTGAAGATAACAAGAGCTGTCGCCTGACAGCATAGCTCGCCTGAATTGGTGCTTGCCCATCACACAGCAGCTATGGTGGTGTGGACTGCTATGCATAAAACTTCGTGCAAGCTTAATGAAAACACATTTATAAACAAAAGCTATCTCAGAAATAAGTCTTAAAATAAAATTAAAATAGAAAAAATATGAAATGAAATTTCAAAGTCCATGAGCTTGAGGTAAAAAAAAACCTGACGGGTGGGGGTAGGGGGTGGGGGCTATGTGGACTGCTATGCATAAAACTTCAGGCAAGCATGTACATAATGAAAACACATTTATAAACAAAAGCTATCTCAGAAATAAGTCATAAAATAAAATTAAAATAAAAAAATGAAATGAAATTTCAAAGTCCATGAGCTTGAGGTAAAAAACTGACGGGGGGGGGGGGGGGGGGGGGGCAGGGCTAGGATGTATCAAAACCCTGAACCATTATCTAACATCAGTCCAAGTATTAGTATCAACCGAGTCCATCATCGTGGCACTGTGAAATTATGTCTTCATAAATATAAAACTTTAACCAAAATCTTTAAGACAAAATTCTAAGTAGATGACCTTGAATCTTGTGGGGTAAGTATAAGGTGTTTTGTAAAAAGTCAAAAAGAGTCTAACATCAGTTCAAGTATAAACTAAATCTCAGCAAAGCATTATGAATCAGTATGCAATTACCAAACTTTAAAAAGGACAAAAATTCCTAAGTCCCTGACCTTGACATCAAGATCACTGAGCGGGGTTGGGGTAGTACTCTGTAGATCTTACTACAGTGCAAATATAAAAAGAATTCATAAATGGGTTCAGGAGATATGTGTCTTTAAAAAACTTTAACCAAAACATCCAAATTCAATAAAAAAGACAATATTCCAAGTCAATGAACTTGACATCAAGGTCACAGAGGGGAGTGGGGTAGTACCTTTGAAAACTTTAGACCAATATCTAACTTAAGTGCAAGTATCAAAGGAATCCATCCATGGGTTAAGGAGATATTGGACTTTAAAAAACTTTAACCAAAACATCCAGTCCAAAACACTACCAATTTTCTAAGTCCATGACCTGGACATCAAGGTCACGGAGTGGAAAGGGGTGGTACCCTGTTAAACCTTAGACCAATATCTAACTACAGTGCAAGTATCAAAAGAATCCATTCATGGGTTAAGGAGATATAGGTCTTTGAAAAACTTTAACCAAAACATCCAATCCGAACGCCGACACGGACGCGGACGCGGAGGCGGACGCCGTGGTGACAACAATAGCTCTTCCTGAACTTTCGTTCAGGCGAGCTAAAAAGCAACACAGTGTCAAATAGAGGTGTCCGGCAGAATACTGTCACAGTGTTAGAGTACTCGAAAGTTGAAATTAAACAACAGCCTAGATGCTTCAAGACACCGAACTGTAAAGATCAACCTGTTTCACATTGTTTAATCAATTAATGCCTAGCGTCCCATTAATGTGACATATGCAAACAGTTCAGACCCAGATCAGACGCCGCAAAACGCGGAGTCAGATCAAGGCCTACACTATATGCACCAGACATATGGGTATTTCTTCCCAAAATAATAAAAAAAAACACTATGAATATGAACTAAACCAGACACCCCTTATTTGACAAATGAACTTATCCATTTGATAATGATAGAACAGTTCAGTGGGAATAAATGGGTTAAAATATTCCTTGCTGAATTAGAAAACTTACAATTTGTACTCAAATAATTGGCTGGTTTCATTTTGACCTTTTTAACATCTTGTAACGTACTCAGTCTGTTATACATTAACTACTTTTCAGCTATCCACTGTACTGACTGGGCCAGCAGAGGATTGAACCAGAGTTGTATAGCTGAAGTTGACCCAGATGGGGAGGGATATATGTTCTCTAAAGTGGAAGTGGAATGTGACTTTGATTCTGCACCAGGACAAGCCCTAACTATTCTACGTTAGTCTCTTTGACAATATCATATTGTTTTTAGTCATATATTTTTAAAGATTTGGGACAGATAGGTCCGAGCAGACCTTTATCAAAGCAGTCAGATCAGAGTCTATATTTTTAAATTCCGTTTTTTCTCAACATTATCTTGAAATTAATCCGATGCTCAACAGTCTGTCCTAGAAGTTTATGGCGTACCGCTAAGTGTACTGTATATAGGGTATATGAGTACACTTCCCGTTTGTTTGGTTTTTGTTTTCCCAATTTTACAAAGGGGAACAACTTTTGTAAGTTCCTGTTTGCTTCTCCAGATGACCAAAGTCTTAAAAAAGGAGATTTGTCGCTCTCCAAAACAGAAAATTTGAGCCGCGACACGCCAAAACAAGTGGTTGTGTGCCCAGAGAAGACTCGGATCAGCCTGGGCATCCGATCAGAGTGTTTGCTGTCCGCATGGAGATAGCTTAGACCCTTAGCTTCCATTTAAATGTGTCGCCGTAAAACGAAATTTCCGATCATAATACCGACGATTTACCTTTCCAAATGACAATTTTCCATACAGTTATCCCCATTCTAATGCACTTTTCACATTTTCATCTTTAAAAGGGCGCTAATTTGCACCCATAGCAAACGCTTTTAGCGACGTAAAATCAGGCGTCAGCCAATGAGAAGCGACGTTACGTAATGACGTCATGTTTCCGACAGTATATCGCAGGATGTACTGTTGCAAATTTTTGGCGTTTTTCAATCAGACGTCACGTTACGTACCTAAGTGCATTAGAATCCAAGTTTCGTTCCTGTGAGTGTTCTTTGTCTTCAAAGGATGCCTTTATAGATTTATTTGTCATGATGCGCTCAAAAAGTGCATTCAAATTAAGGTTAGCTTATATCATACCTTCTAAAAGAAAGAATTTTCTCCTTTTGGAAGACCCCAATTTAGCCTGGCTAAGACCAGGGAAGCAAACAGGAAGTGACAAAAATTGTTCATCTTTGACAAAAATGGCGGTAACATGGTACAGAATTCACACACATTAAGCAAGTGGCTCATGTATCATTTTAAGATTGTTTAATTTGGTCAAAATTAAGTTGTTTTTGTTGTTTTTCACATCTCATCTGACTATATGTTTTGTAGACCATGATGCAGAAAATCGTACACGAGTGAAAGACTATGAAGGCGCCGGGGAATATCAGGTGGTAATAGGTTATGACGTAGGTTGGGCTGCTGCAATCAAGATTATAGATTCCTCCGCTGCATGCTCACAGTTTATGAGATGGGAATGTAAAGCCGCCATAATACACAATCCCTACAACCCAGACATGCTGACAACATTTTGGATGAATCGGACTGAACAAATGACGAACTACTTTGGCGGTGCTACACCCGGAAGTGGGAATTGCGCATGCGGTGAAACAAATTCCTGTTACAATTCAAGCTTACCTTGTAACTGTGATGAAAATGATGAAGTTTGGCGAGTTGATGAAGGTTGGGTCACAAACAAGGTGGAGTTACCAATTCACTCTTTTTATGCTGGAGATACAGGTGCGTATATATTAACAAACAGATATTAATAAATGGAGATATGAATCATTAAATGGGACCAAATGTCTCAGCCACCATAAAGTATTAAATTGTTGATCCATGTCTCACCCCCACCTACCCACCATCCTCAGGATTAGAGTATTGAAAAAACTTCTGGCATGCGATTCAGATCAAGAAATGGCTATAAATTATCTAGACAGGTACTTACCCAAGAAACATATGTTTACCATAAATTTATCCAAGATAAATAGTGTCTGACACTTTTTCTTTTTTTATGTCATTGGATGATATAGATCCTGAAACAATTTTTTAATCTTTCCACTTTACAAAACTAACGTGATTTCTGAATTTGGAGCTAACATGAGTATTAGTATACTTAATTATTGTGAAAACAATTCCAACTGAATCGCATAACATTCATAGCAGTAAGGTGACATCATTTATAAGTGCTGAGATGATAGTGACAATACACTCCTGTAAGTTCGTTTAATTACTGACACAAACATTACAGAGTTACAAGACTAAGTCAATGTGATTTGAAGAGTTTGGATTACAACAGTGTATACAGAAATGTTGCACGTATCGTCGCAGCCCGTCGTCGTTTAAAGTGAAAAAACCAAACTTTCTAACCTAATCATAATCCGACTTTTAGAACTGCCTGAGAGATTTGACTATTACTTTGATAGATTCTAAGAATTGCGAAACATTAATTAACGATCCTTAGGCAAGGCTACACTCGCTAAGCACAACACAATCCAAAGACAAAGTGGATAACACACTGTTAACAACAGACATCCTCATTCAAATAAAGAAGAACTGCAACAGAAGCTCACAGAATTTAAACTCCGTATCCTTACCACTGACCGTTTGAATGGCCGGAACAGGCAAACCCTTTCGATAAATATCTGCAAGTACTGAGTCTGTGATCTCCTGTTTCGAAAGCTGAACCCGAGATAAGTACTAAATGCAAAAGGAACATTGGACCCTGATTCACTCCTCAACATGAAACTATAAACTGTTTACCCTAAGCTTACAGGAGGTATTATTTCCACACACCCCCGCCCCCTCAAAGGTGAAGGGGGACACTTGGTTTCAGTGTTGTGCAACGGCGTCGGCGTTACAGTTTGTTTCCTGTATAATTCTTTAAAAGCATGGGTGGAATTTTATCAAACTTGCGCGGATACATCATTTGAAGCTGATTCAGTCTTGGTGACTATTTCACCACTTTCAAGGTGGCAGGAAGTCTTGGACTGTTGAATTTTGTGTGTCGGCGTCGGCGTGAAAATGTCTGGTAAATTAAAAAAGAAAACATTCACCTGTTACGTTAAGCTCAGTTTCTTAGTAAAAGCAAGGGCTATATTTCAAACTTGCCCCATAGGTACGTATGTGGACGATCTACCAAAAGCAGTGAGGCATATCGGGCCATAACTGTATTTCGCGGTTGATTGAACATAGAAAAAATATTCACCTTCGGCGCTTGGCTGAGTTTCTTAGTAATCAACCTTGCTCCAAAGATACGTCTGGGGAAGATCTACTGCAAGCCGCGACGCATATCGGGCCATGACCAATATTTAACGGTTGATTGAACATAAAAAAACATGCAGCTGTTGCGTTTACGTCCGTTTTTAAGTAACAACAGGGGATAAAGTCTTCAAACTGTTCCATAGATACATTTGGGAAAATAATAGATAGTTATGCTTATCGGGTAGTTAGCTGTATTTTATGGTCCAGTGATTTTGCCTTATATATCGAAGAATATTAAAATTTTGAAGTCTGAACACGATTGCATGGGGTAATGAATGGGAATGACCCAATGTTAGACCTCAAACTAACAGTAGGTCACAGTTACCTATTTTTGATAGTCCGGTGATTTTGCCTGATGTCTTGACTACTATTTGAAGTACGAACATGATTTCTTCGGATAATAACTCTGTATGACCCAAAGGTTGACCTCAAAGTAGTAATGGGTCTAATGGTTTTGCCTTTTAACCGGAAGATTATTTGATGCAAAAATGATTGCTTCTGATTATATCTCAGTTAGACCAGGACTTGACTTCAAACTAACAGTACGTCACCGTGTCCTGTATTTCATGGTCCAGTGATAAAAGACTGTTTGATGTATGTTCTTGATGGCTTGGGAAAATGACTAAATTTGACAAAAATTGATCTCAAAGTAACAGAAGGACACACTGACCTATATTTCATTGTCAAGTGATTTTACCTGTTCTTTTGAAGACTATTTGATGTACGAATATAATTTATTGGGCAAATGACTCCGTATGACCCAAAGTTTGACCTCAAACTTATTGTAGGTCATAGTTTCCTATATTTCATGGTCCAGTGGTTTTGCCTTATTTCTTGTAGACTATTAGATTTACGAACATGATTGCTTGCGATTATGACTCAGTATGACCGTATGTTTGATCCCAAAATAACAGGAGGACACATCGACCTATATTTCACGGTCCATTGAATTTGCCTATTATCTTCAAGACTTTTTAGAAGTACGAATAGGATTGCTTGGGATTATGACTCAGTATATACGGCCGGATGTTTGACCTCAAAACTAATAGTTGGCATCATTTACCTATATTTCATGGTTCAGTGATTTTGCCTTTTATCTTCAAGACTTTTTGATGTACGAATAGGATTGCTTGAAATAATGACTCTGTATGACCGGATCTTTGATTTCCAACTTACAGTAGGTCACATTTACCTATAAACATGGTTCAGTGATTTCGCCTCACATCTTGAAGACTATTTGATGCACGAGCATGATTGCTTCTGATAATACAAGTACAAGTACAAAAGTTTATTCGGTATAAAACATAATACAATGTTTATAACCAATAGACACATAGAAATACAGTGAAGACAATGAAACAATATACTGTTTGCAGAAGAGCGTAACATATAACATACATATATACAAAATATGATATTGCAATTTACATAACACTTCGTAACAATTTACGTGGTCATGTGTTTCGTTTTTTAGTGGCAAAGTAAATGAATTTCGCTAGTCCGGTGATAGAAGGTTTGGTTGTTTTAGAAAGTAGTGTTTCAAATTTTATTAATGTTGGCCAGTGGCAAAAATATTGCTTGAAAAACTTTCTTCTTAAATCCCTATAATTTGGACAAACCAGTAAAAAGTGATACTCGTCTTCAACTTTACCCATATTACAAAACTGACATATCCTTTGCTCTCTTGGTATACTTTCATATCTACCTGTCTCGATCATTACGCTATGGGAAGATGTTCGAAAACGTGTTAGTGCTGATTTATATTTCGGGTCGATTTCAAGATTAAGATAATTCTCGAGTTCGAAATTGTGCTTAAAAATACTATATGCCTGAAGCCGGTTTGAGTTATTTATTTCAGAGTACCATGTCTGTTTATATGTGTCTAGTATGCGCTGACGAATCAGATTAAACGGAATATTAATATCGAATTGTCTCCAAATATACCCCAAACCATGGCATTGCAGTATATTTTTTACCTGGGTAGCCCAGTTTTGACCATTGTAATTTATATCGAGATCGGAATCTTGCTTGAGCATTAAGTAAACTTGTTTCAATAATGAATTATTGTTTTGTTGTAGAATTTTGATCCAATATTTGATCATGTTAATTTTTCTTGATACTGAAAATGGCGTTCTGCCAAGTTCTCCGTACAGTGCAGATAAGTTAGTGGATTTCTTAACGCCAAGGATAAATCGCAAGAATTTAATGTGAATAAGTTCAATGTCTGAAGCAGCATGCATACCCCAGACTTCTGAAGAATAATTAAGGATCGGAGACACTAGCATATCAAAAAGATGCAGTTTTTGTGAGATTGGTAATTCGATATTTTTGAAAATAGTAAAAAGATTTTGCAAAGCGAAGGATGCATGTTGTGATATACATTTTTGCGTACGGTACCAATTGCCGTTTTTGAAAAGGGTGACACCCAAATACTTAAATTGGTCAACAACTTCTATTATGGTATTATATATAACGAAATCGAAATGTGTTCTTCTTCCTTTTTCAAAGATCATAGCCTTTGTTTTATTAATATTTATCTTCAGGCCCCAAAGTTGGCAATACGTTTCTTGATCTGAAAGTAATGACTGCAATGTCTCGGGCGATTTTGCAAAAAGCACTTGATCATCTGCGAATAATATGAGAAATAATTTCAGGTCGTTGATTGTAAAAATATTTTGTAAGTCTGCGTTAATATTTTCGACAATATCGTTTACAAAAAGCATGAATAATAAAGGCGAACTAGGGTCCCCTTGTTTCAAGCCTATGTTTGAATCAAAAAAGCTAGAGTATGATGACTTATATTTCACACATGATTTGACCACAGTATACATTGACTTGATTGCTTTGACTAATTTGCAACTAACATTCTCGGTCAATAATCTTTGCCATAATAGGGAACGATCTATCTTATCAAAACACTTTTCGTAATCAATGAAAATACAATATAACTTCTGGCCTTCATTTAGTACCTTTGAGATAACGGCGTGCAGGATATAGATACAATCATGAACCGATTTCCCTTTTTGAAAGCCGAACTGGTTGTCTGAAATTTTTTCGTATTTTTCAACCCAACTGGTGAGGCGGTTTAATAGAAGCTGGGAATATACCTTCGCTAAAACACTAATTAGAGTGATGCCACGATAATTGGATGCCTCATTAACGTCCCCTTTTTAGCTCACCTGAGCCATAGGCTCAGGGTGAGCTATTGTGATCACCCAGTGTCCGTCGTCCGTCGTGCGTCGTCCGTCGTGCGTCGTGCGTCGTGCGTCGTCAACAATTTGCTTTAAATGACATCTTCTCTAAAACCGCTAGGCCTAGGGCTTTGATATTTGGTATGAAGCATTGTCTAGTGGTCCTCTACCAAGTTTGTTCAAATGGTGGCCCCAGGGTCCAAAATGGCCCTGGGGCAGGGGGTCTTGGGTTTCGAAACTAAAAAATACTTAAAAATCTTCTTCTCCAGAACTGCTTGGCTCAGATGCTTGAAATTTGGTATGTAGCATTGCCTAGTGATCCTCTACCAAGTTTGTTCAAATGGTGGCCCCAGGGTCCAAAATGGCCCTGGGGCAGGGGGTCTTGGGTTCGAAACTAAAAAATACTTAAAAATCTTCTTCTCCAGAACTGCCTTGCTCAGATGCTTGAAATTTGGTATGTAGCATTGCCTAGTGGTCCTCTACCAAGTTTGTTCAAATGGTGGCCCCATGGTCCAAAATGGCCCTGGGGCAGGGGGTCTTGGGTTCGAAACTAAAAAATACTTAAAAATCTTCTTCTCCAGATTTGCTTAGCTCAGATGCTTGAAATTTGGTTTGTAGAATTGCCTATTGGTCCTCTACCACGTTTGTTCAAATGGTGGCCCCAGGGTCCAAAATGGCCCTGGGGCAGGGGGTCTTGGGTTCGAAACTAAAAAATACTTAAATGTCTTCTGCACCAGAACTGCTTGCCTCAGATGCTTGAAATTTGGTATGTAACATTGCCTAGTGGTCCTCTACGAAGTTTGTTCAAATGGGCGCCCCAGGGTCCAAAATGGCCCCGGGGCAGGGAGTCCCAGGTTTGAACCATAGAATTACATAGAAAAATATTAAAAAATCTTCTACTTCAGAACCGCAAGGTTCATATGCTTGAAATTTGGTATGTAGCATTGCCTAGTAGTCCTTTACCAAGTTTATTTAAATGGTGGCCCCAGGGTCCAAAATGGCTTTTCGACTGGGAGTCTAGGTTTGAACCATAGAAATATATAGAAAAATATTAAAAAAATCTTCTTCTTCAGAACTACTTGGCTCAGATGCTTGAAATTCGGTATGTAGGTTTGCCTAGTAGTCTTTTACCAAGTGTGTTCAAATGATGACCCCAGGGTCTAAAATGGCCCCGCCCGAGGGGGTCCTGGGTTTGAACCATAGAACTACATAGAAAAATATTCAAAAATCTTCTTCTTCAGAACCACTTGGCTCAGATGCTTGAAGATTGGTATGATGCATTGCCTTGTTGTCCTTTATCAAGTTTGTTCAAATGATGTCCCCATGGTCCAAAATGGCCCTGGGGCAGGCAGTCTTGGGTTCGAAATTAAAATGTACTGAAAAACCTTCTTCTCCAGAACCCCTTAGTGCAGATGCTTGAAATTTTGTATGATGCATTGCCTAGTGGTCCCTTACCAAGTTTGTTCAAATGATGGTGCCAGGGTCAAAAATGGCCCCGCCCCAGGGGGTCCTGGGTTTAAAAAACCATAGAAATACATAGAAAAATATTCAGAAATCTTCTGCTTCAGAACCACTTGGCTCAGAGGCTTGAAATTTAGCTTTTAGCGTTGCCTAGTGGTCCTTTACCAAGATTATTCAAATGATGGCCCCAGGGTCCAAAATGGCCCTGCCCCAGAGGCTCCAGGGTTTGAACCATAGCAATACATAGAAAAACATTCAAAAATCTTCTTCTTCAGAACCATTTGGAAATGGTTGCAAACTACCAGGTTTGTTCAAATTATGACCCTAGTTTGACCTTTAACCTTTTTGTTCAGGTGAGCGATTCAGGGCCACTTGGCCCTCTTGTTTGAAGATAGGGGCAATAATGCCTTCTCCCCAGGCGCGGGGATACTCACTGGAATTGAAAATTCTGTTATACAACGATAAAAGAAATGGCGATATGAATTCATAAGATGCTTTTAATATTTCTCCTGTTATGCTGTCTATTCCCGGAGATTTATTATTGTTTAATGAAAATATTACTCGTCGAAGTTCGTTTTCCGAAAATTTATATCTAAATCATTATCGAAGTTCAACTGGTTTAAATTGTTTTCATCAAAATAGTTTTCCGATTCAAGCTCCCCGAAGACAGATTTGAAATGATTATACAGGTCATCCGCCGTTAGTGAATTAGAATTTTCATTTGGCTTCTGAAACTGTGACTTAACATTTTTCCAAAACTGTCGCGGTTGTTTTTTTTTTGCCAGTTCTTTTATGCGCTGGCCCTCTTCACGCCTAAATTTGTTTTTTGCTTTTTTCTTGACCCTATTGAACCGCGTTCGCGCTCGTGTGAAATTCATTCGTGCATCCGCTGTTTTCGTTCGGTTGAAAATATTTCGAGCAGTTTTAAAATCATTTTTTGCCGTTCGACAATTTTCATCAAACCATTTACTATTTACTTTTTTGCCGTGCGCTGACCGTGATTTACTATGGAATGTTTGACCAAATACTTCGAATGCGCTGTCGTGTAAAAAGCGAGTAAAGTTCTGGACCACGTGATCGATTGGTTCAGTGCTCGTATCCCTGATTAGCTGTTGTATGCTCTCATGATTATTCATGAGTTGTGAATGAAAGAGATTAATTTTACTCTCGTCCCATACTATTTTTCTGCTAATGAAAGAATCATTACTTGACGTTTCAAGTTTCGTGTATTGAGAATTCAAACTAAAATGCAGTGTGATCGGTGCGTGATCTGAGTGTTCATTAAATTTCAAGACATCAAAATATGAAACCGTATTAAAGTCACAAAAATTAAGCAATAAATAGTCTACTACACTTTGGCCATTGTGAGAACAGAAACTAAATTTTCCAACATTTTGATCATCATGTAAGCGACCGTTTGCAATTAACAATCCAGTTGATAAACATAAGTTTAATAATTTCTGTCCATTGTAGTCTGTAATGCGATCCTGGCTCTTTCTGACAGGAATATCAACAGGGTTAAAAAATTGCAAGTTTTGGTCCAAATATTTATCATGAACTATATAATCCACAGAATCTGAAGTTCTACTATTAAAGTCACCGGAAACGAAGACTTTTCCTAAATTGTTGTATTTGATGATTCCTGTCTCTAACTCATCGTATATGTCTACATCATAAGATTTTAGAACATTTGAACAGCTGGGTGGGTTATACAGATTACAAAGATATACATCCTCATCAAAAGAAAATAATACGGAAGACAATTTGATCCATATTATTCCACGTAATTGCTTTTCTGAAACAGTAATGTAGTTTTTAAGGCTTGTTCTATAATACAGCGAAATTCCGCCACTATAGCGGCCTTTTCTCGAGCGTCTTGTTTTATTTCCCGGAATAAAGTCACAAACATAGCCATTTATATCGAGATTCGTATGGTCTGTTTTAGAAATCCAAGTCTCGTTCAGAAAAATCACGTCATATTCGGAAATAAATTGCAAAAAATACTGATCACTGATTTTGCGTTTAAGTCCATTTACGTTCCATGTCAGTATTTTCAAACGTGGCTCTCCGCGACAGCCCTAATAGTCCATAGGTGGGGGTCCTGGAGGGGGACCGGCAGTGCTCGCTGTACCAACATACTCATTTCCTTCAATAAAAAGTTTCTTTCCAATAAATTTGACGTCCTTGCCTTCGTCCTTTGCTCTTTTCATAGTCGGGTATAGTGGTTTTCGCGCCTCACGAACGTCCTTTGGTAGCTGTGCGCCCACACCCAATTTTGCAGATTTCAGAGCGTCCGCGTATTCAAAAGACCTCTTTCTCACCAGTTCCCTTTCATGATAATAGTGGAACTTAACCACTATAGGGCGCGCTTTAGCACCGGATTTTCTGCCGACTCTATGCGCCCGATCAAACAGCAATTGATGTGCACTGGTTATTTTCAGTGTTTCATGGCAAAGATTCTTTACCAGGTCCTCACAGTTCTCGTTATCTCCTCCCTCATTAATACCGTAGAACATAAGATTCTCACGCATTGACCTAGATTCCAGATCATTAACTTTTGACTCAAGTTTCTGGTTACTGGCTTTTGTTATTTGGTATCCTTTTCGACCTCATTACAGCGCTTTTTTACATTTTTCAGTTCATCTTTGTTTGTTTGTATTGTCTTCAGGTTCTGCTCATTCGTATTTGAAATAAACTCACACGACTTCTCATTTTCAGACAGTCTTGTTTCTAAGTTCTGCATTTTGGCTTCCAGATCGCTGATAATACTTAGTATAACCTAAAGACCTCAAACAAACAGTAGGCCGCATTGACCTATATATGTCATGGTCCACTGGTTTTGCCTTAGTTTTGAAGACCATTAGGTTTACGCACATGAATGGTTGCGATAATGACTCAGTTTGACCTCGCTCTAACAGTAGGTCACAGTGACCTATAATCCATAGTCAAGTGAATTTGCCTCATTATTCTAACAGTATTTCCTTGATTAAGCTTTTATTTCGATTAATGGTTTGGGCTAACATTGTAAGTGACTCCATACTGACTGAAGGACAGTGTGACCCTACTTCATGGTCCAGTTTTTTTGCCTCATATTTCTATTCATATTTAATTGATTTGCATCATACTTTTCTTCAGTGGTTTGGGCTGTCATTATGAATGATATCATATAAGTTAAAGGTCAGTTTGACCTATGTTTCATGGTCTAGTGAGTGTTCTTCATACTTCTAATACTATATCATTGATTTGCATTATACTTCGGTTTATAGTTTTGGCTGACATTATGAATGACATTATGAATGACCTATACTAAGTGTAGGTTGCCTATATTTATTGGTTCCATGATTTCGCATCATATTTCTAACACTTTAACATGGATTTGCATTATACGTACTTGAGTTATAGGTGTGGGCTTTCACAGTAAGTGACCTTATTTTAATTGTAGGTCTGTGTGACCTATATTTCATGGTCTAGTGATGTAAGCCAATATGTCTAAAATTAATTCATTGACTTCTATTATACTTTGTGAAGTGGTAAATTCAGTGATCGACATCATGTTACTTCTAGGTCACTGTGACCTGTATTTCATTGCTCATTGATATTGTCATATCTTATGCAATTTTAGAGGTTTTTAAATTATTCTAAGGAGAAATATTTATTCTGACACTGCAGTCGATCTCATTTCACTTGGCCGGTATCGTCCATATTACACTAAGTCTTGCGCTTGTTGAAGTCAAGCTCCCGCATAGTCGCGCTTCATTATCTTCTGACAATTTTTTTTAAAGAAAGTAATGTAAAAAGAAAAATTCTAGTGAAATGTTTTCATTTTACCAACATTTACTGTTATTTTTAGGACTCTATTCGCCTATGGGGTCTTTAAAGTTTAAGCCTTCATACAAGTTCTAACTGACTTTTTTCAGACAGGTGTTAAATATTATGAAACGGAATCATATTGGTCAATTTTGTAACGTGTGACATGTGTAGAAAATATCCAAGTTTTGATTTTGGTAAAATTTGCTCCAAAGTATGCTTCATCATGTATGACTATTTCACTTTCCATATGTTAATATTTTGTCCCATTTTTATTTCGAATTAAGTAAAATGCAAGATTTTACAAGAACACTGTTTCACTTTCTCTGATTCTCAAAAATCTGAATGCATATTAGTAGGGCAAGCAATACATATCACACTGCATTGTCTCTAACCAGAAGAGTCGGTTTATATCGCATTTTATGAGTTTTGCACAAGAATCTGCTGTGCTTTGGAGTAATGCGGCAAATGAAGTGCTTCCGTGTCCATCCAGTATCATTTCCTCTTTCACTAGGTACGAAACAAAGAGGTGTTTAAAGGTCACGCCAATCTGAGCTTACAATTTCGAAATATTCTATACACATTCTTTATAGATGTATGTTGCTTGTCCGCCAAAAACTATTTGGTTATGATGATCACTTACAGTTACTGATTTCTAGCTGTAAAAACTATATACAGTTAGTGGGTAGTTCGGCAGATCTACCCTCCGCTGCTCTTTGAGGTTAATCAGCTTTTATTTCTTACCATGGATAAATGGACGGCAGGGTACCTATTATGTTGATTGAATGGTTAATAATCTGGACTCACAATCAAGGGTCGCTGATTCGAGTCCATCCATGTCACGAGTCTGCGTTAGCCTTTGGATTATTTCTTTCGCATTATCATCTCACCCATTCCCCTAGCGACCTAAATGATAAAAGTGTTGAAAGAAACAAATGGAAAAAAACAAACTCATCCATGTTTTTGATGGTCAAAAAGGCAAAAAGTAAGAGCAGAATGAGTATTTGAGCCGCGACACGAGAAAACCAACAATGTGGTCGTGCCTCTTATTCTAGATCATCGTCTTTTTATATTATTTGGACCTTTTTATACAAATCACTCTTGGAATCGAGTGCCCAATTAAAACTAAGAAAAAACACTATGCGTGTCTCTGGCTTCGTCGCAAGATATTGTCAGGGTCACTGAAGAGGCTTAATTAGCCGAAACTACGTAGTCTGGCCCATGTTCTTTCTTCTGAATGTGTTCTCTACTGTCTTAAAGATTTTAATTGTAATTCACAAACCTATGTCTGTAGATTATTTATTGTGCATTTTGGCTTACAATATTCCCTGCGAAAGCTGAAAATGGAAAACATTTGGTTTCAGCTCAATAACTTAAATTCAAAGGAATATATTTCTTTGAATAGTACATGACCATTAGTAAATACCGGTTGAGTTTGTAAAAGGAGGTTATGCGTCAGTTTTGGCAGGAGTTATGACCCGTGAAAGACCTAAAAGGTGGAAACAATTTGGTTTCCCATCAATCAAGTGCATGCTGTGCAGATGCTCTTTATGTTTTCTATGATACCTTATGATAACATTGTTGGCTAAAAACTGTGTTGCTGCTAGATTTTGCTGGGATATCTGTTAAGCCCTGCTTACTGCCATTTCTAGTTTTATTTAACACTTTATTGCTTCGACTTTATTCCCGTTTAGAAGGATAATCATGAAATAGTTTTCGTTTATAATTGTAATCAAAGTGGTTAACATATCATTTGTTTTATCGCTCTATTTATTAACTGATATTTTTAAAATATATGCTTTTTATCAGGACGTATTCAACAACCTGGTGGAATCCAAGAAAAATATACAGGCAAAACACCTCTAAATATGCTTATGAAATAATCAATAGCATCGTCATTGTTCAACGTTGTCAGATAGATGCTTTGTATGTGTTTCTGTTTGGGGCATAGTATATAGGTCACCTAGTTTTACATGTATCATATATGATATTAGTTCTGATTTATATACCTTTGGTCTTGTTAATATGAATAATTAACATCATATGAGTTCATGTGTTTTAACAATACTCAATCATCTGGATATTTCCTTTTTATTAAGTCGCGACATGACAAAAACAACAAAGTGGCATGTGCGCCATGCAAAGGCTCAGATCAGTCCGGTCGTTCACCCAGTCTGATCAGAGTCTTTGCTGTGCGTTTCAGTGGTTGCTAAGGGTCTACCCTACCTACATGCTGATTTGATCAGACCTGGCAGATGCCCTGGCTGATGTAAGTCTTTGCTCGGCGTACACGCCACATTCTTGGTTTTGTCGTAACGCGGCTTCTCTTCTGTTTGTAACGCGGCTTCTCTTTTGTTTAGGGTAGAGACGCCACGTGCGTCTAATATCTTTTGAAAGTGCCTCCGTGTTGTCTCTAAGATAAATGGGCACACTTTTAGGGCCGCAACTCCGCTAGTTTGAGTTTCGCTTCTCTTAATAGAGGGCTTGTCAATTAAAGAAAGCACTTAGCTCTCTAAGGAACATTTATAGTAAATCTCGTTTGTGAAGGGGTTATTTCTCCAGGGAAGCAAATGCATATGAGCCGCGACACGACAAAACCAACAATGTGGTTGTGAGCCAAGTGCGGACTCAGATCACCCTTGGCATCAAACCAGTCCGATCAGACTCTTCGCTTAGCGCTCAAAGCTTAGCTAAGAGCCTAAGCTACCTCCATGCGGACAGCGAAGACTCTGATCAGACTGGGCGGATGCCCAGGCTGATCTGAGTCTGTGCTGGGCGCACAATCACATTGTTGGTTTTGTCGTGTCGCGGCTCATATCACAAAAGGTATTTCCTTTGTCAAATGTCCGGGGTAAAGGTGGCGATATACCCATTTACCTTTAGTTATAATCAGATGCGACACGATAAAACCAACAGATTGGCATATGCACCCAGTGAAGACTCAGATCAGCCTGGGCGTCCGCTCAGTCTGATCTGGGTCGTCGATGTACGCTTAAAGGGTAGCAAAGGTTCTAAGTTTTCTTTTTATGCAGACAGCAAAGACTCTGCTCAGACTGGGCAGATGCCCATGCTGATCTGAATCGTCGATGGACGCACACGCCTTTTTGTTGGTTTTATCGGGTCGCGGCGCAAGGAACGTTTTGGTCCATAATTCGGGTGCTATGTGTTTTCCTTATATTAAAAGAAAGCATAAGCAAACCAGCATTAAACTGGATCAGTATTTTTCCAAATGTGCCGATTTTTATTTTTTTTTTAAATAAGTCTTCTAGGGGAAATAGACGCCGAATGAAAGGGAGTGAAACTCAATACTGCTGGTTAGATTTTATGACAGTTATGAATTATTTCTAGTGGCGACAATTCGTCTTGAAAAATCTCAGATGTTAACTTATAAGGTCAAAATACAGCGTTAACTACAAATTTCAGGTTCCTTTTGATTTCCTATTCTTTCAGCTGTTTCTTCAATTGGTCTTTTTGCTTTTACCAAAAACAGTTTTTTTTTTCAGGTAAATACCTGCCCATTTTATTTCTGCATTTACTTATTAATCTGTTATTTTCTTTTGTTACTCATCTTATCATCCAATTACCGTAACGGTTTAGATTTACTTTTTTTTCTTTAAACAAAGGGCATTGTTTAAGAAATAATTTATTTTCAGAGGAGAACCTTTAAGAATATTGGAGCGCTAATTTTCTTATTTCTGTGTTTTGTAAGGTGGAACGAAAGAAGACGGTTACAGATTGATCGGGCCTGTCATTTGTTCCGGATTTCCATAAAGTCATCAACAGCTTTCTTCAGAGATCTACAAACCAGCTCAATTTTTGTTTGACCATATGAAAGAGCATTGGCATATATACTTTGGCATAATACAATGTATCCTGCTTCATGACTTTGCAAGGTTCTGACTAGCTAAATATTCAACCGTTTACCTTTTGAATTGAAATACGAATCTGATTGTTAACTAACAATTGTAATTTTTATCGGACTAATCTGCAGACAGTGATTGACTAAAGGAAAGTAAATGCAAAATGTCTCAGAAACTGATACAATCAAAGAACACATCACTGAGATGACATTAATGGAAAAAAGGAAAAAAAACAGAAACAATTCGTGGCAGCACCAGATGTAAGTAAGACATCCAGCTAACCACAGCATAAAAGACCCTTTTCACATTGTTTCTTCGCTTGCATGTACCGCTCAGGTGACGCTTTAATACTCGATATTCGGCAAAACTTTACGCAGGTGGGGCAAACGGATTTTTGGACATTGATACTTTCTATGTAATTAGTAACAAATAATTGTTTTAATCATCTATATGCACATTTCTTTCGTCCTAATGATGCCTAATTTACTATTTTTATTTTCCATACTTATTTAAAGCAAAAATTATAAATTCTTCTATTTAAATTACCAATTGCAAACAAATCACGTCCATAGATATGCAGATCAGTCAGTAAAAGTACTGTAAATACCAAATAAATAAGTGTAACATAATATTCAAGGGGAAATGTCATTACGAAATAATCCCCAAATAAGTGTGTTAATCGTCTTGTGTCATATTTTCGCTAATTAAATATTAATTGATTGGATTGTCAAATACTCTTCTCTTCTCTGACAAAAAACGAAATCAATAGAGCATGTAAAACGCTCACACCTCCAACAGTCAGACAGTTTGCGATCAGGCTGAATTATTAAAACAAACAAGTTAAATAGTTCAGTTCAGTTCAGTTCAGTTCTCTTATTGACGTTACCCAAGTGGCTCAACGGTACGTAACCATAGTTGTACACACTTGGCGCCGTGTGTCCGTCCAAGTAAGTTAAATAAAAATTGATTGTTTAATATACCTTACTGCAGTGTAGGCTGACGATTTTTTTCCATTTCAGTTTCATTGCATGTAGAATGGCGGATTCCATATTCGTTTATCCGGAAAAGATTACTTCTAATTATCATTGTTTATAAACTAATAATTATATTCCTAATCATTATTATAAGACATTGTCAATATTGTTATTATCTTTACTACTATAAATGCAAAGGAAGAAACATTTATAGCATGAAATCTTCCCCTTTGACAAAATTAAAGTAAAACTCGCATTGTACCTAATTTATAATGACATCCCGGAACTAGTTCCTCAAAGCTATCTATTGTCAGATATTGATAATGAGCCGCGAATCGAGAAAACCAACAAAGTGGTTGTGCGCCCTGCGCAGACTCAGATCAGCCTGGGCATCCGCCCAGTCTGATCAGAGTCTTCGCTGTCCGCATGGATGTAGCTCAGTTCCTTAGCTACCCTTTAAGCACTTAGCGAAGAGTCTGATTAGACTAGGTGGATGCCCAGGCTGAACTGAGTCTGCGCAGGGCGCACAACCACATTGTTGGTTTTCTCGTGTCGCGGCTCATATCGTATAATTAGCAGGTAGTTGCCATCGTCATCAAAAAAACTCTTTACTGCAATTAATTATACGCTTGACATTTTAATATAACGATGAAGTATACACTCAGTCAATTCAAGTAAGTGAGCAAACAAATGTAGGTCCCTGTGTCCACGTTTGAAGCTACTGTTCCAGCTACAATTGTTCACTTTTATTCATTCTTTCGTAATTTAAAACAAACAAATAGGTCTACATTCTATTCTAAATGTAGAGACTAATATATTACATTTTTGGTAGATAATTATAAACCAAACTCAAATCAGACACATCCATACATCACCGTAAGTGAGATCAGTTTAAATATGAGCCGCGACGTGACAAAACCAACAAATTGAATGTGGTCGTGCGTCCAGCGCAGACTCAGATCAGCCTGGGCATCCGCCCAGTCTGATCAGAGTCTTCGCTTTCCGCATGAAGGTAGCTTAGTCCCTCAGCTACCCTTTAAGCGCTTAGCAAAGAGTCTGATCAGACTGGGTGAATGCCCAGGCTGATCTGAGTCTGCGCTGGGCGGACGACCACATTGTTGGTTTTCTCGTGTCGCGGCTCATATAATAAAGAGGCATTAGCCCAGTTTGGACCGTATACAACTGTTTATTTTTGTTTCATTTCTATCAGTCTACAAGTCACTATATGTTATCAAAAAGATAAAACAAAAATATTAAATCAAATGGACGATTTAATGAATTCAATCATGAGCTAGGCTGGTGTCATCTGCACAGAAAGTGCCGTAGGGCTAGCAATTTTTGTCGCTATTCTAATTCTTAGCTTTTAAATACTTAAATAATTATTTTTCTTGAAATAAATAGTTTTGTTAAAAATTGTTCTGAAAAAAACCTTCTTCAGAGCAAAAATAAGGTGATGTTCATGATTTAATAAGTAATTTACCAAAATATTTAAATGATTAAATAAGTAATTTATGCCAGAGTTTTGTGTTTGTGCAACACCGCGCAACCGATTTGCCTGTGCACTTTAATTTTAACACAGGCTATGTTTTTATCTATAAACAAATATCAATATTTGAACAATCTATCAAAAACTCAAGGTGTCATAAAAAATATCCCATTTCGATAGTTATTTCGCACGAAAATTATTTAAAATTGCGACGCCAAAACAAGTTTACAAGTTTATTTAGCAAAGCTCTGGTTTACATACATAAACAACAAGAGAGTCTACAAATAAAGCAAAACAATTAGGTGGTTTTGATGGTGACATAGTCTAAAAACATGTTCGAATTAAGTTATGTGTTTCGATTCATTTCATTTCATGGGAGAGCGACTCAATTATACTAGCGGTAAAAAGAGGTAAATTACACATTCAACGACAGCCTATTAAGCATGATTTTTCCGCATTTAGTACCGTTGCAATGTTGTCCACAAGAAAGAAAAGGAGGTAAAATGCTATAAGGCCAAAAACGCCCAACCCATGTTTACAGGTAACTATTCGTACCTCCACTGAAGAGTAGTCGGCAAGGGAGATAACAATGTTAGAAAGGTCTGTTAATGCAACTTAGAATTGTAGTGTATCATTTCGGGTAACATACAAACGTAGACTATACCGAACGTGTTGACAAAGATAGACTTCAGTATTATTGGCATCTGCCCTGCAACTCGCATGTCACGGTAAATCGAAAGTCGTTAACATAATACGGTGTTGAAAAACTATTTTGGACCTACATGAAACAAGGTATAAAGATTTCGGACGAATTTTGACGTACAGGTAAACGTTATGAATCGTACCTGTGCACACAAAGCAAACTATCTATCAGTGTATTAGAAATACGCAATGATAGTGTTTCTTCTTTAATTAACAGGGACATATTTAATTTAATATTTAGAATTGCCAATGCATTTCATTCCTTCTTGATTAATCGACATCGATACATTTGAGTTACCATGCAAACATATATGAGGCATGCAAATTTTATTGTTTTCGTACAATTTTAAAGATCGATTTTTTATGACGAGTATGTTAACAATTACTAAACGTGTTAGCTAGACAGTCAATTCTGTAATCAAATAAACGGTTAGACGTTTCAAATAGTGTGCGTATATTGCATTGCTCTTCCATATGGTTAAATGAATTATGCGCCTTTTTATCTCCAATCAATACATGTACGATTGTTTGTGATTTCGCTTTGGAGTGAATATCCTTCCAAAATGTTCCCCTGATTGGTGTGTTAAATGTCATGTAACTCGTGTTGTGAAAACTTGAAACTGCTGTGACCCTTGTGCTTGTTTGTGAAGTTATCAATGTTCTCCTTATCAATTTTTTTCTCTTCCCATTCACGACTTATTTTTGTTTGTTTTACTAATAGTTGCATTGCAAATTTACAATGTTTACAGACATGGTAAGTATAATGTGCAAAAGATCAGCATTGGTAATGGAACGAAAAATCGCATATATCAAATTTAGACCTACATACATGTTAATGTATATAGTATGAGCATTACACTGTTAGCTGTCGATAACTTAAGTGAAATATTTTTCAATATTTTGAAAGAATTGCACAATAGAAAATGTTCACAGAAGGGCTTACATTGTTCTATACAGAAAAGTCTTACCAGTGCTGACCTAAAAGCGTTTAATCTAATTTTTATATTTTACACTTAATTCTATTTGCTTCATCTATGAACAGGTGCTCCGACGGAGGAGGGTGTTTTAACACTGGGGCCTGTGGTCTGCTCATAGGTCCTGCGGAAGTATCTCGCAGCACATATTAAAAGTATATTTTCACTGTTTGCATGCCTCTTCACGCAGTAGATAATACTTTTTTATACTGGCTCGCGAGATGAAAAAAAAATCAGATGAAATGATGGAGGTTCAACGCAAAATATTTTTTATAGGACAAACCGGCACGGAGGAAGGCATTTTCATTGCTGGACCTGTAATCTGTTCTGAAACAGAACAACTTTATGAATCATTGGATATGTTGAATTATATAATTCCTGAACCTTTATATGCTGTTTGATGATTTAACAATTTAAACTCTCTGGAAACATTTACATCTGTGATTACAAAACTTGGAATTCCTATAAAATGAAGATTAAGAAAAAAGACAGTCAAACATGAGTCTGTTCGGAAAGAAATTCGTGCTGAAGAAATATTTGACATTTGGAAATAGACGTTATAGACTATATATGTTGCAAAACGAAGAAAAACTGTAAAAAAAAAACTACTCGTCTTCAAAAAGTCAAGTATAATGGCATTCGGTATTTTAAAATAAACTTTAAATTGCAGAATTTAGGTCTTCCCTTGTCGCGAATAAGCTGCACGCACCACTTGCATGCATTTTCTTGACACCAAAGACTTTGTGCATATCCTTTTGGTTATATCGTTGCCGAGCTAAAGCTCTATCAAACCTTACCAAGTTTTCACATGTTTCTCTGCTTTTTATACACCAGAACTCTTGATTAGAAAATAAAGATGTTTCAAATTTCTTCAAGTTACATTCATATTGGATTTGGCTTTTACAACAATTTCTCATCTGCACAACGAAGAAGATCTATCCAGTTTTGGGACCTTAAATGTTTTGAAACGAACGTTATGTGTCACTGAACTCAGAATACGGGCGGCCAACTTACACCGTTGATACGGCCGCGAAATGAGGATTTAACTATGTTTTAACTATGTTTCATACGTTTAGGAAAATCTGACTATTTAATTGGAAAATTGCATGAATATATTTTTGTTGTATTTCTAGTACTTTAGTCGAAATCTTGTTAAATTTGTTAAAGTTTAGAATTGTTATATTTGGATAGATTGAATCTGAAACCGAAAACTTCTGTTGTTATATTTTCAATCCTTTATTCATTTTAATAAGCCCTTCCTGTTTAATGACCTCAAAAGTTGGCACTGAACACTGTGATAATTTAAGTAAAAAATCAGAATTTATCTGATGATATCTAGCTACCAGACTGATTAAACTTTATAATGTAAATTCGTTTTCAGAAGAAGCTGTCATTTTCCTTAATTCTAGCCTGAACTCATTATTGATCCATATTGCTTTCAGCTTTTTTATCTCACCTGAGCCAGCGGCTCCGGGGGAGCTTATAGGATGGCAAGGCTCCGTCGTCCGTCCGTCGTCCGTCGTCCGTCCATAATTTCAAACGACTTCTCCTCTGAAACCGCTTGGCCAATTCTAACAAAAAATTCATATGTAGCCTCTAGGGGACTTAGGAACGAAAAGTTGTTCAAACGGTCCTGGTCACATGACCAACATGGCCGCCACGCACATATATGGTAAAAACCTTTAAAATCTTCTCCAGAACCAAAAGGCAGATGACCTTGAAACTTGGTTTGTAGCATCGAGTACTACCAAGATTGTTCAAATAATGACCGGGGTTGACCTTGACCTATTTTACGGCAAGGTAAAATTTGCTTTCTGGTGCTTTTATATGGGGAAACGCAAGAAGATAAGATTTCTTGGAAACTGTTGAAGATTTTGACCTGAAAATTGATATTATGAGTCATCTTATTGAGTACATGAAAATTTATGTGTACAAGAGGTCAAGGTCATTCTTTGACCTTTGACCCTGGTCTCTCATATTGTGACAATTTCACACATCTCCTCAAAAGCCAATGGGCCAAATGTGACCAAATTTCATGTAGAGACTCTAGGGGGCAAGGGAACGAAAATTTGTTCAAACAGTCCTAGTCACATGACCAACATGGCCGCCATGTCCATATATGTTAAAAACCTTTAAAAATCATCTCCACCAGAACCAATAGGCCGATGGCCTTGAAACTTGAAAGGTGAAATTTGCTTTCTGGTTCTTTTATGAGAAAATGCTAGAACATAAGATTTCTTGGAAAATGTTGAAGACTTTGACCTGAAAATTGATATAATAAGTCATCTTACTGAGTACATGAAAATTTATGCGTACAAGAGGTCAATTTCATTTTTGACCTTTGACCCTGGTCTCTAATATTGCGACAATTTCACACATCTCCTCTAAAGCCACTGGGCCAATTGTGATCAAATTTCATGCAGAGGCTCTAGGGGGCAAGGGAATGAAAATTTGTTCAAACGGTTCTAGCCTTATGATCAACATGGCGGCCATGCCCATATATGGTAAAAGCCTTTAAAAATCTTCTGCACCAGAACCAATATGCCGATGGCCATGAAACTTTGTATGTAGCATCGGGTACACAAGTGCTACCAAGATTGTTCAAATTATGACCTTGCGTTGACCTTGACTTTTTGTACGGCAAGGTCAAATTTGTTTTCTGGTGCTTTTATATGAGAAAATGCTAGAACATAAGATTTCTTGGAAACTGTTAAAGAACCTGACTTGAAAATTGATATATTAAGTCATCTAATTGTTAACAAATTTCATGTAGAGACTCTAGGGGGCAAGGAAATGAAAATTTAGTCACATGACCAACATGGCCACCGCTCCCATATATGCTAAAAACCTTTAAAAATATTCTTCTCCAGAACCAATAGGCTAATTGCCTTGAAACTTAGTATTTAGCATCGGGTACGCAAGTACTACCTAGATTGTTCAAATTATGACCTTGGGTTGATCTTGACCCTTTTACGGCAAGGTCAGTTTACGGCAAGGGTTTTTTTTTTGTTATGGAAAAATGCTAGAATATAATGATTTCATGGAAACTGTTAAAGATTTTGACCTTAAAATTTATATATTAAGTCATCTAAATGAGTACATGAACATTTACACGTACAAGAGGTCAATGTCACCCTTTGACCTTTGATCCTGGTCTCTCATATTACCTCTCTTCAAAAGCCACTCAGCAAGTTGTAACCAAATTTCATGTAGAGGCTCTGGGGGAGGGGGGGGGGGCAAGGGAAAGAAACTTTGTTCAAACGGTCTTAGTCACATGTCCAACATGGCCGCCACGCCCATATATGATAAAATCCTTTACAAATCTTCTTCCCCAGGATCAATAGGCTGATGGCCTTGAAACTTGGTATGTAGCATTGGGTACGCAAGTACTACCAAGATTGTTCAAATTATGACCTTGGGTTTACCTTGACCTTTTGTACAACAATGTCAAATTTGCTTTCTGGTGCTTTTTATAGGAAAATGCTAGAACATAAGATTTCTTGGAAATAGTGGAAGATTTTGACCTGAAAATATACACAGTCATCTTAATGAGTATATGACAATTAATATGTACAAGAGGTCATTCTTTGACCCTCGTCTCTCAAATTGTGACCATTTCACACATTTCCTAAAAGGCCACTGGGCAAATTGTAACCAAATTTTGTATAGAACCCTTAGGAGCTGAGAGAATTAAAATTTGTTCAAAGAGTCTGGGTCACATGACCAACATGGCCGCCGTGCCCATATATGGGAAAAAACCTTACAAATCTTCTTCTCAAGAACCAAATAATCGATGGCCTTGAAACTTGGTATATAGCATCAGGTACTTGAGTACTATCAAGATTGTTCAAAGATGACCTTGAGCTGACCTTGACCTTTCTTAAGGCAATGTCTAGGCCGGGAAAATGCTATAACATAAGATTTCATGGCAAGTTTAGAAGATTTTGGCCTAAAAATTGGTCGTCTTAGTTAGTACATGGAAGATTTGCAGGTACAAGAGGTCAAGGTCATTATTTGACCTCTGATGCATGTCTCTCATATTTTGACAATTTAAGACTTCTCCTCAAATGCCACTGGGCTAATTGTACTAAATTTTATACACAGCCTCCAGGGGCTGAGGGAACAAAAATTTATTCAAGCAGTCAAGGTCAGATGACCTACATGGCCACCATACTCAGGTGAGCGATTCAGGGCCTCATGACCCTCTTATTTAATTACCCAGCAGACTGCATCTTACTGAAAACACCAAAGTTAGTGCTTAGTATAAAGCCTGTGGGCGAAACAGCCAGAATGGCATAGAGTAAGACATGTCTGACATGCTGTTCGCTAGTGACATGTTTGATAGTTTGACCCTTGGCGAGATTTGGATAGAAAATATTAGGCGAATCTTACTGGTAAAGCAAGTAATGTTTACTAACACCTTACGTCACTTTCCTTGTACTTCGTTTCAACAGTTATCGAATTGGCCGTACTATGTATTGTTGGATATCGGCAGTGTCCGTTCACTATTTTAATATACGCTTTACTGGACCTAATTTAGTGCGACTGCATTCCTGCGTTAAATTTATCAGTAAACTCTAATAAGCAAAATACAATTCAGAACCGTACAATCAGGACGGTTGCGGAAACAAAGAGGTCGACCGTGCACATTCATGTGGAAGATCAGATTGCAATTATAGCAGGAATGGGGAAGTCAGCAAGAGTTGAAAATATTCCATTGCAATTTTTCCGAGTAGAAAACTTAAGGAAACCAAAGTTATTGTTGTAACAAAGGTCTGCAAAAAGGATCTGAAAACATGGGAATGATTTGCCACTGAATTCAGTGGGAGAGTATTAAAACGCATAAAATGGGAAATGCTCGACTTTACAAGAACTAAAGAATGACCAGATTTATCAACCATCCGACCAAAGTTATATTAAAGGCCATCTTTAACAGGCTTAAAACCCAAGCTGCAAAAAATGAATGAGGCACAAATGTGGTTCATAGCGGTAAGGAAAACCACAGAACAGCTCTTTAGACTCAGAATCCTATTTGAAAAATACCTTCAGCACCAGCAACATTTCCGTCTTGTCTTCATTGATTAAAAAGATAAGATTTCAACAGGTAGGGTACGCAGTTTATGGACCTCCATGCAGAAATATAGTTCGAATGTCAATTTATTCCATGTCATTAAGCACTTCTACGACATGGATACAAGTTCAAAGTTCAAATAAAAGGCAGCATTGGAGAAGGATTCAAAGCTATAGTTGGAGAACTGTTAGAGTTAAGCATGGGCGCCTTCTCGAATCAACTCACATCAACATCTTTCTAAAAGACTTGTGTCAAATGCATTGGAAGAGCATGATGGAACAAAAGCTCCAAACCTGCTACAAACCTATTACAAATCTGCGGTTTGCCGATGACATTGATGCCCTAGACGAAGAGCAGGAACTAGAAATATTTGTGGACAGTCGGGATAATTTTCAGAGTTATTACGATTGACATAAATGCTAAAATGATCAAACTGATAATAAATACTGCTAGAGCATCCTATCGGAGGGCCAGACAATAGGACAGAGGTTGGAAAGGGTGACACTGTTCAGATTACTAGAAGTGGTTGTCTTTGAGTACAGGGGTCGTATATATATAAAATTTCCTTTTAAAAGGAAGGCTTGCTAAGCTAAGACAGTGAAATTTTCATGAGTTAATATTGAAGTGAACCCGATCGTTAGTGCACTTTCTGTTGCTAGCTTTTATTTAGCAAAGTATTTAATTTCTAACTTATTGAATGGTGGCATTATCCACGGGTGTAAGGTAAAATCAAGTGTAGAATTTATTTGAAAAACAAATTGAAAAAAAAAATTATTTAAACACACACACACACACACACACACACACACACACACACACACACACAACAACAAAAAAAAAAACAGTTTACCAACGTTTTGGCCGGCCGTTTTAGACATATCTCAAGGAAAATAACTATATGGACCTATTTCAAGTCTTTTCTTCACGGCTGTTTATATTTACTGAAGTTTATTTTTGGCTTAAGTGGCATAAGTGGCGTTGACGAGAACAAAATTTTGACACTCTGAGAAGAAAATGCATGCTGCTGTTGTTTGGGATAATAACTTGCTTTACACCATTTGGGAACAACAAAGCACGGAACCCATTGCGTTCGTATTTCCATGAACTCCCGACAAATGAAATTTATCTCTTTTCAGTAAATGTGATAAGGGAAGAAAATCGTCAAAAGCGCTTGTTTCTAAATTTAAACAATAAATTTGAACTCTGCTCTTTCAGATTTTACACTGATACACAGATCAGCCCACTCCGGCATAAGCGCAGTCTGATCAGTCTAGCCTCAGTATGAAAGATGAAGAATATATATATGCCGAAAAGACTGATCAGATCCAACGAATGCATCGGCGCTGGACAGTGTGCCGGCTGCTCTCACTAGTCAGATTATGCGATGCCCTAAGGCCTAGTTTTCGCGACACCGCTGCATGATTTTTTGGAAAAGCTAATGCTTTGCGCTAAGCCATATATAAACACTGTTTCTTACACAAGTTTTGGTATATTTCTTAGGATGCAAAGCCAAACACTTTGCATTGCATTCAGAGTTTTTCCTTTTTTATGCCATCAGTTTATAAAAAGCAAACGAAATGTGGCCAAGTTCAAGGCACTTGTAAAAGAAAAACGTGCTTTTTAACGAAAATATTTAAAAAAAAAAAAAAAAAAAAAAAAACATGAACTATCAAAAATAGAATAAAGTTTCCATCGTTATTTTTAGCAGATGAGGCAAATCGGATATGGATAAAAATAGACAAAATCGGACGAGGTATTTGTTTGTTATGTCTGTGAAGAAAATAATGAAGAAATGCTGTCTCAAACCGGAACGAACTTTCCGATCTCTTTGGCTTAATTGCTGCCTTAAAAAAGTTTAGAACGAATCGTTGCAGTACACACTCACTGTGTACACACTCTCCTGGTATTTTCCGACTAAGCGTGACGTATCGTTTCTTCCGAAAATAACTCGGTATCACTAAACCACTTGAATACTGGCTTGCGCTCGAAAGCGCAAGCCAAAAAGCATTTAAGTGGTTGCTATGCTGTTGCCATGGCTGTATTTCTATGAAGGAGAATCCCTACAGCTACGAAATTTGCTCTGGAGGAACAGTCTTTGTAGACTGTTCCTCCAGAGCAAATTTCATAGTTGTAGGGAATCTCCTTCTTAGAAAGGTGGCCTTAGCAACAGCATAGCAACGACTTAAGTCATTTTATAAATACGGCCCCAGATCTATATTGGATATACTCTCATTATATTGTTTTCTATCTCATAACCTTGTAAGGGCGTCATTTTGGCACCACAGATGACTGCATTGAATTCTATTGAACCAGACCCCGAGGTTATAAAACTTTTTTCATGCTCAACTCAGCTGAGCATGAAATTTTTTTTGCTCATAAATTTTAAAATGCCAACAATTGTTAATTTTAATATTTATGAGTAGAAAAAATAGCCTTCTTGGCTTATCTGAGCCTGAAAAATGCTGAATTTCTTGGTATTTTTATATTAATGGGCATTTTAAATTTCATGCTCAGCTGAGTTGAGCATGAAAAAAGTTTTATAACCTCGGGGCCTGATCATGTTTTCAGCTACCTTTATTATTCCTCTCCACTCGAACTTTTATATTGTCTTTTCACATATTTCTCTGTCAACGTCTTATGTTTTTTTATTGTGACTATGCCCTGTAGTATGTCTATCGCTAAGCGAAAAGGTTTGGAGATATGGCCAAACCACCTTAGTTTCCATTTCTTGACCATGCTCAGGAGTTTGTTATATTTTGCTTGGATCGTTATGTAGACATTCGCATTAAGTAAGTGGTCAGGTACGAGATATTTGATAACCTTCATTAGTATCACTCATCAAAGGCATTTGTTCTTTCCTGTAACTCTGCTGTCAAGTTTCATTATTCATAGGCATTCAGAAAGATGGATATGACAAGGCAGCGCATCGGATTTACCTTTGAGCCAAGAGATATGTTGTTATCTATCCAATTAGAGATCACCTCAATATCGTTTTCCCGAACTATCTACTTGCCGATTTGTCGGCATCATTGAACAAAATTTTATCAAAATAAATCATTGGTAGGAAAGAAAGCTCCGAATCCGACATACTTTGGTAGAGCAAAATGATAGATCTGCATTTGCATATCTGTCTTGAATTTGCTTTTCTCTCCAAGATGAGGTCTACTCCTTAAGGAAGAAATTTGCTCCTAATGGAGCAAATAGGTGACCACCATTCAGAAAGGAGGCAAAACTGAAGGAACTGGAAAACAAAAGCAAAGAAAACCCCTCCCAAATGCATTTCTTTACGCACCCTAGCTATTAAACATGGTGGCGACAGATAGACACGTAGGTAGTTGGCAAAGAAATCAGTTTTATTGTTTGCGTTTCTACCTTCTTCTTTCGTCGTCGTCGGTGAGTTGTTTTTTTGTTAAGATTATGGCCTTCCTTGCGTGTCTTTATTTGAGCTGTCAAAACACGACAAACACAACAAAATGGCATGTGCGTATCTTTATTTGAGCTGTCAAAACACGACAAAACCAACAAAATGGCATGTGCGCCCAGCAAAGATTCAGATCAGCCTGGGCATCCACCCAGTCTGTTCAGTTTTTTCGCTGTCGGCACAGAGGTAGCTTAGACATTTAGCTACCCTTTAAGTACACTGCACAGACTCGGATCAGACTCGGCGGATGCCCAGGCTGATCTGAGTCTTCGCTAGGCACATGTCACTTTGTTGGTTTTGTCATGTCGCTGCTCATTTATAGCTTATAGCAGATGCATGATACTGGGCAGTGCGACGTTGTTTCCTTTTCCAACTGTCGACTATCGACCTGTCGACCACCTTGTCTTGTTTTCCTGCCCTTTTTTAGGCCGACAGGTCGGCGGATAGACAGTTGAATAAAAGAAGCCAATATTATGCAACTATGTTTTCGTTGCCAGCTGTCTACCTGTCAACCTTATTCAACAAGGTTCTGCTACCAGCATGGGGTTGGTTGTGATCCGGCGAAGGTGCTGGGTAACTTTCTGTGCCGGAGCGTCCTACTCATTTGGATAATAGTAGATCAAGGCCCTACTGTGCTTGCAGTAGGTGTGTTTTAAAGTTGTTTGAATATTTTTTTCTCTCGCCTATCATTTCTCTCTTCTTTCTCCCTGTTTCTGTGAGACTGCTGGATATAGACTGAAATACTGTCTTAAAGAGCCGCTAAATCCAAAACAGAGCCGATAAATCTAAAACAGCCAACCATCTGCAACATCCATCACTTCAAGGGAAGGACACCAAAACCAAAGTAATAAGGTCTGAGGTTTGTTTTGCTTTGCAACTATCTGTTGAACTTATTAAATGAGATCCTGCAACCACCACGACTAGGATCGATGTGAATACAAGAAGGAAACTAGAGTTTGTGCTTGTTTTGCTTTCTTTATATGAGCCGCGACACGACAAAACCAACAATGTGGTTGTGCGCCCAATGCAGACTCAGATCAGCCTGGGCATCCGCTCAGTCTGATCAGAGCCTTCGCTGTCCGCAGGGAGGTAGCTTAGACCCTTAGCTACCCTTTGAGCACTTAACGAAGAGTCTGATGAAACTGGGTGGATGCCCAGCCTGACTTGAGTCTGCACCGGGCGCACAACCACATTGTTGGTTTTCTCGTGTCGCGGCTCATATGTTTTTATTCCAAAAAGCAGTTAGATAAGAAACTATTTCGATAAGCCTTCTCAGGTATGCTGACTTCCTGTCTGTGCACCACACCCTATATTCGCAACACTGCATTTTTTGCCGACTGTCTACCTACCGACTTGTCGGTCTCATCAACATGCTTATAAAACCACCATCACATTATAGGTCGGTCGCGCTAAATTGGCAATGCTTTGTTTACATTTTTAATGTCAACAGTACCTGTACTATCATTACGGTGCAGTTCATGTAACTTCTTGGTCTATGGTCATAATGGCACATTCGGTTAACTGGCAGTTCTAATTTATCTAAATGACACGTTTTGAAAGCTTAAAGACAGGATCTGTCTCTAGTTAAGGAATATCATTGATAACAAAATTTGATAGTAACAAAATTATTTAAATTTATTCTTTCATTCCCGTGAGTTGATTAAGCTGAACTCTGCTATATAGCCAATCAGTCACCAAATCAAAATAAACACAAAACAATAACATTGCCAACTTATCGCGTCCGGACTATAGTAGTCGGGGAAATGAAACGCAAAAAGGCGTCTAGAAAGTGAAAAAAATTGGCCCATCGTTCGAAAGGACAAATTTGGTATCATTTGAAAGCTTATTGTCTCTGCTTTTTCCTCCAAGGTGTTGTCACCTTCCCAAGTGGTGCCTTAAGTCAGAAAGTGGGGAGATAACTCTGTACCCTAGAGTTCAAAGAGAAAGGTTTTAAAACCACCACTGTCGTCTAGAAACTGCATAAGTAAGCTTGCATCATAATTAAACATTTTATGTTTACATACTATGAACTCTTATTACTGTGCAACTGAAACAATTGACATTTGCTTTTTTAAATATGGTCACTTCGAGCAAAAAATGAGGGTGTTCTGACACAAATACATTACGTGACTAAAGAAAACCTTAATAATGTCCCAATTACTTATTTTTTGGCAAATTTTGAAGAGGAAATCACTTCAAATATGTAAGTTTGATAACCGTTGTAAGGACAATGCAGATTATTAAAAAAGAGTAATCGTTCAAGTAATAATAGATATAAATTTCAGCAATATACGTTACATTTGCTTACAACAAAATTTACTTAATTGAATATATAGAAGAAAAGAATGCATTAGAACTCTTTAGTTACAGATGTATAAAAACATTATTCCTTTCTAAACATAATTAAATATTGTTTACAGCTTGTTCCTATTACAGACATGATAAGGAAGCGCCACTAATAAGTATCTACGAGCCTGGGCGTAGACAGTATAAAGTTAGGTTTTCGATCATACTTTAGCCTGGTGTTTGCGCTTCTGATCCTTTCGGTTTTAAGAGCGGGATGTAGGATTTGATTGTATTAATTCCTGATCATTGCCTATCTTTTAACTGTCCAGTCTGATCAGTTTTTATTGTCAAAATTACTGACGAAATTATAAACTGAAAATTGTTAATTATTTTTACTTATACATGTGCTTCGTTAATGTATGATTTGTCGCTATTGCAGTTCAAAGAAATTTTAGTCATTTTAACCCCTGTCTGCTGCAATGCAATTTTGAGCGCCAATACGTAGAATATTATATAACTATTACACGAAGCAACTTTTCAAACGTTTCACAATGGTAACGTATATAAAATATTAAGTGTTACTTAAATGCATTTAAGTGATGCAGAATTGTTTTCATTTCATGAGGATCATCTTATAATTTTGAATTTGTCAGTGCATATGCACAGTTACTGTTATACTTATCTATGGGCCAAAGTGCCATTTGTCTAGAACTGAAGCAATATTTGCATTATACGTTACCTTATATTGTTTCTTATTCTCAGTTATTAAAGGCATGAGCCAATTGTCTAACTTTTGCAGTATTATTTTTCCATCACCTTTCACGTTGTTAAATGCAGAGTTTCTGTATGATTTTTGTGAGCATGAAGTCTTCCTGGTATAATTCCAGAGCTCTCTCTCTCTCTCTCTCTCTCTCTCTCTCTCTCTCTCTCTCTCTTACATTTTGCATGTTAAATTGCCATTTAGAAGATGTAGTTCAACAATGATATAAAGGAGATTGGGTAAAAATGTCAATTAAATGAAGTTACTTGTTACAAGTACAAGCTGAAAGACATAACGGTTTAGTCTTCTTTGCTTCCCTACGCGTGGAGCTGACTTAGCAGAACACTTCTGTTTTCTTTGCCTACGGTTTCACCTTCAACTCCTTAAAAATGTTCAGAAACCACTATGACAAATGGGTTCGTGCACCAAGCAGACAGCCATTAATGTTATTGCTTTTTTGTTTTCCTTTCCTTTTCCTGGCACGTCAGGAGGAGACAGCTGAAAAAAAAACAATGTTGCGAATGCGTGTAACGAAGGTTATTTCCATTGTCTACCTGTAAACGTCATGATCAACGATCCCAAAACAACTAGCACGCCGCCTTTTAATGTTCACCTTCAACCAAATTCAGTGCTATCTTCATCGCTAAATGTCTTCCCGTCGATCTCTGAGACAGGAACCATAACAGGCGTTGGTGAATAAGACAAGAAAAGAAGTAATGCAAACAGAATGTCTTGAATGGTTTATTATTATATTATCAGCACTGTTAGTAAATGCTTGCTTAGGTTTTTATTTAAACCCCCATTCTACTGGACGGCGCTTCTGCTGCGCTTCAAAATTTTGGATATAACGCCATGAATCGTAGCAGAAGCTGCAGCAGCGCAGAAGAAACCTCTAGGTCGTACATGTAGTGAAAGCGTATCTAAAGCGGCATGATCGCCAGGTCACGGCACTTATTTTGGCCTTGCTCAAAATTTACGTAGCGGAATCGCCGTGGACACAAAGCGCAACGAAAGCGTAGTTACAGCGCGGCACGAATTCATGAACGCAGCAGTATCGAGGCAGCGCAAGCAACGCAGCACCAGCGCAGTGCAATATTGCTGACATCGCCTTGGAGATTCCTCCACGACCCAGCTAAGCTTCTTGCTACGCTCTTTGTGCTTCCGTTCCGCTCTATATGCTCTCGTGGCGCTCTTGCCGCTTCCGCTGTGACTATACAATTTATGAATAGCGCAACCACGACGCTTCCGCTGCGCTCTTTACGCTTTATCTGTGTTTCCTCTGCTCTTATGGCGATCTGAGCATGAATACGCCGCGTTTCCACGGCGATCGTCATTATTTGCTCGCGCTACAAACGTTCCAGAACTCGATTCTCACGTTTCATTCAAGATGCCACCCCCGTGAAAAGCAGAAAGGGAAATCCACACCCAGGCCTAGTCACGCTACTTGTACCGCAGGAGAGGGTACGCCAACTCCTGCTCCCCAGGCTCTTGTTCTCTAAACTGAGCAAGACCCGCACCCTCAAGAACGCCGAGCAGAAGCCCCAGTTGAACCGGAACAGCAAGAAGAACAAGACGAGCTGTATAAATTCACTGGTTCATGATTGCCAGCTCGATCATAGCAACTGGAATCATTATCATATTATCCAGGTTGTTTGAAGCCTGGTGGCTAACTTCTGCTGAACCCCGATTCTCCGCCGATTTACATAGAAACGGTTACAAAGCGCTACACAAGCGCAGCATGAGTGCAGCTGCTGCACTTAGGTCGTAGCACGATCGCATATGTATCGTAATAAGCGTAGATCAAGTGCAGTTTGAAATCCTTTACCGAAGTGGCAGCATATTAGAAGCGCCCTTGAAGTCCGCCAAGCGTGGCAGAAGCGCAGCTAAATCGCGACAGCATCGTAACTAGCGTAGCGAGATCGTATTAGAAGTGTACTGGCAGCATACTGGAAGCGCACAAGTCCCAAGTTTTGGCAAATGCCTACGCTTCTGCGGCGATTTCGAAAATGATCGCCATGAGCGCAGTCAAAGCGTCATCCAGTGGAATGGGGTATTAAGTGTGTTGGATAGAATTGGTTCAGAGATATATCGATGTTTTAAACTGTGGCATCAGTATAAGAATGCCCGGGAAGTGTCATAGCCGTAAAGCATAGCCTATCAGCGGCCCCAAAAACAGGAACAAACACTGACACTTAAAACATTAAAACATTATATACTTGATAAAATAATATCGGATTTATACAAACATAACGAAGCACAAGGTATTTGAATGACTGACTGTATCATTTGGGTTTAACGACCTTTTAACAGTAGTTCGATTATACTGTGCTAATGGGGGATGGTGCGACGGAAATTCTTTTTATAATGTCCAAATAATAATATATAAAATACGGTTAACATTCATGTCGTTAGCATTGTTGGTTTAGGGTACGGGTAGTATCTGCGTCTATCTGGGCGTTGAACCCACAGAACTTGTGCCTGAAAATAAATTAATAAATACAGATAGCGAAATAGAATATTATGACAAAACCTGGAAATTTTCGGGGGGGTTCCGTTTCGTTTATTTATTCATTTATTTCATTAAAAACATGATTTGCGTGTGTGAAAAAGAACAATACGGTTTGTGTGAATATTGAAGACTCGGACAGGCTGTGCACCCGCGCAGCCTGTTAAGAGTCTCCCCTTTTCGCATTATCTATAAATTCTGTCGATTCCCAAAATAATGGTTTGTTGGCGCGGCTACGCAGGTTGATTTAAGCATTTACAGTACACACGGCTTAAAGTCCCTTTTCACGCGATGCCATCACATGAGCCCCGACACGACAAAGTCAACAAAGTGGCATCTAAGCCAAGCGGAAACTAAGATCAGCCTGGGCATCCGCCAGGTCGGGTCAGAGTCTTTGCTGTGCGCGTAAAGAGTAGCTAAGGGTCTAAGCTAGCTCTGTGTGGACAGCAAAGACTCTGAACAGACTGGGCAGATGCCCAGGCTGATTTGAGACTTCGCTGGGCGCGCATGCACATGCAACTTTGTTGGTTTTGTCGTGTTGTGACTCAATTATGTTTAGATATCGTATTAAAACCACTGCTCATGTAAGAGTGACTTTCTGCGGTTTGTCGATGACATTGGCACTCTTGCTGAGGTAAAACAGGAACAAAAGCCCTAGTTGAAAGTCTCGACAAAACCTGTACAAGTTATTAAATGGAGATTAGTGCTGCAACGACCAAACTGATGACAAACAGCGCCAGTGCCATCCGGAGGGAGATCAATGCAAACGGACAGAAGCTGGGAATCGTAACAAGCTTCAAATACCTTGGAGCAGTTGTCTCAAATGATGGCTCAAAATCGGGGGTTCTCTCAAGGATTGCACAAGGCACTGCAGCCTTGACAAAGCTAAAGCCAATATGGAGATACAGCAGCGTATCTCTTGGATCAAAGGTGAAACTGATTCGCTCCCTTGTCATATCCATTTTTGTATGCATGTGAGCCATGGACCTTGACAGCAGAGTTAGAGAAAAGAACGAAGGCTTTTGAGATGAGTTGCTATGAAAGGTTACAGAACATTTCGTACAAGGACCATGTAACTAATGAGGATTCTCGTAGAACGATCCACGCAGCCATTTGAGAATGACTAACTCCTGCCCATTGTCAAGAGACGAGAACTCAGGTGGTTTGACCATATTTCAAGGTTTCTGTTTGTTCAAAGACGATTCTAAAAGGCACTGTGAAAGAAAATAGAGTAAGAGGTAGACAGAAGACGAGGTCGGAAGACAATATTTAGGAGTGGACAGGGATGGATTTTACTAGCGCAACTAGGGCAGCCAAAGAGAGGACTAGGTGAGAGGGGATTGTTGTAATGTCATCTGTGGTGCCCCAAACGCCCTTGCAAGGTTATGGAATAGATAAGACAAGACTATATATTCCATTACTGTGAAAAAAAAAGAAAAACAATACCTGTCCTGAGTTTCACCATTCACAATATCCACTGACTCTATATACAATGCTGGATGACTAAAGAGGCTCCATGACAAAGGATTGTACCAGTGAGAATCATGGGTCCATTTGAAACTTATTCTACTGAGGTGACCAATGTCGTGGGTGGATTTCATCATGAACCCATAGGTATGGCCGGGTAGGATACTGATATAGCTGAAATATAGATACTCTCGAAATAATGCAATTCACTTAAATACAGACAGTTATCGATGATATCAAGTTTATTCACACCAATGATCATGATGATTGGTGTGAATGAAGTTGATATCATTGATAACTGTCTGCATGGTCTGATTAAAATGCAATTTCTTTCAGCTGGGAGGAGTTGGTGTCAGTAAGTGCTTTGAATTTTCCTTTTTTTACATCAGACCACGGCTAAGAAATACAAATTGTCAACAAACGGCGACTACTGGTATAGAAAAAAAAATGAGCTACAACGACTGAATAATAGTATTTATCATATGACGTCGCATCTGAGAGTGTTATGAAGCCATGCATTAAAAACGATAATCCACTAGTGGATCAAATATGAAAATTACGTCGTAACGTTATGCGTTGACGTCCATAACACGTCACGTTTTCCAATGGCAAAATTGTGACGTTTTAGTGCAAATTTTGCTAATAAAATGCCATTTTAGTGTCATATGATAAATAGAATCTTGCATTCGTGCTCGTGTATTATTGAATTTATCAAACTCGTTGGGGAAAACCGATAAGATGCTCGGCTAAGCCTCGCATCTTATCTTTTTCCCCAACTCGTTTAATAAATTCAATAATACATAAGTACTCGTGTAAGATCCTCTATGTATCCACAATCTGGAAATTCTGCATAAATATAAACTCGGGGTTTGCTCTTAAGCTACTACGGACACATTCCAGTAATTATGCTGAACTGGTCTCAGTTTACAAACACAGATTACCGACTTACTGCGGCCTATGCACAGGAAATGATATCATTTTATAAAATAGAACCAGTTATAAACAAACTTCAGAAAAGACTAAGCGGCCACTAATTCAAAGCCCCTGGTAAACACCTTCATTTCATTACACGATGATATTTGCTTCAGACAAAGATTATTGGTACACGGTACGCGCACTGTCGGCCCCAAGACCTGGGATAGATGTATCACTGATTTTCTTATTCAGTGCAAGATTATTTTCTTTTCAAATATATAAAATCCACAATGACGTGATGGTGATTTTGCCACCATGTAACTTGCACATTAATCCGGCGATTTTTCAATAGTATAACAAGATGACTAAAATTTGAATGAAGTTTACGTTTAAAAAGCTGTATATTTTGTAAAAGATATATCCATTCTTTTTGAGATGTATCAGTTAATATCGGTACCGATTGTTAGGTGTACAGGATAATGGACGAGCCTTTCAGGACGAATCCAATTGTCCTGTACACCTAACAATCAGTAATGGTATTCACTAATACATCTAAAAAAGAAATGGATATATCTGTTTTAATCCACAGCTTCATTGAACTGTTCACCTAAAAAACAAATAATTAAACCAATAAAAAAACATATTTTATCTTATTTATTCATCTGATTCAGTCTGCCTCACCTTGTCTGGAAAATGGACCTTCCTGTCTGATGCACTAAGGTCATCAGTTACCTGACCAATCAGAAACGGCTTGAGAGATCAGATGGAAATTTGAATCAGAATACTTGTCTCATTTAAACATTGTACACAGAAGAGGAAAGACCAGAAAATTGGGCTGCATTTAAAACAAATTTTGTTGGGTAAGCTCTGCTGTTCTTTTTAATCACAAAGAAAATGTTTTTTCAGGGTATTCATTAATCTCACATTGTTCGGGTTATTTCAGTAACATACGTTTTAGTGCTCTTTTTTTCAATTACCAGGTATGCTGTGTATGGTTCATCAGAACCCATAACACAAAGGATTTTTTTCAGCTAAAACATAATGTTGTGCAGTTGAAATAACCGCGGTGGTGTGCCGCTTTATATGGATTACCAACAAGTTTCAGTGGTTAATTTTAGCATTTTTCTATGACAACGTATGTTGTTAGGACTCACCTAATTGCTGAGTAAACACAACATATGTTTTAAGATGTACGGGTACACATCCATGTTTTTCTGCCATTTATGCGAAGGGAACCAATTGCTTCTCTGGACGACGTACATATAGCTCTTCCAAGTGGTCTACTCTTAAAGGAAAGAATCCTACTTTCAAGATTTGTCCCCCGTTGAGATCGGAGGCAAAAATGAAAATGACAGAGTTGCTTTTCACAGTTTACTGTGACCTTAATTCAATGCTCATTTTCCGCACAAAAAGTTGGTACCCATCACTAACCTCTGAGGTGAGTCTAATGCAATCTTATGGTTAAATGGATTATTTTCATATAACCTATCTTGTGAAGACTCATGTAAGTGGGGAGAGTCAAATGAATACCCTTGACAAATATTTCTGTGGTCAAAAGGAAAACAGCAAAGTTTACTGAAACAGTTTAAGTTTGTTCAGTTGCAGCTCTGTAATGATTGGTCTAGTCAAAACTGTACATGATAACTGTACATTATAACAGTACATGATAACTATACAGTTATCAGAAGTTATCAGTAGTCTGGCAACTTCAAAGAAAAGTACTGTCAGCTGTGGATTAATTTCATGTTTATCATGTCTAAGAAACCAAACCAAAACTTACTCGGCTGTGACAGGCAGCTCTCCGAGTTGACCATTAGCGCCTACGAGGTTCAAAAACAACTGTCCTCTTTGTTCGCTGGCTGAAGATATTTTACCGAAAGTCACTTTGATTTGGTAATGATATCCTGCAAACGAAAGTCAATATCAGTCGTACAGTATACAAGCCACTATGTGCCTCTGAAATAGGTTCCTTTGTGGAGTGTAGACGAAGATTTCTATTTAAATGTTCAATCTTTTGAGGATATTTCAGTAGCAGGGCCGAAAAAAATGTGATACTTAAACCATACAAAGAACAAACAAAATTAGAGAGCTCCGCCTCCGAATAGCTTGTAGAAGGTTATGAGATTAACTCAGGATTACACCCGTACGTCATCATGATGTGCATTGCATATTTTACGGTCTTTTGGGATCAGAAAGCTCAGTTTGAGTCGGTTTAAAAGAAACCGGTGCTGGAAAGCGTGGGCAGTGTTGCACCATTTCAATACTGCATACGAACACTTAATTAAACCGAGTCTGCTGTTTATGCTTAATTGATGTGTTTGCTTCTAAAGGAGCTTCCTTCAGGACTTATTTGGTAATACGGTATTTATCCTATTAAACGCCCCAGAGGCGTTGCATTTTATAAAAGGGGGGAGGCGTTATTTAGAGTCTAAAGTGTAGTAAATGCAAAAACAAAAACTCTCATAGGCAATACAAAGATGACTGAGCATACTTACAGGGGAAGTAGCTCTTCTATTTCTGCCTCCCTTTGCCAGTAAGAGTCAACTCTTAAAGCAAAGAATTTGCTCCCTAGGAGCAAATTCTTTTCTTTAGGAGTCGACCCCATTTCGGAGAGCCACCTCATACAGAGAAATAAACAGGAATTCATGCAAGTCAATATAACATTATTCTGGGGGAGAAGCAGTGGCGTTTATTAGGAGTAATGCGGTATATGAGATGCTTATTTCTACAGTCAATTATACTGCTATGGTTTTCAATACTCAGCTGAACAATCATTCGTGTTTTGTTTACATGGCTTTATAATAGTGGGCGATAGAGTGAGTGAACTCAGGTAAAACGTTCCACCAACACGTTAGTCAGTAAGAGTAGTGTGTGAGAGTCTCGCTGTAAGATTGGAGGAGCGGAGTATCGAACCTACAACCCATGGATTGTTAGCCTCGCGCTTAAATCACTACAATACCGCTGCTAGAATAACAGAGGTTTATAATGTTAGTGGTTTACTAAATTTCTTCATACGAACATTCAGTGTATTGGTTTGAAACGTTCGGTGGCTTTTCTTAGAGATTGCAACTTGGGTTACCATGGCAAAATCAGAAACAATGATTTCTAATAATTACCCCATAAAATCGTCTTACTTACGGCAGTATGGTTTCTTGTCGCCGGTGTCAAGATAGTATCCGACATTTTGTTGACCTAGTGCCGGCTTCACTCTGTCAGCATGAAAGCCCATGAAACCACATCGTCCACCACTGCATGGCATACACATACCTTTCTGGTAACAAATGAAACGCATGACGCAATTAAACAATCAGTTGTTCTTATACAAGTCTTTATTTGAAAGATGATGGACTGCAACCATTTGCACAAACTTGCTCCAGATGAAATTCGGTTTAGTTCAGCCCCACGGTTTCAAAGGAAGTCTTTATCACCAAGGGACGGACGACAACGGACGACGGAGCCTGCCTATTTTAAGACTTTCAGCAACTCCGGATGATCACACCGGGTAGCTACATGTATACGTAAAGACCGTAGTAGCTGAGCCCCATATATCGCAAATTCATTAAAGGCAACATATTTTTGCTTCCCATTGATCGGCCACAGTGTCAAGCCACGCCTGAATTGTAAGTATCGATTCCGCTAATTTTCGCTTCCTGCAGAGACTGTACATCATATTTGGCTTCCGCCGAGACTGTCCGCGATTTCTTGCTTCCTGCCGAATACCCTGTACATGATAAATGGCTTCCTGCAGAGACTGTCCGCGTGATTCTGCTTCCTGCCGAGGCTCTCGGCAGAAAGCAGAGTCACGCGGACAGTCTCGGTAGGAAGCCATTTTTCGAGGACAGTAGTCTCTGCAGGAAGCAAAAGTTCGCGGACAGTCTCGACGGAAGCCAAATATGACGTACAGTCTCTGCAGGAAGCGAAAATTGGCGGAATCGATTATATCCTATGGTATTTGTGGCACATTAACGTGCATACAGTGTGTACTGTACGTGTAGCTATAAAACAACTCATAAAGTCAAAATACGGTAACCGTTGCTTTGTGAATAATATCCACCTTTTGCAATAAGTTTATTTTCCCCTATTTCCAAAAATACATTTTTTTACATGTCATAGCTTTTGTCTGCAAAATGCACAATAGTCTTTGACTTTTTATTCGTCCGTAAATCTGACAAACGCGTCCCAAATGGTGCAAAAAGTGGTGTTTGAGGGCGGTGATGATCAGCTATTCTTAAAATCTGCAGACAAAACATCAGTACAGGAGTATAGGAGAATCTACTTACTTCAAAACTCTGATAATCTCGACACTGATAACCCTCAAACGGGCATACGCTGTTTATGGACTCGGTGAAATATTCAAATGCTCGTAGATGGTTGCATGCAAAAACGTCTTTGGCACCTAAAGAATATCAAAAATCATTATTTTATAATATAACAAATTGAAGGAAACGATTTTGCCATCCTAATTGCTTTTAACTGTGAAAGAGCCATCGTACATCTCCATGTTTGATGCCGATATTTTTATGAAGGGGGACACAATCTGAGCCGTGACATGGCAAAACCAAAAAAGTGGATGTGCGCCCAGCGAAGACTCGGATCAGCCTCGGCATCCGCAAAGTTGGATCAAAGTATTCGCTGTCGGTATGAAGGAGGTTTACACCATAAGCTACGCATAGCAAAGACTCTGATCAGACAGGACGGATGTCCAGGCTGCCACGGATGCCACTTTGTTGGATTTGTCGTATCGCGGCTCATGTAAATGACTTTCTGTTTGCTTCCCCTGACGACAAATACCTTTTGAGACGCGACACGAGAAAACCAACAATGTGGTTGTGCGCCCAGCGCAGACTCGGATCAGCCTGGACATCCGCCCAGTCTGAGCAGACTTGTCACTTTAGCGCTTAAAGGGCAGCTGAAGGTCTAAGCTACACCCATGCAGACAGCGAAGACTCTGATCAGGCTCCTTATAAAATTGGTACAGCCTTCAGAATTAATGATAATATGTTAGTTGTGTTTATTTATTTACTTTTTTTTGGTTGTTGTTGTTGTTTTTTTTGTGTGTGTGTGTGTGTGTGTGTGTGTGTGTGTGTGTGTGTGTGTGTGTGTGTGTGTGTGTGTGTGTGTGTGTGTGCGTTTGTCATATGACTGGCAAAAAAAGAAGGAATAAGGCATTTTGAAAAAAAAATGAAAAGTCTCGCCGTAAAATCACAGTTTTCGTCTCTGGTTCCCCGTTGGGCAATTAACTCACACAACAGCGAGACAAGTAATGAGAACTTTGCCTCACAATGAATTTTTATCAGTACATTGCATTTTTACCTCCTTTACCTTGTATTGTTACCTCTTGTACCTTTTATTTTTACTAGTAATGAAACTAGTGAAATCGAAAGTCGGTCATTTTAGATGTCAACTAAAATGACCTGAATATTTTTTTTTTTTCAAAATCGTTTTTATGAGAATCTCGAGGACGTTTTAATTTTTCAAAGCCGGCCAATCATGGTCATATACAATGAAGAACCTATGGTGAGAAGCTTGCAACGATACTTCACGGTAAAATATTTCATTCTGATAGCGCTATTGGGCCTTTAAAGTAGGATCTATCCGTAATGAAAGAACTCGTCGAAGCAAATTCTCTCCTTTAAGAACTGACCCTAATTGAATAGGACGACAGAAAAGATCAAAATGTCAAATAAGTTCTGAATAGTTAGAACCTTTGAAACAAGGAATACACAAAAGAAATGAAAATAGCAGACCAGGTTTAACTGAGTCTAATCATGACCAGTAGTGAAATGTATAACAATGGCCGCGCCTTTTATCACCGGCTCAAGCAGAACTCGATTTCCAACATGACTCAAAGTGAACTCGATGATCTTAATTGACCAAACAAAATACCTTGCGTTATGATGATGTTTGGAGAGAGGTTTTAGAGCCGCCACACGGCACAAAACAAGCTGCAGTGAAGATAAATAAGTCTTGAATCGTTAGATTCTCTGGAAGCAAGGAATACACCAAAGAAATGAAAATAGTAGACTCAGTCTAATAGAGCCTGTTCTTAACCAGTAATGAAATGAGCAACACTGGCAACGCTCCCTATCACCGGCTTCTAAGCAGAACTCTATGTCTCAAATGACTCAAAATGAACTCCATGATCCCAAAGGACCAGAAAGTATAACACGGCCCCAAGGTTATAAAACGTATGTACATTCTCAAACTCAAAATAAAGCACACTGATTGGCTGCTTCCGAGCACATGCTTGGGAGCAGCCAATCTGCTTCCGAGCACATGCTTGGGAGCAGCCAATGAGTGTGCTTTATTTTGAGTTTGAGAATATTCTCAAGTTTTATAACCTCGAACCCTGGCCCAGAGGTTATAAAACTACATTCTCAAACTCAAAATAAAGCACACTGATTGGCTGCTTCCGAGCACATGCTCGGAAGCAGCCAATCAGTGTGCTTTATTTTGAGTTTGAGAATATTCTCAAGTTTTATAACCTTGAACCCAGAACTATGATAAAGATAAAGTACGGGAAGACGTTTTACGGCCGCCACACGGCACAACACTAGCTACAGTTGCTTCCTTGGAATGTAAACCCATTCATTTTAAGTGATAATTCCCACTGGGTACACAACGTTGAATCAACATTGAATCAATGTTGATTCAACGTTGTGTGCCGGCAGGGAAGGGATGTCACATCGTGGTCTAACGCTAAAATGTGTGTTGCTTTAAACAGGATTAAAAGCAAAACGTATGTCACTGGTCATGTATGAAAGTCATTTTACATTCGCTGTTGTTGTTCTCCGTCAGTGAGCATCTAAATCCTAAAGTGTTTGCTGTGATGCTACTTCTACTGTGTTCTTTGAAGGCTGACCATTCAGAGTTTTGTTGTGGGATTTTAATCCAAAGCGCTACATTTATTATAGACATATATTGATGCATAATGAAATATATAATTGAGCCACGACACGAAAAAAAAAACAAAAAAACAATGTGCTTGTGTGACCAGTGCAGACTCAGATCAGCCTGGGCATCCGCCCAGTCTGATCACAGTCTTAGCTGTCCGCATGGAGCTAGCTTAGACTTTAGCTACCCTTTAAGCGCACAGCGAAGACTCTGATCAAACTGGGCGGATGCCCAGGCTGACCAGAGTCTGCACCGGGCGCACAGTCACTTTGTTGGTTTTCTTGTGTTGCGGCTCAAGTACATGTACATTGTGTGGATTTGCAGTTTTACCTACCGTTATACAGATCAAAGTTCTCCAGTCTCAATGCCTCTATTGGACTGCGGTCACATCCGGCCTGGTCTTTGCCGCTGTTTGGATAATAGTCAACATGTCCACACGCTTGTGAGGTCCCCAAACCTTCCAAATAGTTGTACATGTGGGTAAATATCTACATGTATATGCATTGGAATACTTTGTGAATTCAAAGAAATCAATTGATTGGTGATGGACTCCAGCAAATCAGATAATGTAAATCAGCACTGGAAGTTGAATAACATTATATTTTGTTCTTATGTTTCTGATATCCTTATATCTGAGAAAGCCGAATTTATGAGTTTTTACAATGTGTATCGTTAAACGTTTGGTGTGTCGAACTTAATGCCTCACCTCATACATGTACCATGATTACTACCAAGGGACTACATGTACAAAACCTTCACTCAATGTATCAACATTCAACCATAATAATAATATATAATGATGATTCAAGTTAAAATCACGGTAAGACAGACGAGCTTGTCCTTTTGGATATACTGATAATAATAACGAGCCGCGACACGAGAAAACCAACAATGTGGTTTTGCGCCCAGCGCAGACTCAGATCAGCCTGGGCATCCGCCAAGTCAGATCAAACTCTTTGCTTAGCGCTTAAATGATAGCTAAGAGTCTAAGCTGTCTCCATGCGGATAGCGAAGACTCTGATCAGACTGGGTGGATGCCCAGGCTGATCTGAGTCTGCGCTGGGCGCACAACCACCTTGTTGGTTTTCTCGTGTCGCGGCTCAGTTGTCTGTTAAAACTTGATTCTGCTTCAAAGACTCTTTTTAGACATGTTTAAAGGTTGATGTGCTGAAATTACGCTGTGACATCTAAAGTATCTCACCAAAATGAGGCAAATGGATCAAATTCTCTGCATCTGTATGCATGACATCTACAAACGCGGCATCTGTCGGATCAAGTCGCACAATAGGATCTGTGTTCTCGAAATAAGGACCAGCTGGATCCAAACCTGCAAGATAGTAACAGACGTTATAGACAGTGAACACAGTTAAAGCTCTTGCAAAACCCTAGTATCCGCTGAATCTTAGACAGTCACAGTATATCCTATATTTGTCTGTTTTGCTGAAGAAAAATGGCTGAGTCCAGGTAAGATTGAAATGTTTTAAAGAAGGGATTTTAAAACGAAGTGTTTCAAGACTTGGAATTGTTTTATTAACATGTAAATAATTTTACTTTGTTGCCTCAAAAATGCTTTTAAGCTAACTCTCATATTTTATGGTATATTCCCGCTTAGATGGGGATTAGCATTGATTTGTGGTAAAAACAAAAAATTAAAAAAAAAAAAAGAATGATGAATATACATCATTCTGTCGTTCTGTTATGAAGCACGTTTGTCAACGGTATATCTCATGGACATCCTTTGTCTATCATATGAGCTAGAACCGAAATCCAGGGCAGGGTTATCCTTTGTATCACTAAATGAAAAAATGTGTTTCGGGTCAAACTATTGCCTCTTTAAGTGAGCTTTACGTTTGAGTGATTGGTTGGTGCGCGAGTAAAGAATATATAAGCCGCGACACGACAAAACGAACAATGTGGTTGTGCGCCCAGCGCAGACTCAGATCAGCCTGGGCATCCACCCAGTCTGATCAGAATCTTCGCTTGCGCTCAAAGCGTAGCTAAGGGTCTAAGCTTCCTTCATGCGGACAGCGAAGATTCTGATCAGACTGGGCGGATGCCGAGGCTGATCTGAGTCTACGCTTGGCGCACAACCACATTGTTGTTTTTCTCGTGTCGCGGCTCATATAGTTTTATTAAAGGGAGATCAATACACATACCATGACCCATCAAATAAATTGCTAATTTTCCAAAAATCATATTTTGTCTCTTACCAGATATTCTGGAAATATTTGGAGTTCGTTCCCCAGCATAGCCACAGATGTGTGCTCCAAGACTATGGCCTATAAGGTGAAAGTCCTCTGGTCTAGCGTGTACCTGGGTCTGATAACAAAACATATAATTGAGCCGCGACACGACAAAACCAACAATGTGGTCGTGCGCCCAGCGCTGACTCAGACCAGCCTGGTCATCTGCCCAGTTTGACCAGACTCTTCGTTAAGTGCTCAAAGTGTAGCTAAGGGTCTAAGCTACATCCATGCGGACAGCGAAGCCTCTGATCAGACTGGGAGGATGCCCAGGCTGATCTGAGTCTGCACTGGGCGCACAACCACATTGTTGGTTTTCTCGCGTCGCGGCTCAATTACAACTTGTAAGAGATCAGAGACTAAAACCGTTTGCAATGAAGACTTTTTATCTTGACTTCAGTGCCAGAAGCTTTAATTAATATAAATGTATTATTTTGTTCTCTTTTGTCGTTTTCATAAATTTTCAGTTCTTGCAAACTGATACATTAATAAGCCGCGACACAAGAAAGCCAACAAAGTGGGATGTGTGCCCAGCGAAGACTCAGATCAGCCTGCGCATCTACCTAGTTTAATCGAGTCTTCGGTGTGTGGTTTGAGGGTAGCTAAGAATCTAAGCTATCTCCATGCAGGCAGCGATTACTCCTATCAGACTGGGCTGCAGCCAAGGCTGATCTGAGTCTTCGCTGGGCGCACATGCCACATTGTTGATTTTGTCGTGTCGCGGCTCAAATGGCACAGAAGCATTGTCGAAGAAGGAACGCCGAATGAAACAGTACCCAAAAAGTGAAACGTTACATGTACACTGTATGTGTTGTCAAAGATGGAGGACATTAAGTGATTAATAATATGGGCACAAAACAGTATTACTGTACCTGTAGGGTTTTTATAAGTTTTGCAATTTCTGCTCCTACAACTCTGGTATTAGCTGTGGCCTGTGTATAGGGGAAGCCTGACCCGTCACCCCAGTCTACCAGAATAACATTGTAATTACCGTACTTCAGCAACTCATCTTTCATTTCCTGCAAATACAGAAATAAATGATTGGTGTCGGGCTAAAGGAGGCAGGAACCCGTGGGCTTACAGTTACCTATCAGATCAGCCTGCGGAGCTCCGTAAACTGATCAGAGTCTTCACCTTTCATTTTCCATAACACTGATAGGAAAGAGGAGATCTGACGCCCTCGGGAATTATTTCCAGTATTTTAAAACGCTGTTGATTAAGCTTTGTCGAAGAATGAGATATTAATGAGGGCGTCACAGTCCCTCGTTTTTACTTGCATACATATATGTATATACATATAATTTAAGATGATACTCGCCTTATCGGGGCCTCTAACATATGTCGTAGAGGTGTATATGTGTATATAAAAGTGTCCCATAAGTCATTATTGGCTGGATATCAAATATAAGGCTGTTTTACGATTGTATATTTTAATGTATATTTGAGCCGCGACACGACAAAACCAACAATGTGGTTGTGCGCTCAACGCAGACTCAGATCAGCCTGGGCATCCGCCCAGTCTGATCAGAGTCTTCGTTGTTCGCAGGGAGGTAGCTTAGACCCTTAGCTACTTTTTAAGCACTTAACGAAGGGTCTGATCAACTGGGCGGATGCCCAGCCTGATCTGAGTCTGCGGTGGGCGCACAACCACATTGTTGGTTTTCTCGTGTCGCAGCTCATTTGATATGTGACACTATAATAAGCTATTTTACTACTTACTACTACTACTATAATTTAAGATGCTGATACATTTGCATGCAGTCGCGCACCAAAGTACCGGTACGTCATAACGATGTAACAAGTAATTGTAACATAATATTGCATCTTTACAATAAAGGTTTTTGTTTCTCCTCCGAATAGTCATCCTCAGAAAACGTTTTATTTTCCTAGTACATGTAATTAGGTTTATATTTTCCCTTATTTGCTATTATGAAAGTTAATTCCAAAAAGTTATTTTACACATTGTATACAGTGTGTTTCAAATATTTTAAAGGTTTTTATTATCATCATTATTATAATAATTATTATTATTATTTGAGACAGTGTCTGCGTCGTTGACTAGACCATGTAGACTTTTCGGGGCTACATTGTCACTCCGCAGGAATTATTTGTAATATTGCCGAATTGTAAAATCAAGGAATTCAGTACTGGAAACAGTATTTAAGATGTGCTTATACATATATCTGAGGTCATTGCGGTATACATACACCCATCCAGCTGACGAAACCTGTCTGTAAGAACCCATGCACTACCACTTTTGTCGGTCTAGCTGATGAGAAATAAGAATTCTTCAAACTGGCAAAGTTGTTTGCGTTCAGGAACTCGAGGCTTCCGTTGGCCTTATTCTGGCGAGTGTACAACATAAATCTCGTGTCGATCTCAGAGGGTGACTGAGGGGCGATGTTGATTGGACGCCCCATGCTGATGAAAGCGCCGAAATTTTCGAAGCAACCCAAATCTCCATAGCACACCGATCCTACAAGAGTATCTGTATTTTTGATACGGTTACGTAATATATTTTGACATCGATCATTACAAATGAAAAATTTGCGAATGGGTAAACTTTAAGGAAAGGAATTCTTCTATTTTCATTTTTACCTTCTTTCTCAAAAAGGGCCGACTTTTCAAGAAACTAATTTGCTCCTCTTGGAGTAACTATTTTTTCTTTTAAAGCAGCCCCGATTTTGGAATGCTTTTATTTCCAGAGAAGCAAAGAGATAGTCATGAAAGGTGTTCTCCTTTGTGAAAATGGCGAAATGACATCGAAGTGTACCCGTACCCTTTAAAAAGTCAACTTTAGACCCCTGATGGCATATTCAGGCAAATCAGGATACACCGCAAAACCTTGGGCTCTACTATTAATGGAAAGAATTTGCTCCTGGGGCATGAAATTCTTCCTTTTGAGAGTTGACTCCCATAGACAAAGGAGGCAAAATGAAACTGGTAGAGTTGCTTTCCCTGTAAGTGTACCAATTCGTTTTTGCAGAAGCGAGTCAACGACAAGCATCGTATTTTGCTATTGTTTATGGCAACTACCCAGCAGGCACATGACGTCGAAATGATGTCGTGCTGACGTCGATGCGACTTAATGACGTCGTGTCGACGTCAATGCAACATCGGTGTTAGTCGCTGGCTTACGGTATCGGATTAATTTTCCTCTTTGTTTGTATTTAATGCCTGTAATGCCTGTTCTCTTAAGCTTTACAGATTGCTCTATCACTTAGATAACATTTTGCCTTGGGTAAATTAAATGTCTTCTGTTGTCTCTTTCCCATATGGTGTCTTAGGTGGGATCTGGGATTGAATTGTGTCAGTAACTGAAAGTTTTCCTACTTACTTTTCAAAGTTAACCCCAACTGATTGCTTTAAAACTTCGGCTTAAGCTGGCGTATAAAAGATGAATTTATCTGAATTGATAGTCGAACTATATATCATCCACAGCCGGCTCACAACGTCTCTGCTGCTGTTAAAATGAGCCACGACGCGAGAAAACCAACAATGTGGATGTGCGGACAGCGCAGACTCAGATCAGCCCGGGCATCCGCCCAGTCTGATCAGAGTCTTCGCTGTCGGCATGGAGGTAGCTTAGACCCTTAGCTACCCTTTAAGCGCTGAGCGAAGAGTCTGATTAGACTGGGCGGATGCCCAGGCTGATCTGAGTGTGCGTTGGGCGCACAACCACATTGTTGGTTTTCTCGTGTCGCGGCTCAAATGTATTTACACAGTAGTAGTTCTGCCTCGTCTTGGTATGATCATCAAAACGCACAAAATAAGCTAGCTATCCAATAACACATAATTGTCCATTTTTATTCCTTTCTTTCCTATTTCTTGAGTAACCTAAACGATTCTATTCATTCACTCTAAAATAACAGGGCAATTTACTTACGTTTCTCTCCCGCTGTCGCCTGGACATAGCCAATACTCACTATAAGGACGAAAACTGCCGCGGACATCATTACGCATTCTAAGGGTAATGATCAAGATATCACTACAAGGACAAGATAAGATGGAACTTAGCGATAAACTTCACCTAAATTCTTGACCTACGTCCATATCATGACATCAGGTCAGATCACTTTAGAGGACATTGTATTGTTTATCACACCGATTGGCACTGATTTGTACCATCCCGACAGAAAGCAAACTTAGCCGCCACTGTAGCAGCACTTAAGCTAGTCTCCACTTAAGCGCATCTGACTCAAAAGCCAGAGGTCCCGGGATCGATACCCGGTCAGGCCACTTACTTTCAAGGACTGATTCTTTTCAAATTCAAATTCAAATTCTTTATTACATACAGGTTAGCAAAGCTAACAACATGTAGAACAACAACGAAACATATAACTATAGTCATGGCGGCAATAACTCAAATGTTTGCTATAGAAATAATAATGTATGAAACAGAGAGTAACAAATAAACGCTGCTACATTTAACACTAGAAGGACAACACACCTTTGTATCTAGTGGTTTTATCCAAACTTATTATTTAAACCTACTATAGGATTTTTTTTCTTTTTGATTTTATGATATGTACCCAGCAGGCACGCAACGCCGAAGGAATTGAATTGACGTTGATTCAACGTCATGACGTTGAATCAGCGTCGACTCAACACCTATTCAAAACCGGTGGGTGTATTTATTAACACCAATCATAAAGGTACATAAATTGTGTAACTTATTAGAAGAGTCACCTTTAATCCTCCGTAGTAGCGCTTTTCATTCAAATAATCGTTCAACCAAATAAATATGGTTTAGCTCGTGCTTATCATGCAAACGTATGTAAAGAATTCTTCATTGACATGAAATAGTAAATAAAAGGAATCACAATGCTACTATACCAGTTGACAAAACCAAAATATAATCCTTTCTGCTGATTCAAGAAGCCTTAGGGCGGTTGTTAGTTACTGGCGAAAATATGTGAACTTAGGACTGTTTAATCGCTTTGGAGGTCAACGCCTGCCCAGGAATAGTGTGGTTAGGTTAACCGACGGTCCCTACATGACCATAGCTGTTTGCCGTGGACGAAAAGCAACAACACAATAGCAAGAAAAACAACCCCATCAGCCGCGTCACGCAAAATTCTGGCTTAACAAATCTGCGAACAGCGAAGACTCGAACCGGTCTGTGAATCCTTGCAGGATAGCCAGGCCCAGAGGTTATAAAACTTGAGTACATTCTCAAACTCAAAATAAAGCATACTGATTGGCTGCTTCCGAGCACATGCTCGGAAGCAACCAATCAGTGTGCTTTATTTTGAGTTTGAGTTTATTCTCAAGTTTTATAACCTCTGACCCAGACCCTTCCTTTTGTGTCTTTAGATTCCTCAGGGTCCATAGATAATGTTTGCAAACACAAAGTCTCAAAATAAGAGTGCAAAGATACGCAAGCTGGTCTGAACCTTTGCTGTTCGCACCCGCTTTCAGCACCTTTATACGTGTCGCGGTAAAGTGATATTTTGATATATATGTGTTTACCATCACCTAAAGAAACTGGTCATAAAATACATAGCTACTGGCTCATAGGCAAATCAGCAGACAACATACTTTTAATGTAGTGATTTGTGGTGAATACAAAACCATAATAAATTAACGACTCTTCTTGAAAGTTAGCGGACTTCTTGTGTTTTTCTCTACAGTTTAGAATTTAAAAAAAAGCGGCACGCTGATTAAACAAGACACAGATTCACATACAGATAAAGACTTTCTTCTGAATTCTATTTGATCTGATTTCAATTATTGTATATTATTGTATTCACTCCATGTATGCTTCAGTTTCATTGTTTAAACAATGTTTCGTAAGATAAGGCTAAAGGGTAATTTTCTACGCAAAAATCTAACAAAAATAACATTATTATTTAACATGAATTTAGGTCTAAAGGTACTTCAATATATTGAGAATAGCGTCCTTGCCATTTTTCGTTGAAACACTATCTCAAGTTGTGCAGTATAACAGATGAAAACAGTAGCTTATTCTCAAATGTTCAACTATATATACGGTGTGTTTATGCTGGGTGAATTCATTAAATATAGGACAGGCAGTTATACCTGTTACACATTTATAGTATAAAACTACATAACTGTGACCAAGACAGCTGTGTCAGTGAAATTGCTAAACCTTGAAAAAAAAGACTCTCCTGCGTGTGTGTTCTGCATAATTCTGAAGAATAAAAAAAAGGACATTGGCACTTCTTTTAAATCTGCTCAATCTGGTGATATGTGAAAGAACTGGAAAAAATAATTGCTTGGACTTTTTTCTCAATGCATTGAATTACTTTCAGAACTAAATATTTTTTCAATAACGATGTTTATTTTCAGATTTTTGTGCAAAAACACCCTTTGCTCATTTCCTATATAAACCCTTTTAATATCATCTAGTCAGACATTTTAAGATGCTTATTTGTGAGAAACAATATGAAGAATGCATCCACTTAGTTTGGGTAAGATCTGTCGTATTTTCAGCCTATTTTGCATATTTCTGTATTCACCACAAATCAGTGATTATTACCACCTTAACCCATTAATACCTAGCGCCCCAAAAGTGGGATCTGGGAAAACAGTGCAGACCCAGATCAGACGCCGCATTTGCGGCGTCTGATCTGGGTCTACATTATTTGCATATGACAAATGGGTATCTTTCCTCAAAATAAAACAAAAAATCGAAAAATAACCTGACAACCCTTAAATGACAAATGGACTCGTCCAATATATACAGATAGAAGAGTCCACTAGACATTAATGGGTTAAACTGGCATCAAAATTCACATGTGCTGTAAAGCGATCAAGTTGTGCAAAATTATTCTGTATCCTTCCATGTTATCAAGGTCTATTTGCATTTCTTTTCAAATAAATGCTTGCATAAAGATACTTTTTTTGAATAGATGGATGGATGGAAGACTTTCGATTTTACGTCCATTTTAACAGTATTTCAGTCATATAAGGACGATGGTGGATGATAATGAAAGGCTGTGTGCAAAGGAACCAGTTTTACGATTGAAAAGATCCCCGCCTACAGCGGGGTTCAACCCCAGGACCGCTAGATCAACAGGCCAGTGCTTAACCCACTGAGCCATGGGGCCTCCTTTTGAGCAACTTTAATGATACGCATCTTGCCTACGTCTTGACTTCATAGGGGAGAGTCAGGTTACTTCGGACAGCGGGTAAATTCGGACAGTGACATTGTTTCCTTTATATGTCAGTTGTTCGGAACTTAAAGGTAACTGGCCAAACAGTGAAAATCCTGATGAGACGGCTCATTATGAGCCGCCTCATCTGGATTTTCACTGTTTAGTTCAAACTTTATTTTATTAGTATAAACATAAATACAAAATACAATTAATCGCATTTCTAAACACAATATTTTATACCAATGGGATTCAGAAGAAAGTCAATTGACTTTTTTCAAATCTGTATCCCAATCTTGCAATAAAAAGTAATACTTATATAAAAAAAAAGATTTGAAATTACAATAGACAATGTTGTTAATATAAACATGAAGAATCTTATGGTTTTACTATAATGCAATATGTATTTCAAAAGAAAGCATATCCATTTCGCACACATCCTTGGCTTTGTTGGAATAGGAGAATATTACACTAACTTTAATAGTTATCTACACTCTCAGAACATCTTGAGTTTGAGATGTACAAGTCGTCAAGGTGAGATAAATGGGAAAATGATACATGATAAAATAGGTTTGAATCTATACAGAAGTAAATCAAGCTTAAGTATATGAATTCAACACATAAACGAGTTGGGCTATATTAATGAGTGATCAAGATAAGTGAAAATGACGTATGTAGCAAGCTGATGTCTTGTTTATTTTAGGACTGAAAATGCATTAGAACACGCAAGCTGGTAAGATGTACACTCAATTTATTTGAAAACGCTTAGTTTTTAGGACAAAGTTTTGAAGAGCCAGAAAAATATCTTTGTTTTTTTTTCCGTAGAAAGCTCGTCATTACCAAAAAGTAGTACATTTAGGGTTGGTCTGCAGACAATCGAAACTGTATTGAATAATTCTTGTCTTAAATTGCTATAACGATTACATACGATTAAATGGTGATATGTATCTTCAGCTGAACCACAAGGGCAAAAAGGACTTTCAATTAAATTTTTTTAAAAACAGATGTAGATATAAAGAACTACAATAATTAGTTTTTAGCCTCGCATGATATATCTGACCAAGCCGTTTCCCAGTATACATGTAGTAAAATTTCGGAGGGATCCTTATATCCCTGTTTAATTTATGCTTAAAGACACTAAGACTAGGAGAGGAACGTATTTCTTCTGGAGCTCATTCCAGTCGCACTGTTTGCAATGGTATGTCAAAATTTACCCCCATGTCCGAAGTTACCCGACTCTCCCACATTCAATGTTTTAATCAAATGCTACTTCACATTCAGTCTATCTAGTGGCGGAGAAGATGTTTGAAATTGTTGAAATATAATATGCATTGAACAAATGCCTTGACCCTTGGTTTTTAAAATATCTTCATGTACTTATTTGCCTGACCATATATTCCAACTTTTACACCATAGACCTCGATACTTTCCTAAAAATTTAGTGTTTTAGCATTTCCCAAATATAAAGGAAAAGGGAGAAAAATTTACCTTTCTGAAAAAAAAATCAAAGATCGATCTATGGTCATAATTTAAACAAACTTGATAGGTCAAGGCCTCTGGTGCTGAATATCAGGGTTCGAGGTTATAAAATTTGAGAATAATCTCAAACTCAAAATAAAGCACACTGATTGGCTGCTTCCGAGCATGTCGGAAGCAGCCAATCAGTGTGCTTTATTTTGAGTTTGAGAATATACTCAAGATTTATAACCCCTGGGCCAGGTTTCAATGTCATGGGCACTCTGGTTTTGGAGAAGAAGTTTTTAAAGGATTTAACATATATGTGCATGGCTGCCATCTAGATCATCTGACCACAATTATTCGAACAAAAACTTCGTTGTCAACGACTGCTTGAATCCAATCGGTCCAGCGGCTTTGGAAAAGTAGTGATTTGAAAATGGTGATGGACGACTGACGACAGAGTCTGCCAATCTTTTGAGCTCTCCGCGAGACTTCGGCTCAGAAATGCTAAAGCAAGCGTGTTAAAAAAAAATCTTAAAACAATACCAGTGTGGTATGATAACTACAGACATCGATCGGTTTAACAAAGTAATAGACACAATTTTCCATTCATTTTTATTTTGCAGAATAAATATAAAGCCATCGGCAATACAAGTTAGCCATACGAACACATCTTGTTGAATGTATAAGTAGTGTCGTCGTCGATCTGGGCACCGGAACCACAGAATTTATGCCTGTCGAAAATAGAAAAGAACATCAGAGAAACCAGAGATTGCAATATGTATAGCTATTATGTCATGGTCTGGATGTCGTTTTTATAAAAGAGAAAACGTAAAATTTAAAGCGCTAAAAAGCAGACAAAATTTACGACTGCAAAATTTAAAAAAATAAAAGTGTTTTGACCAAGTTTTATCATACTGAGAATTCAAAGACTAGAGGTAAAACAGTGTTGATCCAGATGAGGCGGCTCATCATGAACCGACTCATCAAGACCTACGCTGTTTACAAATTCATTTTTTTTTTTTCGTTTTTAGCGCTTGGAAACTCGTTCAGAGATAGCAACTGTGCCATTTCCATTGTAAAATGAAAGAATTTTCTCCTCTGGGAGTTTAAACAGGCCCAGACTACCAATCCAGGGGTCGCAAGATCGATCCCCCGCTTCTCCGGTCTTTCGGATGAGACTTTAAACCGAGGTCCCGTCTCCATATGACCTCACTCACTTTAACCGGACCCCAAGGTTATAAAACTTTTTTCATGCTCAACTCAGCTGAGCATGAAATTTTACCTGCTAATAAACAGTAAATTACTGATAAGTGCAGTTGTTTTCTTGCTCAGTTGAGCTGAGTATGTAAATTTCTCTGCTTATGGATATGAAAATGCCAACATTTGTTGGCATTTTCATATTTATCAGCAGAGAAAATTTCGTGCTCAGCTGAGTTGAGCACGAAAAAAGTTTTATAACCGCGGGGACTGGCGTCATCAACTATGGAAGCTAACTGGAAGTCATAAAAGTTGTTTCCCTTTGTAAAACTGCGGGAAAACATAAAAATGCACTCATACACCACAAGAGGAATATGTTTCTTCCCCTATTGGCAGTTCCTCTATCCCTTCTTCTTTGGTGTTTTTGGTGGATTGTGTTTTGTCATTGCCAAATATCGAATATGTCATCGAATTTCAGACGAATATCGCGAGTGTGGCACCCTTCACAAGAAAGACCCGCGTTAAGGAAAAATTTACGTGGGTTTGACACCATTATTCCGCAATAGAAATATAAAAGTATGACACCACAAAGAACCAGAAGAATGCAACTTACTCTGAGGTCGCCGGGCCGGGTAGCGCAATCGGTAGGGCACCTGACTCGTAAGTCAGAGGTCCTGGGTTCGAATCCCGGTCTGGCCACATACTTTCGTTTCTCCTTCCGCTGATTCAAGAAGGGCAGTTGTCAGTCACTGGCGAATGTTTGTGCACTTAGTACTGGTTAACCGCTTAGGAGGTCTAAGCCTGCCCAGGAATAGTGTGGTTAGGTTAACTGACCGTCCCGACATGACCTTAGTTGTTTACCGTGGACGTTAAGCATTAAATCAACCAACCGACTACTCTGAGGTCATTGCGTGACAGAACATTTTTTACAAAAACGACATCATCACGTGGTAGAAGATTCCGCTAAAATGACATTATCCGCGCAAAATATATGCCGCATGTATGGCACCATTACATAACAGGAAAGTTTTATGAGTTACGACGCCATCACGTGAAAGAATTCTTGAAGTATGACATTATCACGTGGCAGAATGCCATGCAAATGTCATCATTACGTGGTAGAAGAATTCCGCAAGAACATGTATCCAAAAAATGGCATAGGAGAAAATTTTCTTCTCGCACACAAGGACAATTGTGAATCATCACACGCTTATAATAAAGACCATTATAACCATATTCCTTCGGTTATAACGCCACCTTGGTGCAAAAAGTCAATAAGTGCTTTTATTTCATACTTAGCGGTGAATTTAATGCATATATAGAACAAATAAAAGTGAAACATGTAGCCTACTGTCTACAGTAAAAAATATCGTATCATTTCACTAGTGACTGATACGATTTATATTTTTTCACTGTAGCAAACTGCGCCTGCTTTTGAAAACTTTGGGCTTAATTTCTTTCCGAAAAAGGTTGAAATGTAGCGTTCTTGTCTGACATTATGCTTCGGACGTTAGCACGTAAAAATCATGCAATTGGCGTCACACTGTGACGTCACTTTTTTAGCTAACTTATCGCTAATTTGCACGCGACGTCAGCCCGACGGCAGCTGCAAGCGGCTTTCTTAAATCGCCGATTTCTTTTAATTCAATCATTAAAATGACATTACACACCGTTTTCTATGTGAACACCCAATATTATACCCACTAAACGCGCTGAGAGAAGCAAAAGTAACGAGAAACCACTAATATAAAAGTTATTTGTGAAGCGGACTGTTTTAAAAATAAAAAGAAAATTTACTATTTTCCGGTAAAAACCAAAAATATTTCTTCTAATGTGTTGAAAATATTAGCAATTTTACTCGTGTTGCACACTCGTGAAATTGCTGATATTTTCAACACATTCGATGAAATATATTTGGTATTCACCTGAAAAAGTAAATATCCTCTGTATATAATTTAATTGGAGTTAATGACTTTTTGCACTGAGAAGATGATAAGTGGGGATTTCTTCCTTTCCAAAACAATTCCAAAAATTTAGATCTGTCTTGGAAGACGGATCTAAAGTTTTGGAATTGTTTCGGAAGGGAAACATCCATCTTACAGCAGAGTTTCATAAAACTGACTTGGATATTCGGTGTCATTTTAGAGAGGGAAATACCCATTTAAAAGCCGAACAAATGCGGCAATTCGGTAAAATATCAAATGAGCCACGTCATGTGACTTCCAACAATGTGGTGATTCTGTCATGTGATATTCAGATCATCCTCCTCATTGATACAGGGTCATCAGTCTCTATGGCCTGGGTCACTTCCATAGGTGGCTGATGTGACAAGCGAAGGCTCTGATCAGACTGCACTTATGTGCAGTCTGATCTGAGCCTTTGCTTGTCACCAATGCCACATTGTTGGAAATCACAAGATGTGGCTCAAATATTATTATGTTATAAGATAAAGTGATTGAAAAGAACGCAACAATTTGGACGGACACATGGCGCCAAGTTCGTGCAACTATGAGCGACTTGGGGAACGTCGTTAGGAGAATTGAACTGAACTGAACTGAAGAACGCAACAATAATTCACCTACGATTACCTTACAGAGAAACTTGTTAATCGAGTGCAGGTGCAGATACATGTTGTTTTAAAAATCAGTCGGATCTAGATCATATGGGTTTCCATACATGATTTTTTTTTTATTTCAAGCCAAGATGAGTAGTGAGTTAGATTATTTAGCATTCTCGTACATGTATGCGACAATATTTACATTGTTGGTGTATTTACTGAAAAGCCCTATAGTAAACCACTGGAACGTAATGTAGTTTACATTCCAATAATTACATTGAGACACGCGACGTCGATGACGTCAAAATAAACAATGGCTCTCTCCAACCTGATTGGACGTCAGCAACGTCATGACGTCCTGCACGCCGTTCTGCTGTTAGCAGAAAAACTGCGTGTACATTTTTATTGCTTCAATTTTAGCGCTTATATATGATTTTTTCATAAAAGATTTGATTGAAACAAATGTAAATATAAGCAATGAACTTAATTTTTCTGATGTTTATGGAAGTGTAAGCTACATTGGGTCACTAGCAAAGTTTAAATGAACCCCTTCGGGGTTCATTCACTTTGCACGTGACCCAATGTAGTTTACACTTCGATAAACCTCAGAAAAATGAAATTCATTCCTTAAATATAGATGGTTATACGACAGGCAGACATACATTTATAGGTTACAATCTATATGGCAAGGTTTTAAATAATGAAAACAGTACCGTATTAAGACCCCGCATAGAGACGTGATGACTGTTTTTTAAAACTAAACCTCGTATAGCTTACTTCGTATTTTATTCAAAATGCTTCTTCAAACAGGAGTGGATTTGGGGTCCGCATTGTAATTGTGTTTCGTGTATTTGCCGACTGTTATAAACGAAATTCTTAAAATTTTGAAATACCTGAGATCCGTTTCCCCATTCACAATGTCTATCACGTCTATAACAAGCGGAGAAGGAATCCAAGTTGATGGCTGCAAGAGACGCCTTCTGGAGATCCACTTGAAAGTAGTCCTGTTCAAAGATCCGAGAAAGTCCGCCGAGGTGACAAGAAAACCGTAGGTTTGACCCGGTTCGACAGTTATATACCTAAATAACAGAATGGAATGAATACAGATTCAACATTGCGCGTAACTACCTAATCGTATCTCAAGTCAAAACGGAAATCTTGAGAATACATGAGCCGCGACACGACAAAACCAACAAAGTGGTTATGCGCCCAGCGCAGACTCAGGTCAGCCTAGGCATTCGCCCAGTCTGATCAGCGTCTTCCCTGTCCGCATAGATGTAGCTTAGTCCCTTACCTAACCTTTAAACGTTCAGCAAAGACTCTGATCAGACTGGGCGGCTGCTCAGGCTGATCTGAGACTGTGCTGGGCGCACAACCACTTTGTTGGTTTTCTCGTGTAGCGGCTCACATGTATTTGTTTGTCGATTTTCCTTATATTGATATCGATATCACACCGTACAACCGGCTGAAGTGATGCCAGATGCCTACAGAGATAACAGATCGGCGAAATCGAAAGTAGGATTTCAGCAGGTGAGATAAAGTTACCGGTAAAAACAGACGATAAAATCCTGGAAGAGTTTAGCTTCATACGGAAGTTGCTCAGTGCCTGTAGATTCTACAGTACCAGTCTGGGTGGCTTTCGTACACAGATAAGGTTATGGCAGGGCTTGAAAGGGGAACATTTTCAGAAAAAAACATAAAGTCTGCATTTCGGCTCCCATTAAATGAACCTGAGATAGTACCCAATCTGTTTGCTTGCTTACAATGAAACCTCAGTTAATTAGCAACATTTCTGCCAAATTTTGATGCACAGTTTAGCTTTATAATGAAAATACACGCTTTCAAAGAGGGTGGGTAGCGAAAAAATGGTTGCCTTTGTCAACAGATGCAATTTTAGGTGGATAGCAGGGATGACAGATCGGTTTGTATGGACATGGCTGACATTGATGGCAGGTACCAATATATAAGTATGTGTCTTTAAACTGATTATGAATATGACTTCGGCGTGAAATCATGAAGAATGATGCATACTTGTCCACTAGAATGCATATTGTTGCATTTAATAGCTTTACATCTCTCAGTAAATTTTGTTTAATAACCTTCCATGCTGGTTTTAGTTAACCCCGAGGTTACATTTTGTATGGATTAAACTCGAGGTTAGCTTAAACTTGCTTTGAGCAGTCGGCCCATGCTGTTTAAACCCTATCTGGTTAGTTATGTTTGGAATGACATCGTTTAGGGCCAGAAAAACGGTAGTTTAGTTGGAAAAGGCATGTTTTCACTACTCTGGCGTAAAACCCTGTGATTGATTAGAGTAATATTACAAAACAGGATTTCATTCAAATGAACATACTAGTAAAATGCTACTTTTAACGGTACCACAGTTAAAAAGGTAGTTTTGGTATTTATACCACCGACATACGAAGTATGTCAGGGGGAATATAGGTTTTGTCATTCCGTCCATTCGTCCGTGAATTCGTTTGTCCGTACGTTCGTTCGCGAGTTTGTTCGTTCGTCTGTCCGTTCGTCAACTTTACGTCAAAGTTTTGCGTTAGACCTTTTTGGGTTGCTCATATCTCTGTTACCACTCATCAGATTCTTTTCATATTTGTGTCATGATATCTCTATAGCATTACCTTTGACGTGAACTAGCTAAGCCCCTGGGTCAGGTCCCAGAGTGGGGCCAGGGGTCAATAATTAGGACTTAGGCATTTTCATTATGTCAAAGTTTTGCGTTAAACCTTTCTGATTGCCCATATCTATGTAACTGCATTGAAAATTTCTTTCATATTTGGTTCATGATATCTCTACATCATTGCTTTCGTTATGGACTACCTAAGCTGCAGGGTCAGGCTCATGGGTGGGGCCAGGGGTCAATAACGAGGACTTAGCCATATGCTGTAGGTTTTTGGCATATAGTTCCAATATACTTCAGTGGAGCCTAATGATACATGACTAGGTTTATTTCATACTGGTTTACATCATATGGATGCTGCTGCTGTCCTAAGGTCAAGGTAACAGACTTAGGATTTTGTACATGTATGACATTTGCATTGAAGTTGTGCGTTAAAGTATGCTTTCATTAGGTGATGGCACTGGGCGGGGGTATACGTGAGCCCCTGCTCACTTGCTCTAGTTAAGGATGAATTGGCAATTTCGCAATCCCATATTCAAGTATCGGTACCAAGCTGACCAACAAGCCGCCCCCCCCCCCCACACACACACCCACAGACACCCACACCCCTCTGCAAACGCTCACACACACATAGACAAACTCTTGCTTCGGCGGCATATAAAAACTATGAAACAAACAAACAAACAAAAACACACAAGAAATTTGCTTCAAAATGAGAAACAAATACAACGAAAAGATACACAGGCCTACCACCGTTCGTATGGTTCTGCGTTCACCTCTTTCTGACAATATAGTATTTCTTCCACGAATGCGTAGCCAACTTCGATAAAAACAAACATTATTCCTTTGACATCTAGAAAAATACTTTTTACGAGCTCTCTCGGTGATTTTATGCTGTTGACACAACCAAAACATTAAAAATGCGATTTTAAGGACACATACTTATGTATTGATACCTGCCATTTCCATACAAACCAATCTGTCATCCCAGCTATCCACCTAAAATTGCATCTGTTGACAAAGGCAACCATTTTTTCGCTACCCACCCTCTTTGAACGCGTGTATTTTCATTATAAAACTAAACTGTGCATCAAAAAGTGGCAGAAATATTGCTAATTAAATGAGGTTTCATTGTACGCAAGCAAACAGATTGGTCACTATCTCAGATTCATTTAATGGGAGCCAAAATGCAGATTTTGTGTTGTTTTCTGAAAATGTTCCCCTTTCAAGCCCGGCCATAGCCTTATCTGTGTATGAAAGCCACCCAGACTGGCACTGTAGAATCTACAGGCACTGAGCAACTTCCATATGAGGCTAAACTCTTCCAGGATTTTATCGTCTGTTTTTACCGGTAACTTTATCTCACCTGCTGAAATCCTACTTTCGATTTCGCCCATCTGTTATCTCTGTAGGCATCTGGCATCACTTCAGCCGGTTGTACGGTGTGGATATACATTTGTAGATCCGTATTCGGCTAAATCGGGTTACTGGAAAATATTGGCTGCAAGAGGTATAATGCATACCGTTAATATTCTATGTATTGGGCCAAGGTAAGTCTTAGCAAACAGTGCAGACCAGCAGTCCGATCAGAGTCTACAATGTTCGCCATTCCATCTGCATCCTTTGCACGCATGCCTGCAGTGTACGTGTAAAACTAAACCTGGCCCCGAGGTTATAAAACTTTTTTCGTGCTCAACTCAGCTGAGCATGAAATTTTCTCTGCTGATAAATATGAAAATGCCACCATTAGTTGGCATTTTCATATTTATCAGCAGAGAAAATTTCATACTCAACCAAATTGAGCTAGTAAACAATTGTACTTATCAGTAACTTGCTATATATCAGCAGAGAAAATTTCGTGCTCAGCTGAGTTGAGCACGAAAAAAGTTTTATAACCTCGGAGCCTGTTCTATTCGAAGGACACTGAACAAAAGGTAATTATTTTGTGTGTTAGGTTTGGAGTTTTTTTGTTGTTTTTGTTGTTTTTCTCTGAGGGTGCAGGATTTTATTATTCTTGCTCGGTACACAATGTTTGTCTTCAGAACTTCTTTTCTGTTTCAAACCTTCGTACTGTGTTCCTTTACGTGCATATAAGAGTCACGGATGAAGAAAATGCACTTTATCATATGACGTTGCATCTGAGAGTGTAATAAAGCCAAGCATTAAAAACGATAATCCACTAGTGGATTAAATATGCAAATTACGTCGTAACGTTATGCGTTGACGCCATTAAAACGTCGCGTTTTCTAATGGCGAAATCGTGCCGTTTTAGTGCAAAAATAGCTAATAAAATGCGATTTTAGTGTCAAATGATAAACAGAATCTTGCATTCGTGCTCGTGTATTATTGAATTTATTAAACTCGTTGGGGAAACCGATAAGATGCTCGGCAGCCGAGCATCTTATCGGTTTCACCAACGAGTTTAATAAATTCAAAAATACACGAGCACTCGCGTAAGATCCTCTATGTATCTCCATCCTATGTAAGACTGAAAAATCCAGCCTCGGTTCAATCATATATTCAGCAAAAGAAAAAAAATGAAATACCGATTTTTAATTAATTCAACGTTTACAAGCATACATGTATTTCCACTGGAAAAATCAATGTTTAAGGAACATCGTATAAAACGTCTATGCAAAGAAAACAGGCACAGTCACATAAACGAAAGGCCTTTACGTGCATATTAGAGTTACGCATGAAGAAACTCCACTGTATCTCCAACCTATGAATTCACGGAATTGGCTGAGCATGCTCCGATTGTGTTTTAACGTATACCGGCCCGATGGGAAAATTCAATCAAATAAAATATCTATAATGCAGCAGCGTGTTTTTTTTTATTATTATTATAATTATTATTATTTCTTATTTTTATTTTTATTTGACAAGTATACACCTGATTCTAGCTCTACGGCTATTGGTACATTTGCAACTTGTAGTACATCTCGTAAAAACTCACTCGCTTGTTAACTGCCTTTCTCCGAGCTCTTCACCTTGTACTCCTATGAGATTCATATATATTTTAATTTCCTGCGAACTAAAAGAATTTGTTGTGCCAAGTGTCACCCTGATTTGGTATTGGAATCCTGAAACCAAGAAAAGTATGGGGTGCTCTTTTACTATACGTTCCTTATTTTTCGATATCCCTATTTCCTTTCCGAATATCCATAATTTATTTTTGATGTCTAATATTTTATTTTGTAATATCACCAAATAATCATTGATATCCCAAATTATATTTGGATATCCATAATTCGACTTATAGAAACCGGCATTCAATATACATCTTGATTTTGTGATATTCCAAAAAAGTAAATTGTGTATCTGTAACTAATATGGATATCCATAAATCGATTTAAGGATATCAAAATATCAAACTGAATATTGGATATTCATAAATCGAATTAAAGATATCCAAAAATTGAATTAAGGACATCCTCAAATAGAAATTATACAGAAAATCCATCTTCCGCTGTCTCTCGTTTTAGTTGGCAATGATTCTCTTTCACTTTGTACAAATACGGCTATATTCGAAAAGGTGCATAAATTCATATGGGATTCTAAACGTTTTTGAGCATATAATCTTATCAAATAGCAAGCGGTTGGTTTTGCTCTGGTCAGTATTGGAAATCTTTGTGTTTGGCGCGACTGTCGCTGCGAATCCGCGCTCCCTCTCTTATCCCCAGCTGCATAGTCTGTTAATTTCTATTTTTTTTCTTTGTTTGATTTTTCTGTCTGTCTGTCTGTCCGCTCTCTCAGCTCCCTTTCTCCAGTTTTTTCCCTTTATTGTTTCATCTTCGGAAACTTTCCTCTATCATTTATTTTCACCATTTTTCCATCTGTTTTTGAAAGATAATATCATTCATGTATTTACTTGATAATTTGGTTTAGTGTTTTTGACAAACTGTCGCCATGATGTACTATACATGTAAGAAATGTTTAGGGAGAGGATCTTTATAAGTACTTGTGCTGTCGTTCCAATCCTAGTATTTGTATTGTAACAATGTTTATATGTACTGAAAAAGTTTGAAATAAATATGCTTAAACCAAATCCATTTTTAGTTTCAAGGTTATCTATAATTATAGTTTTGAATATCCATTATTCAGCTTGATTGTTGGTTATCCATAATCCGATTTATGAATATCCACAGATCTAATTATAGATATCCGAATATTAGGAATAAATAGTAAAACAGCATCCCACAGAAAAGGATAATGTAGCCCTCGCAGGTATCATTTACTGATTTTTTTCCAAGAGATGGGCGGGGCGGAGTGAAGCTAATAAAGAATCCCACAGATGCAAATTAAACACATTTGGAAAATTTTTGACCAGAACGGGGAACTTAGCTGTCTCCCTTTGCAACGGATTCACATTTTTAACTACATGTATAACTGAGCCGCGACATAACAAAACAATCAAAGTGGTATGTGTACAACGAGAAGACGCAGATCAGCATGGACTTCTGCCCAGTCTCATCAAAGTCTTCGCTGTGAGCTTAAAATGGTAGCTATGTATCTAACCTACCTCCATGCCGACAGCAAAAGCTCTGATCAGAGTGAGCGGATGACCCAGCTGATATGAGTCTTTGTTGGGTACACATGCCACTCTGTTGGTTTGTCGTGTTGCGCTCTTTCAGAAACGTGAGAAAACTCAGTTATGTACCATATCAAGTTAATGAGCCACAACCTACCGAGAGGGTGCTTACAGTGAAGGCTCAGACAAGCCTACGCAGATGAAGAATCTGATCAGAGCCTTGACTATTCTCTTCATACTTGGGAATTCATTGCCTGAAGCTTAGGATGCATGGAAAAAATAATCAAAGTTAATTTGATAAACCGGGGGTCTTAGTGGATTTCCTTGAAGAACGCCCTGTTTTGGGCTTTGGATTGCTTGGCAACTAAAGCTGCATTTACACGGGCAAAGTCTGTGACAAAGACGGTTTGCCACAGAAAAATATGACAATGTTTCTTTGACAAATATGTATGGTAAAGTTACTTCGATAAATTAAATTTGTCCGTCTAAACGGAGAACTTTGTTAAAGATTATGTAACAAAGAGCTTTAAGCTATAAGCGTGGAAAATGTGACAAAGATTTTGTTAGGTTGGTGCATGGAACTTTGGCGAATCATATTTGGTCATGTGAACACCGCAGCAAATATTTCATTGCCAAAGTTTGTTTGACAAAGATTCTATGTCACATTTTCTTTAACAAATAATTTGCTCCGTGTAAACGCAAAATGTTTGGCATACTTTCTTTGTTAAAGTTTCTAAGTCCATAAAAGCCATCCAGATCCTTTATTTTATTTTGTTCTACTCAAATAAAGGAAGCGCTCAAAAACATTATATTTCAACAGTTTTAAATCTCAGGTAATTTTGCATGCATGATTTATTTGGGAAAATAGCCTAAAAACAGCTGAGTTCAACTGAAATCGCCAGGGCAGTTGCAAATTTTCGTTTCTTTCAATACCTAGGTGTCAAAATTTCAATAACTTCAACGAAAATTCTCTCAACCTTTTCGGAGTCTCGAATTTCGCTTTGTACTGTCTTTTTCAAGTTTACTAGTGAAGCTGTCCATTTTAATATTCTTTTGATAAAATAAACATATGAGCCGCGACACGACAAAACCAACAAAGTAGCATGTGCGCCCAGCAAAAACTCAGATCAGCCTGATCATTCGCCCAGTCTGATCAGATTCTTCGCTGTCCGTATGGAGGTAGCCAAGAGTCTTTGCTGTGCAGTAACAGGTAGCTACATGTAAGGGTCTAAGCTACCTCCATACGGACAGCGAGGACTCTGATCAGACTGGGCGGATGCCCAGGCTGAGCTGAGTCTTCGCTGGGCACAAATGCCACTTTTTGGTTTTGTCGTGTCGCGGCTTATATTATTATAACTGCAGTCTGATCGGTGCCTTTTCTGTTCATACAGACCTTGTACAGACCCTGAGTAATTCACTGGCATAAAATGAAAGCTTTAGCTACAGTGCAAGGATCTACAGGCTGACCTAAGCCTCTGCTGTTCGCAGATACGTGAAATACCTTTTTTTCCGTTGCGGCTAAGCCAAACTCTACAAAAGTCGACTTACTGCAAAAAGGCTGACTGTCCCCAGTGTCAAGGTAATATGCGACATTTTGTTTAGCAGATGAGGGCTTCGTTAAGTCTGCATAAAAACCCATGAATCCACATTCTCCGTTACGGCATGGTAAACACAATCCTTCCTGCGAAATAAAGCAGCATTAAGGTTTTTCTATTGATTAAGAGTATGTTTTATCTTCAAGTTGTCAATTAATAATCACCCCTGGTTAACTATACTTAGTAAAACAATTGAAGGATATCAAAATTCTATGATTATATTTACTTAAAACAAAATCTTTACAAATTTCAATATGCCTGCATTCAATAGTATCGGGTATCTACAATTAAAAGCCTGTCCAATAAAAGTCACGCTTCAGTGGTTACAGTACAGTACCGCTCCAAATGGAATAACCCCTACAGCATGAATTCACAAACATGCATACTTATCGCTATATTGTTGTTAATACCGGTTTTAAAGAGTTGAATGGTTTACCATACAGAGACCATCATTCCCATAAAACGTTAGTTACACAATAAAAGCATTTGACACATGTGCAGATCTGAAGGATCAAGACTACTCCTACTCACTGCCCTGGATATTCTTTAGTTTAGCCTTGATCAGCAGCAGAATAGTTGGCATCAGAATATTGTAAGAGGCGCTTAAACGCTCCATTGCTCTATCGGCATGAAAAATGTTATCATGAGGTATCGCTGCAAGCTCCTCACTATAGTTTCGTCATTGTAAATGATCGTGATTCGCCAGCTTTAAACAAATAAAACATTCCCGAGTTTCGCATAAAACGTTTTGAATTCTTATTTAGGTCATTTTAGTTGGCAACTAAAATGACCTACTTTCGATTTCATTAAGTTGAATAAAATGGTAAAAATACAACGTACAGGAGTGGCGTCCTAATCACTATCCCGCCTATGTTTATATAGCGTTGCTAGACGGGAAACCAGAGCAGGAAATGTTTTTTGTGGAGCGATTTGTTATTTTTCAAAAACTTGTTTTCTCTACTTTTTGCCAGTTATATGAATCAATATATGCACATCAACCCACATATTATTACCAAAAGTGAATGCTGAACCGCTTTTTACAACAATTTTAATTTAGACGTTTTTACCACCTATAGGAATATGGAGACTTTAAATGATCAGGCAAGCTGCCGATGTGAATTACTTGCAAAACAGCAGGTTTAAACTCAATTTTAATTGTTTGTGATTTTTTGAAGTAGGGGGTCAGTACATTTGGAATGCTACCTTACAGTAACCACTGTAGCGTGACGTTAATTACTCCTGCGCATCAATTGCATATGCACAGTACAAGTACATGCATGCACATTTAATTTGGTATATATTTCAGTTAAAGTCAAAACTAGGATTAAAATTTAATATCCTTCAATTGTTTTACTAAGTATATGTACATACAAGGGCCGTTACGAAACGAAAAATGCCGGACCGCGTAGCGCAGTCGGTAGAGCGCCTGACTTGTAAGCCAGGGGTCCTGGGTTCGATACGCGGATACGCGGTCCGGCCACTTACTTTCATTTCCCCTTTCGCTGATTCAAGAAGGGCAGTTGTCAGTTACTAGTGAAAGTAAGTGCACTTTGTACTGGTTAACTGCTTAGGTGGTCAAAGCCTGCCCAGGAATAGTGTAGTTAGGTTAACTGACCGTCCCGACATGACCATAGCTGTTTACTGTGGACGTTAAACACTAACACAACAACAACAACGACGAAACGAAAAAGAGCTGTTTCGAAACGAAAAAGAGTCATAGTTACCAAACGACCTGATGACTGTTTGTTTTGTAACTATGACTCTTATTCGTTTCGTAGCATAATTGAAAGTATAGTTAACCAGGTGTGATACTATGCGCCAATCATTTGCCACCACATCCCTTCCCCCAGACTCCATGTAAATTGTACGTGGCAGGGCGGAGGATAGCTGGTTAAGTGAACAGCTGTAAATTTTGTGACGTCCTAGGTTCGAGTTTATAAAACTTGAGGTGCTCGGAAGCAGCCAATCAGTGCGCAATATTTTACAATATATGGCAAAATCCTTAAAAAATCTTCTACCCCAAAACCACAGGACTGATTGCATTAAAACTTGGTATGGAGCATCTGGGACTCTAGTACTACCAAGTTTATATAAATGATGACTTTGGATTGACCTTGACCTGTTTTGCCACAAGGTTAAATTTGGTCTCTAATGCTTTTGAATGGGATAAGCTAAGAAAGAGCAATTTTTGTTGTAATAGTGCTCAGTAATAAGGAAACGCAGACAACTTAAACCCCTAGATATTCTAGAGGTCAAGGTCATTTAGTGACCTTGGCTAAAGGCCATTTGTCTGCAATGTGTCAACATTTTAGCTCCCCTGAGCCAATTGCTCTGGGGGAGCTTATGGGATAGTAGTCTACGGCGTCCAGTGTCCGTCGTCAACCTTTTCAAAGAACTTCTCCTTTGAAACGCCAATTTCAATTAAATGTCATATGCAGCCTCCAGGCAAAGAGGAAAAGAAAGCTTATACATTTGGTCTAACTAACATGACCAAGATGGCCGCCATGCCCTTATATGGTTCTCCAGAACCATTGGGCTGAATGTCTAGAAACTTGGTCTGTAGCATTTGAGACACTAGTACTACAACGTTTATATCAATAAAGACCCTTGGCAGACCTTGGCCTAAATTATGGCAAGGTCAAATTTGGTACCTTAGGCTTTTTAATAGGAAAAACTGAAAAGGTCATTTTTATGTTGTTATTATACTGTGTAATATGAAAATGCATTCAAATTCAACCCCAATGAAATTCTAGAGGTAAAGGTCATTGAGTGACCTTGGGCAAAGGTCACTTGTCTGTCGTCTGTCAACAGATTCAAAGGACTTCTCCTCTGAAACTTATGGACTAATTTCAGTTAAACTTCATATGCAGCCTCCAAGCGAAGCAAGAAAGAAACTCATATATTTTGGTCTAGGTCACATGACCAAGCTGTCCGCCATGCCCATATATGGTAAAAACCTTGAAAAATTTTCTTCTCCAGAACCACTGGGTCGATTGCCTTGAAACATGGTATGTATAATTTGGGACACTAGTACTACAAAGTTTATATAAATGGTGACCCTTGGTTGACCTTGTCCTATTTTATGGCATGCTCAAATTTGGTCCCTTTGGCTTTTGAATGGGGAAAACTGAAAAAGTGCATTTTTATGTTGCTGTTGTGCTGTGGTATATGGAAATGTAATCAAATTCAACCCCTCTGAAATTCTAGAGGTCAAGGTCATTTAATGGCCTGGGGAAACGGTCACTTGTCCATCATCTGTCAACATTTTCAAAGGACGTCTCCTCTCCGAAACTTATAGGCAAATTTCAATTTAACTTCATATGCAGCCTCCAGGCAGAAGAAGAAAGACAGTTTATGTATTTGGTTAAGGTCACATGACAAGATTGCCACCATGCCCATATATTGTAAAAACGTTTAAAAAATTTCTTATCCTGAACGATTCGGCCGATTGCCTTGAAACATGGTATGTAACATCTGGGGCACTATTACTACACATTTATATAAATAAAGACCCTGGTTTGACCTTGACCTATTTTATGGCAAGGTCAAATTTGGTCCCTTAGCTTTTGAATGGGGAAAACTGAAAAAGAGCATTTTTATGTTGCTGTTGTGCTGTGTGTAATATGGCAATGCATTCAAATTCAGTCCCTATAAAATTCTGGAGGTCAAGGTCATTTAGTAACCTTGGCCAATGGTCACTTGTCCGCCGTCTGTCACAACATTTTCAAAGGACTTCTCCTCTGAAACTACTAGGCCAATTTCAATTAAATTTCATATGCAGTCTTAAATCAAAGAGGAAGAGAAAAATCATATATTTGGTCTAGGTCACATGACCAAGATGGCTGCCATGCTCAAATATGGCAAAAACTTTAAAAAATCTTCTTCTCAAAAAACACTAGTCTGATTGCCTTAAAACTTGGTATGTAGCAGCTGGGATTCTAGTACCACAAAGTTTACATAAATAAAGACCCTGGGTTGACCTCGACCTATTTTATGGCAAAGTCAAATTTGGTCTCTAATGCTTTTGAATGGGAAAAGCTAAGAAAGTGCATTTTTGTTGTAACAGTGCTCTGTAATATGGAAACGCACACAACTTGAACCCCTAGAAATTCAGGGTTGACCTCGACCTATTTTATGGCAAAGTCAAATTTAGTCAGTTAGGTTTTTTAACGGGAATAAAAGCATCGCAAACGACTGCGTGATACCCCGCCACTTCAAACCTTTTATGCCACTGCAAACCTTTTACACGCGCTGATGTTTCCAGATTTATTTTTTCTTTGTACATGTATTACCCCAGGACAGGGGCAGCCAGAGCCCATGAAATATGGGGAAAAGTCTTTGTCATGACAGGACACTTCATTACACTGAACACTTACTATTAGCTTCCGCTAAATTAGTTACTACTCTAGTAAAATACAATAGAATAAAAGTGATTTTAAGCATGTGGCCACGGGGGGCAGGGGCAGATAACCCCTTAAGGCCCAAATTTTAATCACCACAAGAAGCTAATGTTCCTTCTATCATCAGTTGTAAATTTCTTACAAATCTGAATCTGAAATTTGAATTTATATAGATTTTATCATCATTTTATACATGTATATAGCCCTGCGGCAGGGGTAGATAATTCTGATGGGTTAAATTTCAGCACTGGAGGCTTTCACCATTCTGATTATTTGTTGTAAGTTTGAGAAAAATTGCTTCGAACTCCGATTTTATATAGTTTTTTTCATGATTTTATACATGTATATAGCCCCAGGGCAGGGGTAGATAACCCCGATAATAAAATTTCTTTGCTCATACAAAGCTTTAAGTAGTTCAATCATGTTTGTAAAGTTTCATCATGATACTCCGAGTAGTAAAGAACCAGAGGCTAAAAACCGAAAAACCGTTGTTGTTGTTTTATTTGTATTGACTAGTGCCATATCTCTGTCAGAAATTATCGAAATTTGCGCATTAACAATCTCAAGCGAGACATTCTTAATACAAATGCATATGCAAAATTTGAATGAAATCCGTTAATAAATACTTAAGATAGTTGTCTTGAAACTTGGTATGTAGCGTCTGGGACACTAGTATTACGAAGTTTATATAAATGATGACCTTGGGTTGACCTTGACCTGTTTTGCCTCAAGGTCAAATTTGGTCTGTGATGTTTTTGAATGGTACCATCCAATCCTATAGAATTGCAGCCTGTTTATTAGCCTACCTGAGCTGAAAGCTTACATTTCAGCCTATTGACCTGAGCATATACTGGCAGTTGTGAGTTTCTTGACCTTGACCGTTGCATGTGATTTTTTCAATCTGTTATATGTTGTGCTTCATTAGATTATATATTATTACTCTTTTCAAATATTGCAATGGTTTTCTTTTTCTAATCATATGCAGTTAATCTTTACAAACATTGTTATAAATTTTAAGAAAATATCACTTTTTCGACATTTTGAAATCGGAGCTTTAATATGCTTCACCTTAACCTTTAGTTTTTGATTATTTGATCTGTTTTATGTATTGCTACCTTAAATGATATGTTGCTCTTTTAAGATATAGCAATGGTTTTCTTACCATATGTAATTGCAGTAAACTTTTACAAAAATTGGGACAAAAAAAGGAAATTCCCATTTTTCAACATTTTGAAATCGAAGCGTTGTTATGCTTGACCTTGACCTTCATATTTGATTTTGTTGACGGCTTTTGTTTAACTTCATTAAACGATCTATTGCACTTTTAAAATATAGCAATAGTTTTCTTATCCTAGTCAGTTAATCTTTACAAAAATTGGGACAGAAAATGAAAAAAATGAAAAATTCCCAGTTTTTTTAATATTTGAAATTGAAGCTTTGCTGTGCTTGACCTTGACCTTCATATTTAAATTTCAGGACCTCTTTCTTTTATGTTTTGCTTCATTAAATGATATATTGTTCTTTTCAAATATAGCAATGGCATTCTTACCATATGCAGTTAACCTTTGCAAAACTTGGGATGAAAATTGAGAAAATCCAAGTTTTTTCATGTTTGGAAATAGGAGCTTTGCTTATTTTGACCTTGACCTTTGTATTTGATTTTTTCAATAAGTGTTATACTTTGCTTTATTACATGATATTTTACTCTTTTCAAATATAGCAATCGTGTTTTTTTATCATATTCAGTTAACCTTTACAAAAATTGGGACATAAAATGAGAAATTACCAGTTTTTCAACAATTTGAGTTTGGAGCTTTGCTGTGCTTGACCTTGTCCTCCATATTTGGTTTTGTTGATCTGCTTTATGTTTTGCTCCATTTACATGACATAATGCTCTTTTCAAATATAGCTGTGGTTTTCTCATCATATTCAGTTATCAGTTAACCTTTACAAATATTGGGACAAAAAATGAGAAAATCCTAGTTTTTCCATGTTTAGAAATAGGAATTCGACCTTGACCTTGAAATATTGATTTTTCCATCCAGTTTCTTTTTCATTATCTCTTATTTCTAATTTTTACATAAAACTGATATTTTGACGTATTTTAGCAAAAATACTTCAATCAATATATCAAAACTCAAGGATATTCCTCTATTCCGTTTTATGAACTAACCTTGAAACGTTGGTAATCTGGACACTGGTAGCCTTCAAACGGACAAATACTGTTGACTGATTCTGTGAAATAAGCTTCTGATCGTCTGTGACTACAGTCTGATACGATTTCTTGTGCTAAAAATGAAATAAAAGAAAACTCCTAACAATTTAACCGCGAAACGAGAAAGCCAACAAAGTGGCATGTGCGACCAGCAAAGACTCAGATCAACCTGGTCATCCGCCCAGTCTGAACAGAGTATTTGATTTGCGATTAAAGGGAAGCTAAGGTCTACATTTGTATCTAGCTCTATGCGGACAGCGAAGCCTCTAATCAGGATGGGCGGATGCCCAGGCTGGTTTGAGTCTTGATTGTGCGCACATGTCGCTTTTTTGTTTTAGTCGTGTCGCGGCTCATTCAACGCCCAACACCTCAATATGGAAGCCACAGGCTACCAAGCATGGCAAGTCCATTTACCATATAAAGGTGGTAGAAACTGTGCTTTAACACGGCCGCTTATCTCCGTCAGCACAACACCGTGTTGTGTATAGGAAAATGTGCAGGAGATTTCCGGTGGTTCTGCAGGCGATTCGAAAATAAAGGTCACGAAAGGTAGGTGTCTCGGTTTAAAAGGGATATATTCTTTTCCAGCGTAAAACTAAAGAAAAGGAAAATGTCATGCAACCCTTCAATCGTTTTTCTATGAATACGAGTCTTGGTCGAAGCCAGATTCTCAGTTATACAACAGATTTCCATTTTTTCCCGGAGCGAGGTCATGGAGGTGGCCGTTTTGTTGACATGCAAACATTTCAAATTTGCATTCCTGAAGTCGCCGAGTATTTATGTTTTCATCTATCACCTGTATATTAAAGGTCTATCATATAAGTACCAGTTACGAGCCTAAACAGAATTTGCTACCTTCCTTCAGCCCAGATAATGAAAGTTGTTGTGGAATTCGTGATCCAGGAGATCGGTGCTGCTGAAGGCGATAGGTGGCGGTGCAGGAGACTGTTTTTTATGTTGTGCCACCAATGACCATTTTTAACTTTTATATCGTAAATAATGTAGTAGCATGGCATGGTACAGATTTGCACAGCTTTCAGATTCGTACACTTGCTGTACAATGCCTCTGCTGCATTAAGCATGCTAATTAAAATGAAAATAACGACTACAGCAATCAGGGGATTGAATTATCAGTCAATCATTTGCACTGCAAAGCTTCTGTTAGAACTAAATGGTACGAAAGTAATGCTAGTTTGTCAACTGGGTACTTACATTCGTCCCACTTTCTTTGTTTAATTACATTGTGTACACGGCCACCAATCCAGCTCATTCATCGCATATACCAATGGGGCAAAACTTTCTGTTCCTTATTTTTGAGACCAAAATTCGATAAAACAGGCAATGCTATGCAATGGGACATTCATTGGAATTTTGGACACAGGTATTGATTTATAAAGAATTTTATGCTTGACCGTTTGAAATGCTTTGTAGCGGAGAAAAGGGCACTTTCTCCAACTTCAACGCAGATTCTCCTTTCAGTCTGTGATCCAGAGCATTACTTTTAAGGTATGTTGTAGGTCGAAATCAAGGTTATCGCATAGCATTGTCGGGTTCAAAAAAGTGGCTGAAAGCTGTGCGAATCTGTACCATGCCATGCTACTACATTATTTACGTTATAAAACAGTTAAAAACGGTCATTGGTGGCACAACATAAAACAATCTCCTGCACCGCCACCTATCGCCTTCAGCACCACCGATCTCCTGGATCACGAATTCCACAACAACTTTCATTATCTGGGCTGAAGGAAGGTAGCAAATTCTGTTTAGGCTCGTAACTGGTACTTATATGAGAGACCTTTAATATACAGGTGACAGATGAAAACATAAATACTCGGCGACTTCTGGAATGCAAATTTGAAATGTTTGAATGTCAACAAAACGGCCACCTCCATGACCTCGCTCTGGGAAAAAAATGGAAATCTGTTGTATAACTGAGAATCTGGCTTCGATCAAGACTCGTTTTCATAGAAAAACGATTGAAGGGTTGCATGACATTTTCCTTTTCTTTAGTTTTACGCTGGAAAAGAATATTATCCCTTTTAAACCGAGTCACCTACCTTTCGTGACCTTTATTTTCGAATCGCCTGCAGAACCACCGAAAATCTCCTGCACATTTTCCTATACACAACACGGTGTTGTGCTGACGGAGATAAGCGGCCGTGTTTAAGGTATATGTCTACACACCCATTTTTTTCCCCATTTTTATAATGGGGAAGAATTTTCGTGACTTTCTGTTGCTTTCCCAGATGATAAAGCCGTTTCAAAATGGGATCTACTCTTAAAGGAAGGAAATATTATGACGTTTATTGACATAAAGTGGGTGGTTGCGATCGGGCGATGGTGCTGGGTAACTTCCAGTGCCGGGGCGTCCTACTGATTTTGAAACTTGTAGGGCAAGAGTCTACTGTGCTGGCTGTAGGTGCGGGTGGAGTTTTTTTTGTTTTGTTTTGAAAAAAAAAATTATCTCCCCTTTAATCTCTCTCTCTCTCTCTCTCTCTCTCTCTATCTCTCTCTCTCTCTCTCCTCTGGTAGACGGTCTCCGATGTAGACTTACTTAAATACTGTCTCAAAGAGCCGTTAAACCAAAACCAACCAACCAACAAATTATCGACATAAACTTTATCGCCATGAGAAAAAATAAGGATTTCACATACGTTCCCAGAGTAACTTTTTAATAATATTCGATTAAAATTATCTCCCTTATAACAATGACATGCAAACCATGACGGTTTAGCCATACATTGTCTTAAGGTGTATGGAAACACTGTAAGGGGAAGCAACTCTGACATTTTCTTTTTTGCCCATCTTTTCAATTTGGGTCAACTCTGAAAGAAAAGAATTTGCTCCTATAGGAGCAAATTCTTTCCTTTAAGAGTTTACCCTTTTTATTTATTTATTTATTTTTTTTTTTTTTTAAGCGCTGCGTCATTTAGTGGGCAAGCAGGACGTCACGAATGCTGTTTCCCATTATCAATAAACGATGGAAAACCACAAGTCTGGTTTACCTCCCCTTACACGCCAGCGTATATGACAATACAGGTTATGCAGAGCACAACTTGGAAAACCACACACCTTAATATTTCCCTTTCTTACCATCAGAAGGATCGATTCCAGTTACAGTTAGTACCAAGTTTGTTAAGGAGAATAGTTGTGGACAGCCAGGCTGGTTTTTTCCTCCATTGACCCAGTAGTCCACATGTCCACAGGCTTGAGTAGTACCTAGACCTGTAAAGAATTGTATCGTTTTAACTCATGATTGTGCGTTTTGGAGGCGGTTGCCAAACCGCCACCAGATTTACATTTTAACATATAAGATTTCAACAATCGGGTTTTCTGTTACTGCAAACCTAAAGACTATCTAAAAATAGTTCCTAGCTGACGAGTAAATCGCTCAAATTTGCGTTAAGCCATTCCAGTCCTATATATTATGTTGTTTAATAAGAGCAGATGAATAAATATAACCATAGAAACCTTTATTTTTTAATTTATTTATATTTTTTATTATTATTTATCGGCGACAGATTACAAAAGAAAAAAAAAGAAAAAGCGCCAAACGTACGACGTTGGGTAAAATGTCAACCCCGAGCCGTAAAACATGTGTATTCGTAGAAATACAAGTTTAGCTTATGAAATCGCTTGAGAGGTTTACGAGTGGCTTTTCTTTTTATATATATTTCAATTTAGATAATAATCAACACTAGAAGCCAACCCCTCCCATCAGCACTCTCTGGGTTTTGGTTATTTCTTCGTGCCTCGTTTTGCTTATAAGTTTCTGTTACTAACGTTACTTATTTCAAAAGTTATTATTAAGAAAGCATCAGGACATACGAAGATGTGAACCTCGGTTTAAAGTATTATCCGAAAGACCTGAAGAGCGGAAGATCAAACCTGCGACCCCTAATTTGGTAGTGTAGCGCGTAAGCCACTAGATAGCTACCGGTCCCAACTAATTCATTGTATACGACTAGATTTTTGACTGTTTATATACATGTACATGTGGCTCTGGATTTTTGTATTGATGCAAATTAAAGAATTGTTCTGGTACAATTTAAATAAGTTTTGATCATATACCATCACAAACGAACCCAGGCATGTGCATACACATGCATGTAAGCAAGCTTACATCCGAAAGTGTACACACATTTGCAAACTGTTTCATCATTTCTTTTGTATATAAATTATTGTAATATTCCACATCTCAAAGCCCCGGTAGCTCAGTGGGCTAAGCGCTGGCCTACTGATCTAGCGGTCGCGGGTTCGAGCCCCGCCGGAGGCGGATTTCTTTCCATCGTAAACGGGGTTCCATTGCACACAGCCTTTCATTATCACAAGCCCATCGTCCTGATATGACTGAAATACTGTTGAAAATGACGTAAAATCGCAAGTCATCCATCCATCCATCCACATCTCAAATAACAAAACATACATACGTAATCTGAAAAATAAACTACATGATAGACAAAAGTAAAAAGTATGCAAAGACCAGGAACTGAAACAATCAAAATCCAAATCCAGCCCTCAAACCATAGTTGGAAACAACTAAGATTACAAATAATCAAGATACAGAGAACATATGGCCAACCGAGTGAGCAGCTTGTTCCCAAAAGGTGGCCACTCAGCAACCCAAACCGAACCAAAAATAATAATAACATACATAAGGTAAAACATCACAGAAACTCTGACACCAAAAACAGGCAACAAAGAACCACAACAGAACTACCGCCTTGGAACGGTCAGTAATGAATTACAAACATTATATATGTGTACCAGGAATATTTACCTAGCTTTACAAAGCTTATTTATACCTTTCACATACTAAGTGGTAGTTTATATACTGGACAAAAAAAGATAAGGATCAAAGGTTAGACTGAAATTTTTATATCGAAAAAAATAATTTCCAAAAAATCATTTTTTTCTGTTCAATGCGTATAACAATGTTGCACAAGATTGCATGATACATATTGGAACCTGATCACGTGACACACCAGCAGAAATGAATAAACAGGCATACCCCTAAAATCAAAGTGAAAACTGGCATAAACACAATTCTGAATGTTCATTGTTTTTGGCTTTATCCATGCAAAATCATTTTCAGTTCTCAGTGTAACCTCTAAGGGCCTGAATAAATGCATGACAGCCACTCGGTATGCCTTGGTAAATCCTCAGAGGCCCATTTAGGGACTTGTTTGCCATTTTTACGAAAGGCCTGAATGAGCTCTCCTTGAGTTTCAGGGAGCCTCTCGTGATCAGGAATGGCGGTGTTTCATGTCCAAAGCATGCTCAATCGGATTTAAAACTTGTGATTGAATTACCATGTCAATGCGGACGTTTGTTTCTGTCGCTAGGTACTGGCCCACCACATTTGTCCTGTGATTCGATGATGTCATCGCCAAAAATCTCAGCAAACATCCTCGTAATTGGATAACACTTGTCATCCCTAGGTCTAACACCAATCAGAGCGCCTCTGTCTGGTATGCATAAATCCATGTAGCTGTCCATCGAGATGCCGGACCATACCATCACCCACCCTCCTCGAGACACGCCATTTGTCACAACACGATTTAATTCATAGTCTACACAACGTGTACCTGGCAGGCGTCGCACCCTTCTCCTATCATCGTGGATATCTACATACAAATCTGGACTCATCTGTGAAAAGAAGATGGGTCCAGTGACCCAGTTGGCAATTTGTGTTACTTTTTGCCGACTATTGGCTCGCATTTCTATGGAATCACGTCAATCCTGTTCTCATTACCAACATTCAAGTGCGCAAATTAGCTGTGGAATGTCTGTTCTTAACCGTCTTGGCTTAAATTGGCCGATTAAACCATTTTTAATGGACCAAAAATGCGCATCCTTACAGTGGTATTGTAAAGAACCAGTAGCTTGGGACAGAGACTATTGTCCGTATGGACAAGTCTAGTCGATCGCAAGTTTTAAATCTGAGCATGCTTGACAGTTGATACAACACACCAATTCTAATCCCCAGAAGCTTCAGGAAACTCCTGGAGAGCTAATTCAGGCCTTTCATGAAAAATGGCAAACAAGTCCCCAAATCTGCCTCTGGCACTTTACCAAAAGCATAACGAGTAGCTGTCAAGCAGTTATTTAGACCTCCAGAGATATCGATGAGCACTGGTAATGGGTATGCATGGATAAAGCCAAGAATCATGGACATTCAATTTTGTGGTGATGCCCGTTTTCACTTCAATTTTAGGGGTATATTTGTTTATTCGTTTCTACTGGTGTGTTACGCGATCCGATTCCAATATTTTCAGGCAGTCCTGTGTCGCTTTGACAGCTGTATTGAACAGAAGAAAATTATTTTCGGATAATTTATTTTTCATGATTAAAGCTTCAGTCAAATATTTGATCCCTAACTTTTTTTGTCCAGTATATTTGCTCTCAATTAAGGGGTCATCATACACAAAATGTGGGTGGGGTACCTCATTTCAGTGTTATGTCAGAATTTTTGCAATTGAGTGAAGGAAGAAAACAATGATATGTAATAAAAAGTACTTTTATAACAGCTGCAGTTACGTTCCAAAAGAGTTATTATTTAGAAAGCATGCAATTAATAAAACAGCACAAAACAGTGGTTTTGGCCTTTGCGCCCGAACTCACAGCAGAATGTGTTATGGTGAAAACTGTTTACAGCATATTCCACATTAGTACATAATCAACAATGTCTTAGAGTATTAAAGCCAGAAACTGCTTAATACCATAAAACTACCACCAACATTCTAAGTCAGTTTTCACGTGGAGAAAGTCAGGCATTTTTCATTGACAAAAAACGTAAACAAACTTTTTAGATCAGGGGCCGTATTCATGAAACGACTTAAGTGGTTGCTAAGCTGGTGCTAAGGCTAAATTTCTTTGAAGGAGATTCCCTACAACCATGAAATTTGCTCTGGAGGAACAGTCTTACAACGACTGTTCCTCCAGACCAAATTTCATATTTGTAGGGAATCTCCTTTATAGATATTTAGCCTTAGCAACCGCATAGCAACGACTTAAGTGGCTTTATGAATACGGCCCATCAGTTCTTTAAAAAATTAACTTCTGACACACCAAACGGATAACGTTCCATTATAATGTACACTGTATTCTACCCTGTCATGAGGTTTGATTTGTGATCGAAACTTGATTCTTAGAAAATAGAACCGGAATTAGACAATAAAATCATCTACGATCGTAAATCTACTTCAAGATCAGCTGATTTCTGCAAGGCTTTATCGCCAAAAATATTGCTCCGCGTGTAAGCAGAGCTAGTGTAAAGATCGGGAATTTCATCAAATATAACTGAATTTACCTAACTTATTTCTTAAATATGTTTAAACAATTATAAGACCGTCAAACACACCTGCAAAATTTCAAACGGACAGGAACAAATTTCTATTAGGAGCTGTACACACAAGGTGGCAATTGTCTATACACTTTTGTTGGCATATGAACTTGAAAAATCACTGAGCTCAAAATACATAAAAAGTAACGAAACTTCATCTGGATATTCTACAAGAAAACCACAAGCAAATTTTCAGACCATTTAAAAAAAACTTACACAGTTTCAAAATGATAGGTTTAAAACTCTGTCAGGAGTTGCACACACAACTTCGAAAGGCACTCTCTGTCTATCCATTTTATTAGTATTTGGACCTAAGTTCGAAACATGAAAAAAAGTTATAAAAATGACCAGACTGTAATCTTAAAGTCACACGCACACCCAGAGACAATGACAAAGAAGCCTGTAAAGTTTTAAGATGATTTATAAAAAAACTGTAGAAGGAGTAGCAAACACAGGGTATATAGTGTCAATAGTCTTCTCTTGTGGTAAAATGGATAAGTTCTCAAAGTAGAAAAAGTGGTAAAAAATAAACGAACATTACCCCTTAGTTACATACACATCTGTAGACCATGTAGACGAAGCTTGCAAAACTTCAGAATGATTCATGAAAAACTGTAGGAGGAGTTGCGCATACAAGGTATCTACTGTTATTGGGGGACGGAACTACGATACTTCGAAAGTACGGAACCACGGAACATCGGAACCACAGAAAGCCAAATACTATACTGAACAAAAAAGAAATGTTACATATACTTTCAATGCAAGTTTTCTCTTAACTGAATTAAGATTTTGCCAATTTTTTATGTCAAACTGATAAAAAGTATTCGGAATTTAGAAAATGAATATCACAACAAAACTGCCTGATGAATGTCTCCAGATCAGTTTGAGTAAATCGGAGATCAAATTTGGAAGGTGCAATTTTGAGGTGTTGTTTGAAGACCCGTATTTCATTCAAGTTGTCAGCCAATGTAAACAAGTCATTTCTGAGACGTTTATCAGGCACTAATTGTTACGAAAACGGTCCATTCGCCGCTTCTAAAGGATTGATCAGTGAAGCACAAGGCTGGAAATATCGCTTTTCAGGACATTTGACTCTCACTTTCATGATATGCACTGAAACTTCCATAGACAATGCAAGGTGATATCCCACGGTTTGGCCAACCTTTTGCATCATGAGCCATTGGCTAGAGAAGTCTGAATGAGATACACAAATTAAACTTGAACATTTTATTTATACGT